>CAIGQS010000003.1:1531768-1794918 GCA_903798195.1 Danio kyathit
CCAGCTGCTGTAATACAAAGTTTATAAAACACTTGTATTATGGCAATATAGTTGAAAAGCCAATAGGTAGATAAATCTATTTGTCTGAAATGTGTTCTGCTGAATGTTTTGATAAAGGTCTGGATAACGGGCCTCATGCAATAGTTTTTATGCTTGGTGCAGATATTAATGATAAGTGGCAACAGGAATAATACCTAATTCTTTTACAGAGTTAAGAAATAACAGACAAAAACAGTTTAGTTAAGACGAAGTCACACTCAGACCTGATGAATCAGACCTTGTACCTCAACAATGGTAACAATTAAAATGTTTCATGCCGCAATGCATGCTGGGTGTGGCACAGTACAAATATCCCAGCATGCATTGGGGCATGAATAAATGATGTGGTATAATGGTCTTACAGTTTACTTTATTTGCGTTTGATTCTGCTGTTGTTTATGTTTACACTCAGTAGCCAGTTTGTGATGTTTGTGAGTTAAACTGTTAATTTTGTTAGTTGTCACCGTTGTTGAGGTTCATACGCTGATTATTGATGTCTCTTTGAGTGCAACTTACACCATAGAGCAAAGTGTTTTTGTCCAAGTTATTCTTAAAAACTTCCAGAATTCAATGCCACATACAGCCATATATATATGTAACGTTTAACAATAAATTAATCATTGGATAGGAATAGTAAATTATTATAAGTAAAAACAGGTTCTGCCTTATTAAAAACAATATGAACATCAGCAGATCTTATTAAATTTTTTGGCTTGCTTGCCATATCAAAAGAGCTTTTTAAACAAAGTTCTTAACAATTGCAGCAGCCAAAATAAATGAATGTTAAAATTGTCAGGGCTAAGAGCCCAACTAAAGCAGACTCTGTTCTCCATGATGGTGACGTAAAATGTTAACCTTTATCTCAAGAAGAACTTTAGTAGATGTTATACAAAAATAAATGTTTTAGTAATAATTGTAGCTGCTGATGATGTTTGTAGAGTTGTTTAATCATCTGCTGATCATTTTAATGATTTAATCATCTGTTGACCTTCAGGTTATTTCATTATAAAGCTGTGACTGAAGTTGTAGTTTTTTGTTACTTTATGTTCTGTTCTTGCTTTTTCCCTTCAGTATTTCTTCATTTGTTCATCGCTAATCCTCAATTATCATTTAATTAGTCATTTAATTAGTTCATTTACTTCAGCTTTGCTCCATGTTTCTTGAACACTCAGAAGTGTGGACACTTGGAGGTATTTGCTCTGGGGTTTAAAGGGTTAAAGGTGTGAGAGGTAAAAACACAGTGTAAAAATGTATTTTAACAGTAATATAATGTTATTTTAAACTACGGAAGTAGACTGTAAAAAAACAGTAGATTGCTGGCAACCACAGCTGCCAGTAGTTTACCGTTAAATCAAAGAAAAAACAGTATTTTACTGTAAAACCTGAAGCAAATTTCTTCTGTGTGTCACCGTTGTGGAGGAGAGTAGAGCCAGTGTTTGAGTCAAAGATGAACAATGAACTGCTGATGTTATTCTGCATGTTTCTTTACTTAAAGACAGTGGCTGTTTAGTTGCTGATGCAGTAAGAATCTCTCTGTGTTAATTCCAGCTTTACATGTTTGTGTGCTGCTGTGAAATTTAAGACATTTGGGTTAAAAGGAACTTTTCAAAGTAACTCAAATAAGTTATCATTATAAGTATGCTTCTAAGCATATATAGCACATTATTTCATAAACTCATACAGAAGTTGTCCAATTTGAGGCAGTTGCTTTCAATGAACAAAATGAGTTCACTTGAGTATTGTGTATATCAATGTAGTCCATGTATTTTTACAGCAACATACTGTAAAATAACAGTACATTGCTGGCAACTGCAGCTGCCAGTAACTTACCGTTTTTTAACGGGACAATTTTTAACAGTGTAGTGTGGACACTTGGAAGTGCTCAATTAAAACTGAGGTATTTGCTCTGGGGTTTAAAGGGTTAAAGGTGTGAGAGGTAAAAACAGTGTAAAAATGTATTTTAACAGTAATATGATGTTATTTTAAACTACGGAAGAAGACTGTAAAAAAACAGTATATTGCTGGCAACCACAGCTGCCAGTAGTTTACAGTTAAATCAAGGAAAAAACAGTATTTTACTGTAAACCTTGAAGCAAATTTCTTCTGTGTGTCACCGTTGTGGAGGAGAGTAGAGCCAGTGTTTGAGTCAAAGATGAACAATGAGCTGCTGGTGTTATTCTGCATGTTTCTTTACTTAAAGACAGTCGCTGTTTAGTTGCTGATGCAGTAAGAATCTCTCTGTGTTAATTCCAGCTTTACATGTTTGTGTGCTGCTGTGAAATTTAAGACATTTGGGTTAAAAGGAACTTTTCAAGTTAACTAAAATAAGTTATCATTATAAGTATGCTTCTAAGCATATATAAGACATTATTTCATAAACTCATACAGAAGTTGGCCAATTTGAGGCAGTCGCTTTCCATGAACAAAATGAGTTCACTTGAGTATTGTGTATATCAATGTAGTCCATGTATTTTTACAGCAACATACCGTAAAATAACAGTACATTGCTGGCAACTGCAGCTGCCAGTAACTTACCGTTTTTTTAACGAGACAATTTTTAACAGTGCAATTTAGTATACTTTTTTTTCACCAGGGCCTTCACAACCCTTTGAAGCTTTATATTGTATAAACTTTTATAATTTATTCATTTTATTTATTTACTTTTTATTTTTAGCGTGAAATACAATTGTCATTACCATATGCTGCTTTTTTCCTTTATTTGTGTTCCTATTGTTGTAATTGTATCATTTCATGCGTGTTTATGCATATAAGGCCTACTTCGTATATTTTTTTTTAACATTTAATAAAACCCACCTAAGTTTGCCCACTTAATATTGCTGGTTAGGAGTAGTCAGACACAGCAGACAGCACACAATATAATCTATTAGTGCACATAAGCAGTACAATATGTCTTGCATATAAATAATAATTTGAATGAACAGATAGCTGAAGTGCTTCAGTAGTCTGCTAAGTACTGGCATTAGTATGTAAGCTAACAAATCACTTATGTTCTCATTTACAATAGCGACACTGGGTTTCCCATACACTGATTTATTTGTAGTAATGTGGGAGTTTTCACATGAACGTATCTTTAAAGGCCACCAGTTGTCTACAGAAAGTTTAATTGTCTTCGTAAAAAAAAACTTGTTTCTTTTCTCAAATCAGTCCATCAAAATAAATGTGTAGTGTTTTGAAACTAAAGTCTTCATTTGTTACCCACAACACAAAACAACAACTCAAAATCTCAAATCTGATCTGTCGTAACTGGCACATGGCATTGTGTAGTCTGAACAGGGCTTTAGGTAGTCTGCATCAGTCGGTCACTGTCATTGCCTTATGGCAAGTTCACACCGCACAAGTTTAGCCAGACTTTTATTCGCCAACAAGTTTTGTGAAATTGCAGACAAAAGCCCAAAATTGGAGGCAAATCGGTGTTTGTTCACGCGAGTGACAATCAAACAATGTGAATGATCAAAAAACACAATCTAAGGGTGTAGGACAGTGTTCCCTGCATCTCCACAAACATTCTCTCCTCCCTAATCTTTATAACTCTCTTTTCAGAGCCGACCATTTGATTGGTAAATTAATAAACTATTTGCAAGTGCACTTAAATTTTTTTTTTTTACTTGTTCAAACTACTTAATTTAAATGAGCTGAAACAACAAATTTCTTAAGATTTCATTGGGGCAACTTAATTTTTTTATGTTCAATACGCATAACTTTGTTAAAAGTGTTAAGTTAACTTGATCAATTTGTGTTGTGACTACATGAAAGAATTGTGTGGAACCTTGCAGTTTTTACAGTGTGTGCATTGTGCACAAATATGGTTATCGGTTCATAATAAGTTGAAACACATTGTTAGATTTTGCTGTATTTGGCTTAACCGTTCTTGGGTGGCTCACAAATGTGTAGATGACTCTAATATATCAATGAAGTGAGCTGAGCAAAGTTCTTACTGGGAGAAGACTTTATTGAAGACAATGAATAGTGCAGTTCCTCAGCAGTGACATTAACTCGTCCGTCTTCAAGTAACTTAACCCAAAGTACAGTCTGTGAGACACTACTTTATAACAAAGGATGTATCCCCCCCAGAGATTACCCAACTGCTTTGGTTGGGTCACAACTCTTGAGTTCCTGTAGGTCATTTGGTTCACACCTTTTCAGATGCAGATACTTGTTTGCATATGAAACAAGCCATACAATCTATCAACATATAGAGTTATTTTGCATTCTTGTAGCCCGATAGCAACTCTCAAAACCTGGCACTGGGCTGTGACCCCTGATCTACGCTACAAAACAGTTGTCAAAATCGTCACCCCTCTTCAGTTATTGAGTTTAAATCTTCAGGTGTTCAAAGATATGTATTCAAGAGTTCACACTTGTTTGGCAAGCTATCCCGGGAGACAGCCCTAAGCTCTGCTGGAAAAGGCCTCATTTTTGCTCTCCATTGTGAAGCTTCATGTGAGTGCTGAGGCTTCTTTTACATTTAAAGCTCTTTCCACACTCACTGCATCGAAAATTATCCTCTCCTAAGTGAGTCTTCATGTGTTTCCTAATGGAGTCTTTGCGTGTGAGACTCTTTCCACACTGATCACATGTGAACACTATGGTTCCAGTATGACCATCGATGTGGTTCATGAGGCTAGTTTTGGTTGTGAAGCTCTTTCCACACTGATCACATGGAAACGGCTTCTCTCCAGTGTGAGTTCTCATGTGGTGTTTGAGTGTGCTTTTACATCTGAAACTTTTACCACACTCTGTGCATGTGTAAGGTTTCTCTCCAATATGAATCCTCATGTGGATGCCAAGGTTTTGTTTTTGAGAAAACCTTTTCCCACACTGTGTGCAAGTAAAAATTCTCTCTCTAGTGTGAATTCTCATGTGGACTTCAAGGTTGCCATTTTGCTTATAACTCTTTCCACACTGAGGGCAAGAGTAAGGCTCCTCCCCAGTGTGAATTCTCATGTGCACTGCCAAGTTTCCTGTAGTATAGAAGCTTTTCCCACACTGTTTGCATGTGTACGGCCTCTCTCCAGTGTGAATTCTCATGTGCACTGTTAAGCTTCCTGTAGTACAGAAGCTTTTCCCACACTGTTTGCATGTGTACGGCCTCTCTCCAGTGTGAATTCTCATGTGCGCTGCCAAGTTTCCTGTAGTACAGAAGCTTTTCCCACACTGTTTGCATATGTACGGCCTCTCTCCAGTGTGAATTCTCATGTGAATTTCAAGATTTGACTTTTGACTGAAACTCTTTCTACACTGTTTACAGCTGAAATTACACCTAGATTTGGATTTGCGAGGTCTTCCGCGTGATGAAGTCTTTTTAGTCAGTGTGGGTTTTTCATCAGTCGTTATGTCTTGGTGTTTCTCTTCCATTTCATTCAGTTGATGAGTCTCTACTTTCAGCACCATCAGGTCTTAAAAAACAACAAAAAAAGTGAACTTTAGTATGAAGGCACAAAGCGACAAGCATGAAATGGATACTTAACCCAAATATTAAAATGACCTTACCATTTACTCTCAGTCATGTGATTTTTAACATTTCCTTTTTTCTGGAACACAAATCCAGTGTTTTTTTCAAAATATCTTCTTTTGATTTCTTTTGAATCAAGAAACTCATAAAGGTTTAAAACCACATGAGGGAGAGTAAATGATGTGGCTATTTTCATTTCTGCGTCAACTATCCCTTTAAAGGGTTCCTATTATGAACCTTTTTTTACAAGATGTAAAATAAGCCTTTAGTGTTCCCAGAATGTGTCTGAGGTTTCGGCTCAAAATCAGATCATATTCCTTGCAGAATATTTAACTTTGGGGGTCAGAGGAAAACCAAGCTCTTGTGCCTGTGGCTTTAAATGCAAATGATCAAATGCACTTGCTCTAGATTACTCGTGTTGTGTTCCCTCATGTGTATCTTCCACTGGATTTAAACATTTGTAACTTTCTTGGAAGACCCAACTAAGACAAATCCTGCATGTTCATAGCAGGCACGCATAATTCACGCTTATATTTGTAAGTGTGCATTATCGTATATAACTTATGCAAATGTTCCCAGTACTGGGTTGCAGCTGGAAGGCCATCCGCAGTTTAAAACATATGCTGGATAAGTTGGTGGTTCATTCCGCTGTGGCGACCCCTGGTGAATAAAGGGACTAAACTGAAGGTAAAGTAATGAATGAACTTATGCAAATGCATAATGCCACGTTTGCTGTAAACTGGAGTGATGAGGAGATGGCAAGATGACACTTTGCTACTCGTTTTCATTCATTTGTACTTTTGTCTTTGTTTTCTTGCTTTTGTGCATGTCCTGAGGCTTAGCTGAAGACCTACGTGGGGACATTTTATACCCGACAATATGCAGAAATGCCATTTAAAAAGGTTACCTGCTGTTTGTCCAATCAGGGACAGTGACAACGTAAATATACAAATAATAATGTTAACCCAGGGTTTGCAAATGTATAATGTCTGTTAATGAACAACCAGGATTATTTTTTAACCCCAGGTATAGCATGAGAAGTGTTGAACATATTGCAGATAACCCTGGATCCTGTTTATCGAGGGTTAGAATGACCCAGGGTTAACAATTTCATGTGTGAAAAGCCCCAAGAATACTCAGCATCAGCTCTCAGGATAACCAGAGTACAATGACAAACAGCGACATACAAAGATTCTAAGAATTATCATCAGCATGCTGTTATCCATTTCTTAAGCAGCAAAAGTCATTTTTAGACTAGTTTGTTGGCCAGTTGTAGTCAGTGCAATGCTAAACGTTATTGCTCCACTATAATTTGTTCGTTTGTTTCACGTCGTCCCACAGCATCTTTATATAGTTTAGAATACTGTACAATGTTTCATAACAATTAATTTAGTGTCCCTTTCATTTAGCATGTTTAAAATTAGGGGGCATCCACTTTTTGACATACTTTAAACCAGTTTTTTGCAGGTTTCACCAAGTTAAATGTAAGACTTTAAGACATTTTTAAGACCATTATGAATTAAATTTTAGACTCATAAAGGGCTAAAGGCTAAGGAATTTTTCAAATGGCCCAGATGGAAAAGATTTTTATTTGCCCTATCAAAAAATATTATAATTTAATAATACAATAATAAATCAATCATAAAACAAATTAATTATTTTAGATATTTCTTAGCAAAAGATTTTAAATATTGTGTAAAAATAAGCAAGCTTTCCAACATAAACTTTCCTTAAAAAAATTAAAAACAAATGAAGAAATGTTGTAAAAGTTTTAAAAACTCTAATAAACTAAATCTTTGCACAACAATCTGTCCAGGTCGATGTTCTCAGCAGTAAATACATGGAGCACGTCTAAACAAATGTTATTGTAAGGAAATTAATTTAACTATTATGATAAACAGAGTTAAAATGACCTTTTTGAATGAAAAATGTAAAGTTTTATTGAGATGGATTGTTGGTGATTGTATGGGTTTTGGCCAGATTGGGTAGCAAAACATGAACAAAGGAAAATGAAGACTTGTTTAAAAAAAGATTTAAGACCTACAACACAATATTTCACTAAATTTAAGACTTTTTAAGGCCTAAAATTTACATTTTAGAATTTAAGACATTTTAAGACCCGCGGAAATCCTGTTTAAACACAATAGCCCTGGTAATTAGTCATTATAATAATGATGTAATTCTAACTCAGATACTATCTGTGAGAACTAGTAACAACTACTAGAAACAAGTTTAAACCCATAAAGAAGTTGATGAAAAAAAGGGGATTGTGATCAACGTGACATATGCAAATGGAAAGTACTAAGCCAACACTATCACTGTAATAGCCAGTGGTGTAAAGTAACTAATTACAAATACTCAGATTACTGTAATTGAGTAGTTTTTCTCAGGAATTGTAATTTATTGAGTAGTTTTCAAAATTTTTACTTTTACTTTTCTTTGAGTACATTTTTACTGCAGTATCTGTACTTTTACCCCACTACTTTCCTTCAACCTGCAGTCACTACTTTGTTTCTTGTCCATGGGGATTAGAAAAATCAGTCCTGAGATTCCTGTCCAATCAAATCGCACATACTGTAGAAGATAAATTGCATCATAATGAACTACCTCAAGACGTGTGCACTTTATAATTGCAGCAAACTGTTTGGAAGCATTAAAAGCGTCCATGAAGATGTTCAAAATCTTTAGACGCATTGACCCAGAGACTGTTTAGACGCATGTCACTGATAGGGATGTGCACAATTATTCGATTAATCGAACGCATCAGCAACGATCGAGCATGAAAACGATGATCGATTGGCTCTAAAATTGAATTACTTTCAAACTTTCTGATTGGTTATGCTGGTATTTGGGTGGTAGTTTGATATTTGATTGGTTATGGCTGCAGGGAGTTGCGGTCTAGAGACGAGACCTGAGCACAGATCGAGTGTAGGGGGTCACACACCAGAAGCGTCGCGCCACGCAGCGCAGGTACACAGCTGTGCCCAGCCACGACTCAGGACACTGTTCATATTTCTGCAGCGCCACAGAGCGCCATCTGATTAGTTTCATTTTAAATAGCATGCGAATGTGCGCGTCTGGTGTGTGATACTTTCAGCTGTCATGTGCACGCCGTGTCTCGACACTCTTTTCGGCGAGGACTAAGACATGAGTGATGTTTCACCGGATGACACCAAAATCGAAAGCTACTTCAGGGAGCCATGCATCTCTCTAAACCCAGATCCTTTATTGTGGTGCAAAGTAAATGAGTCTCGACTTGCCCAGTGGTACCTGGCTGTTCCTGCAACTTCTGTGCCTGCTGAGCGCGTTTTTCCACCGCCGGTCTAATTGTAAATAAACTTCGCTCTCGGCATTCATCGGAGCATGTAGACCGACTGATCTTTTTGAATAAAAAGTCCTTCCTTGTGTTAAGTTTTATTAGCCACGCATGGTAAAATAATCAGGCTGTTTTTGTTTTAAGTTTAAGCAGCATAGTTAAATTAGGCCGGCTTTATTTTATTTACCTCCACCGACTGATCATTTTGAAAGAAATGTTATTTTACCTTATCTTTAAGTTTTATAGCTGTGGTAAAAAATATTCAGGCTATTTTTATTTTAAGTTTTCGCAGCCAAATTATGCTATATTTTTAGTTAGGCTATGTGCTACTTAACAGCCGTTTGGTTAAGTTTTGGTGAAACTTTATTTTTATGAACCTTTTACAAAAAAAAAAAAAAAACTTTTTTGATCCACATCTGTTGTGATGCTGCTGAAGTAAAATATTGTTTTGGTAAAAATGCCAGTTGAATAAAGTAATTGAAATGCAGAGTATCATGTGTGTTTATTGTTGTTGTCAACAATATAGAAAAAGGTAGGTTATAGTTTTAAAAACGGATCCAAAATATTTATAGAAATAATAAGACACATATTGAAGGGGATAATACTGTAAAATAACTTTTATTAAGCTGTTTTTTTTTTTTTTTTTGCACCGTCTCCCCGTGCCACCCTCAGCAAAATGCCGCCCTGGTCATCGACCATATTGCCCATGCCTAAATACGCCACTGCTCACACTTTTTACTGTGTTAACCAATATTGATGGTGATTTTTAATATCCCAACAGCATTTATGTAAGTGCATTGTGTAACAACAATATGTACTTGCAGAAGTTTTCCCACTTCCACACCTGTTTGCAGATCATGTACTTGTGAACACTGTATGGCTGCATTAGAAGGTTTCACCTTGTGGTACAAGTGTACTTGCATGGTAAATCCACAGGATCCACTCAATATAAAGTGTAAAATGGTCACAAATTACTGTTCATACATTCATTCATTTTCTTTTCGGCTTAGATGGGTTGCAGCTGGAAGGGCATTCACTGTGTAAAACATATGCTGGATAAGTTGGCGGTTCATTCCGCTGTGGCGACCCCAGATTAATAAAGGGACTAAGCTGAAAAGAAAATGAATTTTATTTTAAACTTTATATTGTGGACCGTTCCTGTGGAGTTACCATGTAACTACACTGTTATTTAAGTGTTGCATAGAAGATATTTCGGTAACACTTTATTTTGATGGTCCATTTGAGTATTAGTAGACTGTTTACTTAATATCTGTTGACACTGACATTTAACAGTCCTTCAACAGACATTTAACTGACTATAAGAAACTTTGCAATTACATGTCAACTTACACTAACCCTAACCCCAACCCCAACCCTAACCCCAACCTAACAGTCTACTTATAATCTAATGATAATTAGTTGCAATGTAACTTAAATTCAACAAACGGACCGTCAAAATAAAGTGTGACCGATATTTCTACAAGCTACACAGTAATTTGTGACCATTTTACACTTTATATTAAGTGGACAGTTCCTGTGGAGTTACCATGTAAGTACACTTGTATCACAAGGTGAAACCTTCTAATGCAGCATTAGTTCTGCCATACAGTGTTCACAAGTACATGATCTGCAAACAGGTGTGGAAGTGGGAAAACATCTGCAAGTACATATTGTTGTTACACAATGCACTTACATAATTCTTGTTACAGATGTGTACTTTCCTACTGTTGTTACCAATGTCCTGTTACACATTTGTACTTACACATATTATTCAGTTGGTTGTTACATGAGTGTAGTTACACCAGTAATACAAAAGTAAATACTATGTAAACGTGTGTACATACACTGTAGTTACATACTACTTACACATCTAATTACCATGTAAGTTCACAGGTATAAGCGACAATATAAAGTGGGACCTTATTTTTTTATTTGAATGTTATTTAATTGTCGATATGACGCACACACGCCCCCACCTCTTGCTTAATCCACACCCCCGATTAATCGCGTTTGTCAAACCTGTGGATTAATCAAAATGAAGAATGGTCAGAAATGCCCATCCCTAGTCACTGATGGGAAGATGACGGATGTTTACTGTGTGATGATCGAAATGGCCTTAAACATCCAGCAGGCACAGGACGTCAACTGCTTTCCACCACTGCTAATAGCAGATATCTTCTATGAGAATACTGTAGGTCAAATATTGTCAGCTCAGTTTAACTTTTTTAAATTTATTGTTTTTATTTATTTTTATAGCGCCAGTGCTCAAGGATGCTTTAAAAACAGTAGGAGAACAAGAAAAGCAATAACCTTAAGAGGGTAGAGAAAATGGGAGACTAATAATACATAAAAGAATGACAAAAGACATGAGAACAAGCAACAAAAGAAACTCATTCCTGTCTTTCAATGAGTGCTTATGTGCGTTTAGGAGAACTAGGCAGCACACTCAGAGCTGCAAGATGGATTTAATTTAGTATTCTTATTATTAAAATATATCTGAATGAGGATCAAATGACTGAGTTGGTCTTTGAGAAAGAAAATTAACCTGTTTGTTCCTGCAGATCTTCCTGTTTGACTCTGAATGTTTCTTCAATCTTCACATCTTCACTCTCCTCTTTAATAAACGCCATCTTTATAACAGTGTGGAGATCAGTCGCTTCAGCAGGAGTTTTTCTCTGTGTTTGGACACTTTATCCTGTTTAAAATGAACAAAAATAATAAAAATGTTCAGTTTAAAATGAATAAAACAATGAACAGAAACAAAATAACTTCTCTTCAACACTTGCTTCAACAGTTTCTTTATATGAGAGTCATTAACACAAAGAAATCAGGTAAAAGAGTAAGTCTGAGCAAGAAACAATAGCCACAAATGAGCTGATTAAAACTAGTAACGTTACTCTATTTCTTATATATAGTGATGTATTCCTAGAATGAAATGACATTATGTTGTTTAATAAATTAAACCTTTATTAAAACACTTATTACACACATCTCTGTTACTGTTTTCAGACTTTATTCAGATATGTTCTTAATTGTTTTGTTAGTTTTATTTACTTTATTGTTTGCTTACAGCAATGTTGTAGCACTTTTTTGCACAAAACAAATTTTCACTCAGGGACAAATAAAGTTTATCCTATCTTTATTCAAACAATAGTCCTCATTGCTGTGAGTAAAATAGTATTACGTTGTATAAGGGTTAAAATAACATTTTCCACAGCAGGTACATCATTTAGCATTGGATAAAAAACCTGAAACTTTAAGCAATCGGTTTATATAAGTGTAAAAGCTTTAAAACAAACCTTTCTCTAGTTGAATCGCAGCGCTGGAGTGGCGCAGCATTATGACGTCACACGCCACGCCAAAATAAAAGTATTTTTTGTTTAGCTTTAGTCCTGACTTATTGATAAATGTATCCCTCGTTTTCCACTTTATACTACAGTAGGTGAGAGTTCAAAATGACTATTACCGCCGTTCAATATAACGCCGCCGCATTGAAAAAAAAAGCACGTGTTTTTTAGGTATGACCGCAGTTTGCGACTATGCCGCCAGGTGGCACAAAGGGACGGGATGGAACGGACAGAAATAGCTTACACATTAGCTGTAAAAACTGTACTACTTGTAAATAAAGATAATCAATGAAACATAGCATTATAATTCCTTCACTAATCATTAAAAAGACAACCAGGCTACATTATTTAAAGGAATAAATAATAACAAATAACCTTTGGGGTGAAGTGCTTTAAAACAAGTCTGCTATAGTATGCTTCAGCACCAAACACGAGTTGCCTTGAGATTGTGTTGGTTTGTTAAATATAATAATAATCTAGCATAAATAAAATTAAAGTGAAATATTCACTGTTTCAGAGAAGCCTATATTAACAGAAAGAAGGATATTCGGTCACAGTTTGACAGACAAGTTGCTGATGCTGATCGCCTCTGCTGCCTGGAGCCGTGTCATAAACTCAACAAATAGGCTATGTATAGGGCTTATATAATATACAATTTTAAATAGCCTATGTAGCCTAATTTACGAATCAAACAAATCCAAAGTTTTTCTTGATGTTTGCATAATAATAATTTCGCAGAAAACTGAGGCTTTCATTTTACAGCTTATAAAACATGTATTCAAATTAATGCAATATCATATGTAAACAACATAATTGTTATATGCTATAGTGGCCTATACTTTACAAAAAGTCAACATGAACCTTAAGGCTTGTCATTGTCTTTATTACACGCAGCGCGCACATGGACCGCGACTGAAAACCGTCATGTCACAAAATACTTTTTAAACTAATGTTTATTATTATTATTATTATTATTATTTATTGTGAACAACACTTAATAAAAATTTAAATGTATTTATTACACCACCTTATTGGAGAAAACTGTATCAATTACAGTGCTTTCGCAGGTTTGAAGTATACTTGCGGTGGTAGCCGGATTGAAACACCATTTACCCACATCGCATAAACAGTTAGCTACAGTATATGCAATAAACAAATCATAATTTCATTTTTAATTATAATTGTATTTATTATGACACTTTTCTTTTTGATAGGTTAAAGTAAAGACTGACATGAAAAAGAAATGCTATTCAGGAGCAATGTGCACACACTGACAGGTCTGCTTCTCTCTCTTTTCAAGTTCAAAGCAAATTTGAATGCCAAAGGATTTTAGATATGTATATAAAATAGCCTGTAATATATTAAAATCAACAAATTAATAATGTATATATAAAATAATTAGCAAATGAGAAATAAGTGACAGAAAAGTTGATAAAAACATACATTATCTCTAAAAGTTATCATAATTGCAGGACTAAAACGAGTAGATTTTTTAAATAAGGCAAATGCGTTGATTAACTACTAACGGTGTATATATTTTGCAGCCAGTTTAGATGTCATTTCGTCCTCTCCGAGTAGGCTATATAGCCAAAGTTTTTCTGAGTCGTTTAGGTTAAAGAATATATTATTTAGCCTTCGTTTTCTCTCGGTATCGCGGCTGTGCGTGCGTCAGCTGAATATAGGCCTAAAATAAATCTAAAAAGCAACTAGACTGCGCGCTGATACTTGTTCTTTTTTTCGGATATCGAACAATTTCAACCGCGAGGAGATATCGACAGCTTGATAAAGTTTAGCCTATCATATGAAATGCATGGTGAAATATGAAATGTATGTCTCTTTTGTTGAATATTTATTTTATTAATCTATATCTTTAATATTTTAAAAATCAACCCGCTTTGGCCCTGAGGAAATTTTAATAATTTAGTTTCATTTCAGTTTTTTTTTTTTTTTTCCAGAACATCAATGTTCTCCTTTAAAGTATAATTTGTTGTTTTACTTTCGCAGATATAGTCGGAAAAAAAACACAGTCAAACAGTTTGTTAAGAGGCAACCTCTCACAAGCGCTGAAGGTAGACTGAATGATTATCTTTAAAACTATGTAATTTCGGGTATACTGCTGTTTGCTCATGCAAAATTAAACACCAGAAAATATATTGTAGTCATATTTTAACAGCTTAAGTACTGTTACCATATCGATTTTGTTTTGAAAAACCTCAAAACGTCACGGAACCAGGAACGAGTAAGATAACTGCAGACCGCACTTGCATTCAGTGCATTCATTATATTTTTCTACGTACATTGTACTCATGTGCAACATGTCACAATTTCGCTTTTAAACATATAGTAATCTAAAAACTATTGCCAGTCAAACGCAGCACATCCATCACAGCAAAATAGATAATAATAATAATAATAATAATAATAATAACAACACGGAATTGGTTACAGGGGTTGCTACAGAAAATAGCCTGATAATAATAATAATAATAATAATAATAATAATAGTAATAATAGTAATAGTAAGATAAAGAAAGAAAGAAAGAAAGAAAGAAAGAAAGAAAGAAAGAAAGAAAGAAAGAAAGAAAAACCCTTCTAGGATTTGTTGCTTATGATCGCCCATATGTTTTTCTTGTAAAGTTAAGGGTGTTGCATAATCATTTAGTTGTAGTAGTTTATAATAATCTTTACACACAGATGCCGCGCAAGCAGCCTTTTTATTATTTTGGATATTATCATATGAATTCAACATAAAGACATACAACTACACAAATTACGTACAGTATCAACTTTTGTAGGCTCATCAGCTATAATAAAATTTCATTTTTGTATATTAAGTAAAGAAAACCTTTAATTGTTTCAGAGCAAATAGATTAATAAAATATATGCGCTCCCACCACAGTAATGTTTTAAACTGCGTAACAATTAGGGATGCAACAATTATAGATTTTGGTTGTACGATTATAGTCTGAAGAATAATCATGGTTTCACAGTTATTATCACCATTATTATGCATTTATTAAATTCAAAACACTAGTAGTTTAGAAAATAACAATAAAACTGCTTATATTTTAAAGTGTTGTTTATTGCTGCTCATGAGAATGAGAGAAGAGCCTCCTAATTTTTTACTTTCACTTTCACTCTCATGAATAAGCAACGGTGTTATACGCACAGACATCCATTAGCCTATACATAATTATTTTCGTTTGTTTAGCGCAAAGAGTTGTTTCAAAACTATTTCTAAATTTAGTTCTAATTTCCAGCAAACGAATAAATGAACAATAATAATAAAGTGTTGTCCAAAAAACTGAGTTATTTCCAAACACACATGCTACACCCCATATTGTCTAAAACCTGACAGGTGGGCAAATATTATTTACAAATAGTAAATAATACTGCTAATAACAACATTATAAAAACGCAAACTGTCATGAATAAACTGAAAAAGAGTCGAGCTTAAACTAGCAAACAACAAATGCTTCGCGCCTTGCGCAGCATTGCGACGGGTGTAGGGGTGCTGGTTAATCCGCATGCAGGTCAAGTAATCAAAAAGTAGGCTACATGATGTTTAATTATAGGTTGCAGGTTAATAAGACCAAACATTGGTTGTGCAAACTTGACATACTTTTTTCTAAAATTTTTAAGTATTTCGAGCTATATTATCTTTTTATAGACTGGAATAAATACGCATCACTGCAAGACATTTATAGTTTATATAAAAACGAGCCCTTACCAAAACTAATATTGGATTTTATTTTAAATGCGTGTTTGTGTAAAACAATATAATTTGCACAAAGAAATGATGGGGTTGTAAACAGGTAATAATTTTGCTTTTGAACTAGATATCCAGTCAAAGCACAACGCATCCCAGCATTATGGATATATTATTAGCTTAATATTATCATTATTAGACATTCGTGGATATAATGCGCTCTTTTAAACAAGCAGTTTTTTTTTATGCAGGCTGTTCGCTCTGCATGCGTGTGAAAGAGAAATGGACAGAGAATGAACATTTATTTAATTTCATAACCGCCTAAATAGGCCTAAATAATTATTTACTTAAAGACATTAACAGCGAAACATGGAGAAACGTCCGGCGCATGGTCTAAAGAGCTCTTAAGTTGAATGCTACTTCATAAAAAGCATAAAAATAAACTGACCTTAAGCAGATCACTAAAATTATAATAAAAGTAATTTTGCCGCAGGACATAAATTAGCCTAAATCCCGAAAGTTTATTTTTAATCATTTAGTTTCAGTTCAGTTTTCAAAACGTCACAGTTCTCCTCCAAATTATAATTGTTTTTTTTTTTACTTTTTAAACTGTTAATGGCTCAGTATCTTTTATGTTTTATTTTCAATTTCAGTCACCTTGCATATGCGTGTGAAATATAATGTGGCATGACAGCATGAAAAAGGAAAAGGCAGTCAAAAGTTATAGCTAATTCATCAAAATTATATTGAAATACATCCGGATTATAAAAAAGAAAACACCTCATCAAAACAGTCTGTCTGCTATTTTATATAGGCCTGTTATATTTAAAAGAAAGCTGCAAAGTGGGCTAAATTATTTTAATTAATTTCTGTTTCTGTCACTCGCGGTTCATTGTGCGCGCCCGAGTTGTTTATATTAATTGATATATTATTTACTTTTTCTCTCGGTATCGCGGCTGTGCTTGCGCTGTCAGCTAAATAAAGGCCTAAATTACATCTAAAAAGCAACTACTGCGCGGTGATATTTGTTCTTTTTCGGATAACCACCAAATTCAACCATGAGGAGATCCCGACAGCTTGAAATGCAATTCTAAAATGTTATTTATCTCGGGATAAAAACAATTCACTAAAATTCATTTAGTGTGATTTTCTATCCTAAAATAAAAGATTGGATTGGATTAGACTATCTCACAGTGTATAGGCTAAACATTAAAAATAATAATTAGACTGAGATAGATTCCCCCTTCATTCAGAAATAAAAAATGAAAGCCTCCTTTTCTACCATGGAAACAGAGTTTTGAAAAACGTTTTCATTCAGACTTCCTAAGAGAGAACCTTGGCTATACATCGCATATAACAAAACGGAGTCTAATAATTAACATTACTGCCTTTTTTCCTTTTTATATATATGAAAAATTCTGTGTGGGTTTTGACAATGTGTTTAATGGGGCTATAAAGATTAGCCTATCAGATGAAACGCATGGTGAAATATATGAAATACAAATATCTCTTTTGCTAAATATTTATTTTAATAATCTATATCTTTTATATAACAATAATCAACAATAAAAATAAAGTATGCTGCAATAAGTATATACAACAGCTTATAGGAAATAAACTAAAACTTGTCAGTGTAAATGGGACCTAAATAGGCTACAGTTTAAAGCGAAGTTGTTTGTAAGGATGTCGGGGAACGGCATGTCTATTGTTTGGTTCGCCTTGCGCATATTTGAAAATAACTGTCGGCAGAAGGCTTTAGGACCACGCGGAATTCTCTGCTGTTGTAGCTCCTGCTCAGCAAGCAGCACTTCATATGACATATGTTTCTGCAAGGGAGCGCACTTGTAAACATGAAGATTGCTAAAACTGAACTGTAAAAATGCTTTGTAAGCAAATTATGCCTAAGAGTGATGACTTTAACGCTTTATTTTAAAAATAATTCCAAGTTTAAATGTTAGAATGTTCTAAACGAATAAGGCAAAGGTGGGATAAGTGGTAATAGAACACAGCCAGCAACTTCCAGAGGTGTAGCATAGAAATTTCCGATGCAGTTTGCAAATGTTTGTTGGAACGACAGATTTGGACCAAATCAACGAATTATCTTTGTAGCGTCACAACTTGTGACCTTAGTTTGCTAACAAGGGTTTTCGGAATCGCACCCCAGATAGGCTACACGCTAGAGAAGTGCTTTTGCAGACCAGTGCTGTGTTCTCATTTCACTACAGTTACTGCAAATTTAGCAATCTCCCCATGCTGCATCATTGGTAAAATAATTATCCCAAATGTGTTAAATGTGTGTTCGTAGTTGTGTAAAATGCGTGGTATCGACATCTAAAGTTATTTATTTTCTTAAGCAGTGTGGCTTTCGATTATTTAGACTAATTTATCTGGATGTGATTCAAATGTCGCGGGACAGATCATACAGTATAGACTCAAGCAACTTTGCCATGCTTAAAGCTTGCTACAATCGAACATAATTAAAGTTAGTCTCTTTGTGCGGGTACACAAACTCCACTGTCCATTTAAGATGATTTTGGCCAAGCGAAATTCTCTGCTGTCGCTCCTGCTCAGCAGGCAACACACCATTCAGTTATGTTTTGTGTTTTTGACGTAAAAAAATATATTAGTTTTGGCGAATGCTACGAGCCAAGTTGCTGTGCATAGAAACATATTTCCATAAACTGAGAATGAACTGAGAACATGCGGCTAACAGCGCTTGCGGATATATTTATTTAATTTCATAACCGCCATTAATAGCAAAAGGGAACCTATTTTGAGTGCACGAGAGTGTTTTACATGCAGTGGCAGTTGGTCAAATATTTGTAACCTAGCCTAGAAAAAAACTGGAGACATACCCCTTCCCCCATCTCAAACCAAATGCTTGTCTGTCTGAGGTGTTAATGGCGCAAGGCCTATTGTGCTTTAACCAGAAAAAACAACAACCCGAAAACACTGAAATGAATTACAAGGTTGCTACAGAAAATAGCCCAACAGCAATAATAATATTAATAATACTACTACTACTACTACTACTACAAATAATATTTCCCAGTGACGGATTGCAGCTGGAAGGGCATCCACTTGGTAAAACATATGCTGGATAAGTTGGCGGTTCATTCCGCTGTGGCGACCACAAATTAATAAAGGGACTAAGCCAAAAAGAATTTGAATAAATGAATAATAATAGTAATATAAAAATAAAGTAATAATCTTTACACACAGATGCCGTGCAAGCGGCCTTTTTATTATTATTTTATATTTTAAGTGCTGCTGCTCAAATAGCGCACCTCCTTGGAATAAGCTAGTTGAGTACTTCCCACCAGAAGAGAGTAGGTGGTGTGGCGTAGCTCGTAAAACGCCTGGCAACATGTTTTGAGGCCATAGATCATGAACCCGGTTCGAATCCAGCGACTGATAAACACGTTCTTTTTTTTCCCCCACATAGCAGATTGGAAATACATTTGTTTTCAATAGAAAGTAAATGTTATGTTTAAAAATTTTAATAAAGTATATAAAATAAACGAAATGAGTCACAAGGAATTTAATAAGGATAATAAGAATAATAAAAATTTTATAGGGCCTAAACAGTTATTTTCCACCTGGTGTTAAATGTTAGCGACATCTTAATATAGCTAATTAATCTGCATTTACAATGTTAGTTGCCCTGCTTCACCCATATTCTCCGACCTCATGGAGAGAGACAGAAAAAGAATGTCAAATCATAATCAAACAGAAGCGCACCATTGCACCGTCATGAAACTATTAAAATGGTGACAACCAAAGCAAACAAATTACACATTAGCCTACTTGTTTAGCTACATTAAATGTGTATATGCATTAGCCAATGTATTTTCAATCATTACATTCATTTATTCAACCGACAGCAACAGAATTTCTCCGGTAATAACTCTGTAAAACGTATCTAATAACATCCTATTTCGGTTGAAAATGGATAATAATAATAATAATAATAATAATAACTTTAATAATAATATTTATAATATTATTGATGATGATGATTATTATTATTATTATGAAGATATTGATTATTTATTTTTTGAAAAGTATACTTTTACAATTTGACACATGCAAACCTGCAGAATTGTTCTAACCAACAGGCCCATGTCATGTACAGATACTTAATAAATAATCCATAAATTAAAAGCATTAAGTATGCTTTGTTTTTTTGTTTTCACAAGCTTTGAAGACGTGAGGTAAACTCTGCTTTTAAATAATACCTAGGCCACCTACAGCTTTGTTCAAATATTTTTAATCATTCCAAGTTTAAATGTTAGAATGTTCTAAACATAACGAATAGGGCATAGGGGGGTAAGTGGGAATAAAACACAACCAGGAACTCTGTTTTTACAGCTCCGGAGGTGTAGTTTGCGACGCAGTTTGGAAATGTTCGTTTTGGGAAACGTCAAATCAACAAACTGTTTGTAACGACGGAACTTGCGACCTTAGTTGGCTAACGATGGTTTTGGGAAACGCACCTCAGGTTGTGAATTATATTTTTCCCACAATATAGGCTAGCCTTTGCCGTGCAACAGGTAACAGTTTTGCTTTTGACCTAGATATCAAGTCAAAGCACCACGCATCCCGCCGTTATGGATATATTAGCTAAATATTATTGTTATTATTATAGATTAGTGGATATAATGCGCTTTTTTAAACCAGCAGATTTTTTTTCTTTCTCAGCATGCGTGTGAAAGAGAAATGAACAGAGAAAATGAACAGACGATAATATGCGGCTCACTTTGCGTGCGTATGCCCGTTTATTTAATTCATAACTGCCACTAGTTCTGAGTGCATGAGAGAGTTTTACATGTAATGGCAATTGGTCAAATATTTGTAAGCCTGTTATAAATAATAATCAGCCTACTGATAAGATATATTACAAGGTGAAGTGCTCCACCGGCACAATAATCTTAATATTATTTTGTAGTGTGTGCTGTGCCGCGGTTTTTAAATGTGCACATGTTTAAGATTTGAGGTAATAACATCGCCATTATGGTCAAAGAAATCGAAACATTGTTTTCACCCCAACGCAATTTAATAGGGCACTATAAAGGCTAAAGAACTAATTCTTATATTTGCTTTTTGCAGCCTAGGGCTATACATCTCACCATGTATCTTTTCTAAAACAGACAGTATAGTGTAAAAGCATGTTTATTACTAAGAAAACTAAAACAAAATTATATTTTAATTGAACACATCACATCACATAAGGTACACATACAGAACCGTCTATCTAGTATTGTGAAAAGGCAAAGCTGAAAATCTGTGGTTAAAGCGCCACCCAGCGGTCAAAAACTGCTGGCGCACGAAATACCGCCGCCCCAGCGGTATGAACGGCGGCAAAGGGACCAAATTGAAGTAGTAACATCTGTATATCTGCTCCCTCACACACACGCGAGCGTGCACACACACACACACACACACAGATATATTCAGTATTTGAAGCAAATCAAATCTTTAAACATTTTTAAGACAATTTTTAAAAATCTTTTTTAATCCACTTTATGATGACTTGTTTGTCTAAAACACGTTACTTCCTATTAATATCTGAGTCCAAATCTTATCCTCGTAATTATGTCCTTTTCCTTCCTATTTTTACAACTTATCTAGTTTTTTTTCTTCTGTATTCCACATTTCCTGCCATTCTTTAGCAACATCTTCTGTAATAATATTTAACTTCACCTTACAGAAGCATTAAAGGGGAAGTTCACATAAAAATTACAATTCTGTCATTTACTCATCCTCTACTTGTTCCAAAAATGTTTGAGTTTCTTCTGCTGAATACAAATGAAGATACTAAAGAATACAGGGGCAAAAAACAGCCGCTATATGGTTTAACCAGAGTGGCCCATTGCAAACAATCAAAATGCTACTCATCTGTCTATCTATGCCCTTGAATAGGTTTACAACTCATATTCTATAAAAGCACTAAAGCCACACACACAAGTCACCACAAAAGTAATCAACATTTTGTCTGTAAAGTGATTATTTTCTATGTACACACCCGTTTCTCTTTTCTTTACTTCACCTCATAACCCTCTGACTGTTCTATAAAATGTCACACTCTATTGGTGCATGTAAATGTGCCGCTTTTACATCCATCTGGTGAACAATCAGATTTTCTGATACAGCTATTAGCATTAATACTCTTACACTAGTCATGTTAGCAGTTGGAGAAAGTCTCATCATAGTTTACACCCTTTTCCTGGCGGTACTCTTTGGCATCATACCGTACTTTGTATTTGTCGGAACAAATCTTTATTTCCCTTAATTGCAAAACCCATTTACCCCCACTAGATCTTTGCCTTGAGATAGGTTGGTAAGAGTAAAGGTTCCATTTTCTTTAAATGATTGCATTTCTTCATCCATAGCTTTAACCCATTCACTGATGTTACTGCCTCTTTGTATGTTTGTGGTACATTACACATGAGTCTATAACAATAATCAATGTTGACCACATCACCTTCAAAACCACAAGCATAATCGCTTAAATAAGCTCACAGGATATCTCCTAACTTCTGGTTCATCTTCCACCGGTTTGTCTTCAATGACCTCTTCCTGAGCACTTTGTGGGCTCAGCTCTGGGTCTAATTTCACAGACTCTCCAGGACTCTTTCTGATCTCAAAATCCTCCTCAACAACTGGAATCTTTGATTCAGCATTTGTTTCATATACAAACTGAACAAGTCTGTGTTTCTGTACTTTGTTGCTGTAAGGATAGTAGACCATGTGTAGCAGAGTGGAATAGCCCTTTATGGCTATTGACTGGTAACATTAATTTGTTGAGCCTATGAGGACCTGGTTGACAATCACTGTAGTCTCTATTGGCTGGGTCATGTTAAGTCATCGAACTGGATTCCAGTTAGGAAGTATAAAACTGGAGCACGTTTGGTAACTATGTATGCATCATCGGTGTTGCCGTCCTTTTTCTGATGGGTAAACCCTTCCGATTGTAAGTAACGCTAAGCGCGGAAGTTGTAAGTTTTTGTAAACTTTAGTTTATTCGGGTAGTAACTGTAGTGTACGTGTTGCCAGGATTGACTGGTTTGGTCCTCAGCTGCTCCGCATCAGATGCTGCTCATTCGGCATGCTTGCTACCTGCTGTGACTCCTGGCGCTTTGTGCGTCAGAGGCTTCTGATTTAGTGTCAGGGTGTCCGCAGGGTCTTAAAAACTATTAAAAGTTGATAAATTAATGTAGAGAAATGTGAGGCCCTTAAAAAGTCTTAAATGCTATTTTGCAAGGTATTACCTTTTATATAATGTTTGATTATGCAATCTATAGTGATCCTAACGTTTGCCTGAATTAAATCTGAGAATATCAGGATGCTGTGTAGTTTATTAAATCACTAAAATCCTGCTAGATTTGACATCATGCTGCCTTGTTTACTGCAGTAACCAAGGTAACACCATTATTTCTGCAGCTCTATAGCAAAGTCTCTTTAAGGCAAGTCATTTCACTCAGTAGGCATCTTTGAAGCGCCTCCTAGGCAGTATGCCCAGACATTCTGTTTAAACATCAAATTCAACAAAATTGCCTGCCAGGTTCCAACCTATATATGGAATAGGTTGAAAATTATTTGGGCTACAGTCCATTTGCCAGCATAAAAACCATATTTATCAACCAAACAAACAGAAAACTAAATATTTGTGAAGAAGCTTTTAAAAATGACAGAAGAACTTAATACAATGTTGAACAATGCATCCACGCATGTTTAGATGTTATACAGTTTATAATGTTAGCATTCAGATATTATTTAAGTGTAAATTCAGAATGTGAAACTTACCTTTTCAGTCTTCAGTAAAGAAGTGGGATGAGAAATGGCCTCAGTAGGCTTTTCTTTGTATGTTGCTGTTGGTAATAATCCCAATTGTAGGAATCTACAAATGTAGTTTGTCCTCCAAAGTTGTTCTCTTTACTCAGCTAAATAAGCCAATGAACATTCTGTTAGGAACCCGGAATATATATAGATACAACCCTGCTGAGCTACTGGATCTGGAATGTGATTGGATAAAACTCAATTGGCCCCCATTAATGCTGGTATAAAGATGCAAATGAGCAATGGGGAACAGTGAAGACTCAAGACACATCACTGTGGGGGAGGAGAAGTTCAGCAGCTTTACAAACCAGTTTTACAGAGAAATAATGATGTACTGGGAAAATAAGTTGACTTTAGCCATCTTCATTTGTTTTGTTGCTGTTGTTGTATAGGACTATTGATGGAAGCTTTGCCAATACATTTCATGCTCCCTTGTAAAAGTATTTAGTAGTATTTTAAACATATTTTATTTTGATTCATGTTGTGGCTGCTGCATTTTGCAGTTAATGTTGATACACTTATGTTGAGGTACTTTGATTTGAAACACATTTCAATTTATGTTTTCCCAAGCCTGGTTATAAAGTAATGCTAGAGTTGTGTGTTGTTTTTGTAGAACCTTCTCAGAGTCTCTTGGCTGAAGTCTTTGTTTACAGATGCAAATGAGCATTGAAGACTCAAGCCACACCAATATCTCAATACACACAACCTCATTCACTTATATAATAGTTATGTAAGTCTTATACTATTATACTGTGATATATTATCATTCATAGAATGAAACCATTTCTAAACATCACAGTGATGTTTTATTTGTGTTAAGTTCAGTCAATACATTGACATGAGCTAACTATTAGCAATGTTTTAGTCATTTATTTATCACTGAACCTGTTCTTTATGTGAGT
Source organism: Danio kyathit (assembly GCA_903798195.1). Classification (NCBI taxonomy): domain Eukaryota; kingdom Metazoa; phylum Chordata; class Actinopteri; order Cypriniformes; family Danionidae; genus Danio; species Danio kyathit. The sequence goes on from CAIGQS010000003.1 coordinate 1,556,394, forward strand.
TTAGAGTTCTTTATTTCTCTTAAAGCACATGCAGCTCATTACTGGTTTCTGTAATACTGTCAACACACTCTCAACAGGTCAATTATTTCTTTCCAAAAGTGTCTGTAGATTGTAACTATCAAAACGTAACTTGTTTCTGTGCCAATTTTGTTTTCTTTCCTTCGGTTTTTAGTTGAACAGAACATGTGTGAGCAGCTCAGCTTTCTCAAAAGCCTCTTATTCACCTGGTAGGTAACAAAGATGTTTTTCCCACTAATTATTACTTGTGATTGTGCATATAAATATGCATAGAAATTCACAAAAGAATATAAAAGATACCCTGTGACAAAACCTTTTTCTTTTAACACAGTAAAGCGATCACATACTGTCCATTTTTGCTACTTTTGGCCTTCTTAGATAAGTGTTTGTACATTAATCACAAATGGAGTAGACCCACTGTAACTTTAAACTCATTTTTTTTCATTCCAGGTGCTGTGAAATGTTATGTATAATCTGCAGAGGCAATCAGGTGTGAGTAAAGTGCCGTATATCTGATCCAGTCCTCCAGCATCTTTTTCGCTTTAAATTAAAGTCTTTTTATTGATTCATATTATCTGAAATATAACAAATTTTATTATATTTGAAAGTTAAACATTCAATTAGTTTGATTTGTCAATTAATATAAAAAAACATTTAAATATGCATCTAAATTTGCTTTAATATATAAAACTTTTAAAATAATTGTGTATTAACCTGTTTGTGAAGCTAAATCTTTAACATAAGTTGATTGATTTGCACTGATGTTATATTTTAAATTGCTGTCTTAAATATTTGCTGCATCAGCAGTGTTTATTTCAGGATTATAAATGTATTTTCATTCATTATATTTTTATATTATGATATATCTATAATCTACAACACAGAAGTGAATCGCAATGACTCTGGAGAAATGAGTCAAACTGACTCTCTCATGTGTCTTGTGATTGGCTGTTTGCTGCACTTGTGTGTCGTGAGATTGGCTGTTTGCTGCACATCACACTTTCAGCTGCGTATGCTCCAGAGTTGATCACAAACTAAAATCAAGTTATCAGGAAAGGTTTATATCAAGCATTGTCAAATCAATTAACATCGTCGTAACCAGGTTGGGTTTATTTGATTTTGTCAACTTCCAGAGCTTCCTCTCTTAACCAGGAGGAGAGAAAATGCACTCACTGCATAGTGACATCTTGAAACAATATTTAAACTAGCCTAATAGACAAAGTAATCAATTTAACCAAACCCATGCACAAAAAATCACAGCACATTAAAGGTTTCCAAGACAAATCTCACAGCAAGACATTGTTTTTTTTATTATTATTATTATTTTTTTTTTTTTTGCTATGGGCACAAATCAAGCAACATGTAACACAAACAAATCAACAAAGCAACTTTTAGTCATAAACTTCCACAACACAGCAGCTTCTAAAAGCCTCCACTCTGTCTCAGGCAGGCTTATATATAGTAGTAGCTGGGCATGGTTAATCTGAAAGCAAGTTAGGCCGCGGTCACACTAGAGTTTGTGCTTGCGAAATTCTGTCGTACAGCGCTGTGAAAAGGGCTGGGATAAAACAATATGATTAGATGTTGATAAAAGCGAGCGATTGATCCATTTTGAATTTTTTTGTACAGAGAGGTCATGTTTTGATCTTCTATTGGTCTCATGCACTTACATGATATGATTTCAAGCTTTGTTCTTACCTTTGTAGTGTTATCCACTAATAAATCTGTCATGCATTTATATATTTATAATTAGAAAATAATTACATCACAAGTAAAATTATTGTATAGTCAGTTTATACAGGGTAATTCAATGACAAGACTTCTCTTTCATATCTACACAATGCACCAACTACAGCATTTCTCAGACTTCTTTTTCACCATGGTGTAATTACAGTGGTCGACATCACATAAAACAACAACTGCACTTAATCCTGTAACTTGTTTGCAACAATGAACTTTAAATATTTGTGTCACAAATTCATTTAAATAAATGGCTCATCATTATGTGCAGTTATCTTTAGTAAAAGCTGCCTGATAGGCCAGACCATTAACTGAATAGGATTGTTTTACATATAAGAAACCTGTTAACAGGCTGTTCATGCCAATACCAACTTGATAGCCTAAAGCATATTACACGAACAGGACCTGCCTTACATCTCTTAAGACAAATAAGCATAGGTGTCTATAACAATACATGCTTGATTCCCCAAATTATTACAATCGTTACATCTGAATGGTGCCTTTGCACATATTTTGAAAATAGCATTTTTTTTTTCATTCATTCATTTTTCTTTTTGGCTTAGTGCCTTTTTTAATCTGGGGTCACCACAGCAGATTGAACCGCCAACTTATCCAGTATATGTTTTAGATGCCCTTTTTAGCCGCAACCCATCCCTGGGAACCATACACACTCATTCACACACACTCATACACTACAGTCAATTTTAGCATGCTCAATTCACCTGTACCACATGTCTTTCGACTTGTGGGGTAAACCGGAGCACCCGGAGGAAACTTGCACGAACACGGGGAGAACTTGCAAACTCCACACAGAAATGCCAACTGACCCAGCCGAGACTCGAACCAGCAACCTTCTTGGTGTGAGGTGAACGTGCTACCCACTGTGCCACCGTGACACCCATATATATATATATATATATATATATATATATATAATTTTTTTTTATCATGCTAATAATGTTATCTTCCAGGCATTCTCTCATTCTCCTGCTTTTTTCATCCGAACACTTATTTTTATCAGTCATGCTGCTTCTCGATTGTAATGTTCAGAGGCCAATTTTAAACCCTGCTCAAGTTAAAAATGCATTTTAAAGACAACAAGTTCATTGGAATATTGAGCTGCAAGGTGATAAATAGTCCTAGATTCACAATTATGAGATATGAGACCTGGTGAAAAAGGTATCATCATTATATGCATAGTTCACTCAAAGATTAGCAGTTTTCTATATTTTGTGATTCATGATTTTTACTTTCCCCATTTATTTATGTTTTTGAATCACAGTATGAGACCTTGATCTTTCTTCTGACAAATTTTAACCTTAAAAATCTGTAAAAAGATGGACTTTTATTAACATTTTGAATAGTTTCAAGCCAAAATTCTCTGCGTTAGTGTTGTATATTATGCTACAAACATCTTTTAATAAACTATCTATTTTAGTGAACTATCCCTTTAAGCTATAGCATTTAGTTTGATTTGCATTTAGTAATAATAATGCAATACAAAATGCTATTACAGTTGTAACAATTTAAATTATAGGCTTTAACAACCGACAATAGGTCTAAACTAACAGAAGTCAACAATTAAAATTGACACATGCTTTATTGAATTTTATATTTTAACTGCAAATTCTTAAGAACAATGATTATCATGAATTTTGCATATAGTAGGCGACAAGATTGTTATTATATTTTGTTTCATCAATAGCTTAATAAACAGTTTGGGCCAGTATATATGCATCATTATGCATCACTTCTACAGTTTTTGCTGTTAATGGCAAAATCATCCATTGTGCCTGTGCAGGTTCACTTGATTTGTTTAATCAAGTCTTTTACCACAATGAGCCAGACAGGCTTTCCAAACTTTATATTTTCAGCACTGAAATCACGCGTACGATGGACATTGTGCTTTGTAAATTTTGTTCAGAAAAATGCTTGAAGAAAGGGACGCTATATGGACATTTTGAATTTTCAGGAGACTGAATAAAATTCAGTTGTAAAATGAATAAATTAATATATTATAATTTTCCCAGTGCTGGGTTGCAGTTGCAAGGGCATCTGCTGTGTAAAACATATGCTCAATAAGTTGGCGGTTCATTCCGCATGATCGCTCTGATGAATAAAGGGAGCTGAAGGAAAATTAATAATATAATATAATATAATATAAATGCATACTCATGGGTTCATGCTTGTCTGTATTTTTAATAAAAATAAAAATTAAATGTTTATCAAATTTCTTTTTTAACAATTTCCTAATGCATTCACTGAAACGCTCTATAGTGAAGTAGAACTCTCACCCACGGCAAGACCACGCTATACATACAAATGATCTATATATTCAAAATATAAAGTGAACACGCAGTGTTTGTGGAACGCAAAACATCTTTGCTCCCTCGCGAGGTAACGCAAAAACTTATATTTACATTTTCCTTCCACCCATGTTTTTTTTTTACTTACACCCATTTTTTATGAAGGCAAAATGGCTAATTACATGATTACAACAGGGAGTCGGCTGATTGGCTGTTTACACCGGTTAATAAGATGCGTTTATTCGATCGGATGGCAGGTTATTTATTGATCATATTATAATGCATGGGATCAGGAAATTATCACGTGACAAAAAAGATCATGCAAAATGTTTTTTTTTCATAGAATAAATGTATATTTATATATTTGTTATATGTATATTTTTAGAGGGTATAAACACGAATGGCAGATGTTCTTGATCTAAAAGCAGCAAAACTATATGTTGAATGCTGAACTTGTGTCAAGCTGATGGTACGGAGTGACTTTTTGAGCATGATGTTGATGCTATAGACCTTTTTCATGGAACGCGAAATTACCCATTACGCTTTGCGCGTATGCGTAGCGAGAATACAACGGATTTCCGGTTCACGTTTGAGATCAATGAATTGCGTTTACGTTAGAGCTGTTTAGACGCGTTTGAAACGATGATTGTAACCTGTTTTACCTAGTTGAAACGTACACAATGTCGACAAGATATGGCAGCATTAGTTTGCGGTGGCAGCACGGTCAAGATTACTTAACAAAGACCGTAAACGAGGTAACTCTGTCTGTTCCTCATCCCATGTTGATTTGTGCCTCCTCCTGGATTGATGATATGAAACAATGGCCAGCAGTTACATATGTTGACATATTCAATTATCTTGTTTTGTCTGAGGGTGTAGATGGTGAAGAGCTTAGAAATTACAAAAGCACGAAAGCATACGGTTATCTACACAGTAATAAAATCGGACGCATTCTTTGTCACAAATATCAGCAGTTCACATTACTGAAAGCGGAGGTAGAGCCGAGTCAATCTGTAAATAAACCCAACCACATCGCGTGGGTTATGTTACAAAATAATGGAGTAGTTGAAACAGCTGGATGTACCTGTGTAGGTGGCCCTGGCAGGTCTTGTAGCCATGCTGCTGCAGTGTTGTGGAAGGTGAGTATAATAAATTGCGTGATTATTTTTTTATTCACCACATGCTGCCATTTAAATTCGGTTGTTGATTTTATTTAATTGATTTTTTAAATTATGAACATTCACACCACCTTTGTATTTTGTACTTGTACATGTATAACATTTAATAAATAAATTCAGTTAAAATACAAATCTGATATCGAGAATTCATACAATGCATCATATCATGAATAACCATTGTTATTATTGAACAGAATTTGTGAACGGTGAATGAATAAATGTCAAAATCACTTGCCAATAAAGCAACACTGCTAATATGGTTAAAAGTACAGCAAATTCAATCAAACTGTCTGTATGTGCTGCAGGATTCAATGCAAACATGTATTTTACAGCAATATTTAACAAATGTTTAGCTCTTACAAAAAGTGCTAATGGTGATGTATTGTGCAATAACAAACTAAACAATATGTTCTTATTTTTTGAAAGGTGCAAAATGCAGTAGCCAGTGGTCTGACAGGGCTATCTTGCACTGATGAGCAGTGTAGATGGAACGCTGCAACCAAAAAAAACCTTCAACAAAAAAGAATTAGTCAGATGACATTTAAACATCACAAAGCTGAAGATTTATATGATGCATCATCAGCAAAGGAAGGAGATAGGTTACCATCTACACCAAGTTTTGACACACATCAAGAGTTCAGGGAGAGAGTCAGTTCTTCAGACACAAAACCACTTTTTGAACTAAAAAACAGTCTTTTGGAAAAATGCTTCAATGCCAATGTATCAGTGCGAACAGAGGACATTGACAGCTTAAAACTCCACCAGCCACATGGAAAGACTTTGACTTGCAACAAATGTAAAACATTTTACACCAAATACATAGAAGTGAACAGTGAGCAGGCAGCTGAATTGGAGATTCAAACACAAGCGCAGAGTTTGTCAGAGGTTTGGCATAGTGCAAGGCAGATAAGGATCACTGCTAGCTCAGCTAAATGTGTACCGGTACGAGCTACAACAAATCCTGATAAATTCATAAGAGAGCATCTCTTTCCTACTTTTCGGGGTACTGCAGCTACAAAGTATGGGAGTGAGAAAGAGGCAGTAGCTCGAAGCCTTCTGGTAGAAAAAGGTCTAAAGGTCTCCCAGTCTGGTATCAGAGTCAGCCTGACAGAGCCATGGCTGTCTGCAAGCCCTGATGGCATAATAAATGGTATAGAGCTACTGGACATAAAGTGCCCTGTCCTCAAGAACACCACTACCTCTCTAGCAGACCATTTCACTATGAACAATAGTGACATTAAAGTGGTTGATGGGAAACCTGAATTACAGAGAAACTGAGTCAGGGGCTACTACAGACAGATACAATTATGCATGTTTTGTACTGGGCTTAGAATTGCAAAACTACTTGTCTGGTGTCCAAAGGAACACATTCTGTTAAATGTAGCATATGATGCAGAGTATTTAACAGACCAGGTTAGTCATCTCAGAAGCTTTTACTTCTCAAAGATGCTTCCTAGAGTAGTAGATGAATTCCTTGCTAGACGATTCAAACTGACTGACAGGTACTTACATATAGTCCAAACAGCTTAACCTACCAGTAAAAACAAAGATGTAAGTTATGTTTTAAGAACACTGCATAGATGCTGACATGGAGAGGAAAAAATGCTTAATGTCTCAAGGCAAGTTAAAAATTTTAAATTGGTTATTTCTTTGTTTACAGGAATTGCACTTTTGCAAATTTGCGAAGTTTTGTATGTGTTTTTAAAATAAAAGATAAATCTGTATAATATATTAACATAGTACAATGAAATCAAAAACATACTGTGATGGATTTAAGAATAACATGTCAAATGTGGTTAATAAATACTAATATGTACAATATATGACTAATCCTGCAGTTTGAGCATAACAGGTTGTCCATAACATTGTTTATCCAAACAATGTATTTACTTACTTCCATCTAAGTTCAAACCTGTATGAGTTTTTTTGTCTTCCATTTAACATAAAATACTGTATTTTGGAGAATGTTGGTAACCACAGTAACCACTGATTTCATAGTGGGAAAAAGACGTTTGAAGGCATTGATTACCATCAACACAATACACAATTACACAATAAATGCACTATATAAATACACATTACATTATCAACATTCTCCAAAATACATTATTTTGTGTTAAATGGAAGATTTAAAAAACACTTATACATGTTTGGACTTACACGAGTGTGAGTAAATAATGACAAGATTCCATTTTAAAATAACATTCAGTTATCTACTTCACGGATCAGTTCACCATGCAAATTCACTAAGGCTGCACATATACGCAGAATTTTACTCATCTTTGGCATAAGGGTGATAGGCAATGTTTGTGATAACACCTTGTATACTTTCAGTCTCCTAATTGCACGTTCAATGTGTATTCGTACATTAGCAATCCTCCGGGTACATGTGACTTTTTCTTCTGTCAGCTGTGTTTTGTTGGCAAAGTGAGGAATTATCAAATTAACTTGCCTTTCAAACAACAAGTCTCTAATTAAGAAACCCCTGTCCACCATCACTTCATCTCCGGGGTGGAGATAATCAAGAATGCCAGAATCACATGTGATAAACTTGTCACTACAGCGTCCGCCATATGCTTCAGATATAAACATTACTAGACCACATGGTGCAATAGCCACTAAATACTTGATAGTGTTGCAAGCATAGTAGTGGCTGTACGATTCAGACCTTGAGTCTAGGTTCCTTGGTCTCTGCACTTTACTTTCACTGCAGTCTAAGATACAAGTGACATTACAATAATGTTGTTTAAATGCTTCTGGCATTGTGGCCTTTATTGTCTCTTTGGGGATCATGGTATTAGATCCTTTAATACCACAGCCATGGTGTCAATCCAAAAAGAAATTCTTTTGCTCACTTGACTCATCGATATGCTAAATCGAATGGCAAGATCTTCTATTAACAAGTTTAATTTCAGTTTCATTAGCGTGAGCAAGATTTGTTGTTCAATGTCAATCTGGAAAGCTTGGTTTGCATGGGGACGCAGAATTGCCACAAGTGTATGAAATGTATGGAGTGGGAGACCAGTGTATAGATTTGAGTCAGTGTCATTCAACAGAGTAGGAGGTTGGACAGTATTGCATTGCGTTGACTTGTTCACGCAAGTTACACTGTGTTGTCTTTTTATATAACAACTGCTCCTCAAAGATGTGGTCTTCCCACTGAGTTCCAATGGAGGCAAAGTTTTTAAGTGTACAGCTGTTGTCATCAACATCTGATTGCTTGTGACTGGGGACAGATGCAAGACTCTCTTCTTCAGGTCTTAGCTCATCCATTCCAGACTGCTCATCGAAAAAACTTTCTCCTGTAAATACAGATAAGACATAGTACTTTGAAGCATCTAACATTAGCTGGTTAATATTATGTAGTGCAGAGTGAGGTTTATTTTGAAAAGTGCAAGATTTATATTTAATTTTTAAAAATAGTTAATTAATACAAATTAATAAAACCATAATAATGCATTTTAAGATTTTAGCGTTTAACAATTGTACACTTATTATTGGCATTAAGAAAGACAACATGCTAACCTTTACCATATTTAAGTGTCTGCACACTTGGTAAACACTAGGTAAATACAAGATTGAAGTCTAAGAAACAAATTATTCTTGATTTATTATTGAAACCCTTAAAATGCAGTATTCAAAGATGCAATCAAGTCAGACTTAAAATCCATATGCAACCCTACACCACAAAATCATAAGCAGCATATGTATATCAATAGCCAACAATGTACAGTATTTGTAAAAATTATAGATTTTTCTTTTATACACATCTAATCACTGGAATATTAAAATTGTTTTATGAAGATATTTTATAAATTTCCTGAAGTAAATGTATATAAAAAAAACATTGCATGGCTAAGAACATATATCACAAACACAATTGAAATGCTTATTGATTCCTTATAATGCTTATTTATTCAACTTCCAGAATATACTTATATATTAGCTTACAGGGTCATAAAAACAAACGAGTCAATTTTGTTGAACTAATTAGACTTCAGTTTTGATTATCTAATTTGTTTAAATTCTTAATAGATATTAAATGAACTTAATGAATATTGCCAAATATAAAGTACTTAAATGCTAAATAAAATGCAGGTTTCTTAAAAACCTTTAAACATGCATCATAAAAAATTGGTCGTAGACACACTGAAAAGGCTGAATCATAAGATGCATTTTCATTACGTTAGTCTGTGTAAATATTGTTCGTGAATAGTCTTACCTTCCTCTTGACACATTCGTTGTCGTCTTCTCTTCTTAATCAACGGACGATCATAACCTAGCCAAAGCTCGGGATGAGGGTTTTCTGTCGTTGGTTGTTTGTCCACAAAGTGAAATGAGCATACGTGCACGTTACGCGGCGGAAACTTTAAGTTAAGTACGGCCAGCCATCGTCTTTTGTTATTGTCGTCAGACGGCATCTTGTGGAGCTTAAAAGGTCTGGGGCATGCACATTTTGACCTAAGTAATGGCTTGTGTTCATAACACGGTTGATCAGCGAAGTTTTTAAGTTTTCTGTAACTGTTGTTACAGCCTTTTACTGCGCAAATTGTACCTGATCCTCCACGACTCGCCATTACCGCTAACGTTCTCTAGTTGATTAAAGGAAGTTTGTAGCATTCTTCCGGTAACCGCTCTTCGCAATGGCGCCCTCCATGCAGCAGCCATGAAAAAGGTCTATACTGCTGACAATTGGCAATTATGTAACATCAAAATTAGAAATGTATGTTACTTTGTATAAATGTATCAATATATGATGTGAGTCCAGTTACCAGCGTGAAAAACAGGTAGTAATAGATACTTTTTATTACGTGTTTGAGGCCATACTATTTACTTTGAGTACAAAAGTGCAGTCAGTAGGCTACTTCAACTTTTCCCAGAGTCGTTTTTAACATCAGTATCACTTCTTCTTGAGTAGGATGTGTACTTTTGCCATCTCTGTCCACTTCTTAAAAATAAAAAGTATGGTTAAATAAACTGTAATTTGTCCTTATACACAAATGTGTGTATCATGCAGTCAATATAGCATTTATTGTTTGAATTTCACGTTAAGTTAAAGACAAGACTTTCTTAACATCAGAAAACAGATTGTGACCGTATGGATGTGCACAAACAGAGCTTTTGCATCCACCTGAACTTCTTTCTGAAAGACCAACGTGGCCTTGTATGCATGAAAAGAACGGTTGTTTCTGAAAGGGCTTTTGCCAAAAATGCAGAATCAAAACTTTTCTAAACCCTGAATCAATATTGGAATTACTCTTGCACGCTGGAGGGCAATATGATGTTATGCAGTTCAAAACAACCATCTGAAGGGTGACAACAAGGCTGAAGTATTACTTTTAGACAGGTATCTTTTAAAACTATTTTAGCCACGCAAAGCTTATGTAGATTGTGTTCTTGTTTATGAATGGGTTTATATGCACGGAAGTGTTGTTCAGCCGCTGAACATGTCCGGCAAAAGATTGGCTATTTTCAAGTTCATAGAGTACCTTTTACAGCATCCATAATATAGTTGGTTAAATAGACCCGAGCATTCGTTCAAGTGAAAAAGGAGATGAAACAAGCGATGTACGAGGATCAGCGAGTACAATTGAAAATGAACAGTCACTCGATGTCTTTTGTAATGTAAACATAAGTGTAATGTAAAAAGATGACTGTATATTTCTGTTTTAGCTCCTTTTTTCTGATCAATTTTTTTTTTTAGTTTAATAACAAAAGATAAGTAAATGTGCTCTTCCACCTAACCTGCTTTGCTGAGGTGAAGTTTGATTTATATTCACACATTCATTTATATTTGAACAGTGACAGCCTGTGACAGTTTTAGGGAACTATAATTCCTGCACCCCCTGGCTGGTCAACAACTATGCTTGATAAAGTGTGTGTCTCCAAAAAGTTTTCTAACTGGTGAATGACATGATCTAGTGTTATATCTAATCAGTGCGCGTGGTTTGGACGGCAGGGAAGGGTCTAAGCTAAAATGTCTAAGCTATTATGTACTTTGTCATCACTTAGTACTTTGTCGAATGATAAAGCCACTAAAGTAGCTGCTTTTTTCAACAACTTCTGTACCCTATAGCCCCTTCACAACCATTTGAAGCTTTATATTGTATAAACTTTTATCATTTATTTCATTTTACTTATTTACTTTTTAGTTTTATCATCAAATACAATTGTCTTTACCATATGCAGATTTTTCCTTTATTTGTGTCTGCCTACTGTTGTAACTGTATAACTTCATGCTTGTTTATGCATCTAAGGCCTACTTTGTACATTTTTTAAACATTTAATAAAACCCATCTAAGTTTGCCCACCTAATATTGCTGGTTAGTAGTAGTCAGATACAGCAGACAGCACACAATATGATCTATTAGTGCACATGAGCAGTACAATATGTATTGCATATAAATAATCATTTGAATGAACAGATAGCTGAAGTGCTGGAGTACTGGAATTAGCATGTAAGCTAACAAATCACTCATGTTCTCATTCACAATAGTGACACTGGGTTTCCCATACACTGATTTATTTGTAGTAATGTGGGAGTTTTCACATGAACGTATCTTTAAAGGCAACCAGTTGTCTACAGAAAGTTTAATTTTCTTCATGAAGAAAACTCGTTTCTTTTCTCAAATTAGTCCATCAAAATAAATGTGTAGTGTTTTGAAACCAAAGTCTTCATTTGTTTCCCACAACACAGCAAGATTTGATCAAGTCAAAGGCCCAATCCCAAGTCTACCCCTTACCCCTCGTTTGCGCGTTCCCATGAAGGGGTAGAGGTGTCCCAATTCTCTTTAGCTTGAAGGCGTAGGGCTAAGGGAAAGGGGTAGATAGCCCTTCGACCGAACATTTTTCAGGACCACACTCGAAACCAAGGGGTAAGAAATTTTCCCAGAATACACCAGCCACAATGGCAGGATCGCTGTACCTGGTATTACAAATTTTTACAACAAACAAGCACATGTTTTAATATATTCATAACGGCGTTCATGTTTTACTGTCATGCTTTAAAAAAAAACGCTAAAATACAAACCGCTAAATTTCGCTATCTAGAATCCCTAATAATAACTCCTGTACAGCTGTCCCACAACATTCTGACACTCAATGACACTTGAATACTCTGTCAGAAAAATCTAGTGGCTGGGAATGGGCTTTTTACAGTGTCTGCTATAATGTTAATGTTGTTTTGGTGTGTTTACATAGATAAATATGGCCACTGTGTAAATGCGCAGTATAGTTACGATCTTACGTAATACGATCTCGTTTCCTGAAGATGAATACCAAAAAATAAGGCAACTGGAATCATTACAGCAGTCGCGATCGTCTGATCTCATATGAAGCATGAGATCACAATGACATATGATGACGTGTGCAGGTGCTGTAGTGCTGTCCCATTTCTTAGGGGTAAATTTTGAAGCTCTTCCCCTTCACACTCGGTTTTAAGGGCCAAGGGGAAGGGGTACAAAAATAGAATTGGGATTGGGCCTATATCTCATAATCTGACACAAATCTGATCTGTCGTAACTGGCAAATGGCATTGTATAGTCTGAACAGGACTTTAGGGAGTCGGATGGTCGGTCACTGTCATTGCCTTATGGCAAGTTCACACCGCATGAGTTTACCGTACTTTTATTCGCCAAGAAGTTTTGTGAAATTGCAGACAAAAGCCCAAAATTGGAGGCAAATAGGTGTTTGTTCACGCGACAATCAGACAATGTGAATGATCAACAACACAATCTAAGGGTGTAGGACAGTGTTCCCTGCATCTCCCCAAACATTTTCTCCTCCCTAATCTTTCTAATTCTCTTTTCAGAGCCGGCCATTTGATTGAAGTGTGCAATGTGCACAAATATACTTATCGGTTCATAAGAAGTTGAAACATTTATCCCCGGTTTCACAAACAAGGTTTAAGGCTAGTCAAGATTAAATTGCATGTTTGAGCTGTCTCAACTTAAAATAACTTGCAGTGAGATGTCTTAAAATAAATCAGTGTCATTTTTTTTCTCCAGGTGCACACCAGTTATATATTTTTCTAAGGCCATTTTTATAAATGTGGCTTAAATAGCCTAAATTATCTAAGGCCTAGTCCTGGCTTAAGCTAAGCCCTGTTTGTGAAACTGGGCCATAGAGTTATTTTGTTTTCTCGAGCCCAGTAAAACTCTCACAACCTGGTACTGGGCGGTGACCCCTGATCTACACTACAAAAAACATCTTTACCCCTTTTCAGTTATAGAGTTTAAATCTTCAGGTGTTCGAAGGGTTTCATTTTCAGTAACTTGATATGTATTCAAGAGTTCACACTTGTTTGGCATGCTGTCCCAGGAGAGAGCCGCAAGCTCCGCTGGATAAGGCATCATTTTTGTTCTCCATTGTGAAGCTTCATGTGGGTGCTAAGGGTTCTTTTACTTTTAAAGTCCTTTCCACACTCACTGCATCTAAAACGATCCTCTCCTGAGTGAATCTTCATGTGTCGCTTAATGTAGGCTTTGCGTGTGAGAGTCTTTCCACACTGATCACATGTGAACACTATGGTTCCAGTGTGACCATTCATGTGGTTCATGAGGCTAGCTTTGGTTGTGAAGCTCTTTCCACACTGAGCACATGCAAACGGCTTCTCCCCGGCGTGACTTATCATGTGGTAATTGAGTGTGCTTTTACATTTGAAACTTTTACCACACTCTGTGCATGTGTAAGGTTTCTCTCCAGTGTGAATCCTCATGTGGATGTCAAGGTCTTGTTTTCGAGCAAAACTTTTCCCACACTGTGTGCAAGTAAATTTTCTCTCTCTATTGTGAGTTCTCATGTGGGCTTCAAGGGTGCCATTTTGCTTAAAACTCTTTCCACACTGTTGGCATGTGTACGGCCTCTCCCCAGTGTGAATTCTCATGTGCGCTGCCAAGTTTCCTGTGTTATAGAAGCTTTTTCCACACTGTTGGCATGTGTACGGCCTCTCTCCAGTGTGAATTCTTATGTGGACTTCAAGTTTGCAATTTTGCATAAAACTCTTTCCACACTGAGGGCAAGAGTAAGGCTTCTCCCCAGTGTGAATTCTCATGTGCGCTGCCAAGTTTCCTGTATGAGTGAAGCTTTTTCCACACTGTTGGCATGTATATGGCCTCTCTCCAGTGTGAATTCTCATATGGACTTTAAAGGTTTCATTTTGCTTAAAACTCTTTCCACACTGACGGCAAGAGTAAGGCTTCTTCCCAGTGTGAATTCTCATGTGCGCTGCCAAGTTTCCTGCATGGGAGAAGCTTTTTCCACACTGTTTACAGGTGTACGGCCTCTCTCCAGTGTGAAGTCTCAGGTGCGCTGCAAAGTTTCCTGCATAATAGAAGCTTTTTCCACACTGCTGGCAAATGTACGGCCTCTCCCCAGTGTGAATTCTCATGTGCTCTGCCAAGTTTCCTGATTGATAGAAGCTTTTTCCACACTGTTGGCAGGTGTATGGCTTCTCTCCAGTGTGAATTCTCATGTGTGTTTTTAAGCTTTGTTTTTGACTAAAACTTTTTCCACACTGTTCACAGGTGTAAGGTTTCTCCCTAGTGTGAACTCTCATGTGAACATCAAGGTTTGGCTTTTGTCTGAAACTCTTTCTACAATGTTTACAGCTGAATGGCTTCTCTTCAGTGTGAATTCTCATGTGCAGTGCAAAGCTTCTTGCATGATGGAAGCTTTTTCCACACTGTTTGCATGTGTACGGCCTCTCTCCAGTGTGAATTCTCATGTGGGTTTTAAAGCTTTGTTTTTGACCAAAACTCTTTCCACACTGTTCGCAGGTGTAAGGTTTCTCCCTAGTGTGAACTCTCATGTGAACATCAAGGTTTGGCTTTTGACTGAAACTCTTTCTACACTGTTTACAGCTGAAATTACTCCTAGATTTGGATTTCCGAGGTCTTCCGCGTGATGAAGTCTCTTTAGTCAGTGTGGGTTTTTCATCAACCGTTATGTCTTGTTTTTCTTCCATTTCATTCCATTGAGGAGTCTCTTCTTTCAGCACCATCAGGTCTTAAAAAAAAAAAAAAAAAAAAACTTTAGTATGAAGACACAAAGCGAGAAGCATGAAATGGATGTTTCATCCACAAATGAAAATGACCTTACCATTTACTCTCCATCGTGTGGTTTTAAACATTTCCTTTATTCTGGAACACAAAGAAAGCCAGCATTTTTTTTTTGTGTTCATCAGAATCAAGAAACTCATAAAGGTTTAAAACCACACGAGGGAGAGTAAATGATGAGGCTATTTTCATCTCTGCGTCAACTATCCCTTTAAAGGGTTCCTATTATGAACCTTTTTTTACAAGATGTAAATAAGTCTTTGGTGTTCCCAGAATGTGTCTGAGGTTTCGGCTCAAAATCAGATCATATACCTTACAAAATATTTAATGTTGGAGGTCAGAGGAAAACCAAGCTCTTTTTGTGCCTGTGGCTTTAAATGTAAATGATCAAATGCACTCGCTCTAGATTACTCGTGTTGACTTCCCTCATGTGTATCTTCCACTGGATTTAAACATTTGTAACTTGCTTGGAAGACCCAACTAAGACAAATCCTGCATGTTCATAGCAAGTACACATAATTCACGCTAATATTTGTGAGTTTGCATTATTGTATATAACTTATGCAAATGTTTCTCGGTACTGGGTTGCAGCTGGAAGGGCATCCGCTGTTTAAAACGTATGCTGGATAAGTTGGTGGTTCATTCCGCTGTGGCGACCCCTGATGAATAAAGGGACTAAGCTGAAGAAAAATGAATGAACTTATGCAAATGCTTAATGCCACATTTGCTGTAAACTGAAGTGAGGAGATGGCCAGATGACATACTTTGCTACTTGTTTTCATTCATTTGTACTTTTGTCTTTGTTTTCTTGCCTTTGTGCATGTCCTGAGGCTTAGCTGAAGACCTACGTGGTGACATTTTATATACCCGACAACATGCAGAAATGCCATCTAAAAGAGGGACCTGCTGTTTGTCCAATCAGGGACAGTGACAACGGAAATATACAAAAAATAATGTTAACCCGGGGTTTGAAAATGTGAAATGTCTGTTAATGAACACCCAGGATTATTTTATAACCCCTAGGGGCTGTTTCATAAAAGTGGTTTAGAAAAGCGGGGATTAAAGTCAAAAACCTGACTTCAATGAGCCGAACTAAACGTCCACGCTCAAATTGGTTCCATAACTGCAAGTTGAAGATCATTTGATCTAACTAACTAGTGCAGTTGAAATAATCTAGATAACTGCTCACGCACGTTACTGTCGTGAAACCCTGAAGGTCGAGCACAGATGCATCGATTAGGTTGTGTGCTACCATGTTAACTACGATGAAAGAAAGAGCTCTGAAATAAGACACAGCCATGTTCACAGTGAGTGAGTAGCATTTGATTTCTGAGATCAAATATACAATAATTTAAACATAACAATCAAAAACTACAGTACGGCTTGCAACAAAGCAAGAAACAAGGCTGACAGGAAATTGCAGATTTTAAAATATAGGCCATTATTTAGGCCGATTAACGTTAAGTTAAAGATTTGTCACAATACATTGAAATATGTGCTTGTGCGCGCGAGTGAGAATATGCGCTTACTGGCAATTGTTGCTTGCAAGGAAAAGTTTTAATGCATTGCAGGCTCCCTGTAACTTTCAAAATGTGCTTAACATCAGCACAATAAGTTTAAAATAATGGCTACAAAGAGCTGTGCACACACAAGGAGCGGGATTTTTAATTTGCTCTCGAAACTGCTGCAAATTGCTGCTTTTCCCTTTGAAAACATCTGTTTCCCGCACCCCATGGAAAAATATCTTTATATTAAAGTGCGTCTACTGCTTGGCCTAGATTTATCTCCTGATTATTCTACTCAGGGTTTGCTGCTTTAAAGTCATTCTTTGAGAAATGTAGCCTACTTCTTTATATCAGACAGTGCTTTCTTAATATTATTTTCTATCTTCAACTTATAGAAAAAATAATATTGTACAGCATCCTGTAGAACATATTAATTCAAAAGAGCGATCTGTGAGGGGTGTACAATATATATATATATATATATATATATATATATATATATATATATATATATATATATTTTACACCCCTCACAGATCGCTCTTTTAAATTTATATTTTCTACAGGATGCTGTACAATATTATTTTTGTGCATATACATTAGATTATTCAGTACCAAAGCAAAATTTGAACTAATCTAACAAAAAAACTAAAAAAAAAATAAAAAAAACTGGAATCACAGTCCAAAAATTATTACACCCAAATAAATAAGTTGGGGGAAAATATTAAATATTTTTTTTATAAACAGGAAAAAAAATAAAAAATTAACAGAAACAAAAAAACAAACATGTAGTTGAAATGTTGTAGTTTGTACTCGTTTTGTTTGCAATAACTTATTTGAATTTAAGTGTATTATCGTAATGTGTGTATTAAAGATGTTTGGTGTATATATGCACATTTACTATTAAGAGACTATAAAATTTAATCATTATTAAGAGGTTAAGTAAATTAAAATGGCATCAAATTATAGCAGGCGAATGTTAACATTACTTTGATTAAGCATAAACTTAAGACTTAGCCTGACTGAGTTAACCTGCCCCGAATCAGGCTAGTTTCCCAGCACAAGTTACCAGAGTAAATGAATTTGAACTATCGTAAATTTAATTTATGAAACCGAATCCGCCATTAATAAACCTGACTTACCAAAATAAGCCTGGCTTTTTCTCTAAGCTTAGTTTATGGAACAGGCCCCTGGTATAGCATGAGCAGTGTGGAACATGATTACAGATAACCCAGGATTCTGTTCATCAAGGATTAGAATGACCCAGGGTTAACAATTTCAAGTGTGAAAAGCCCTAAGAATACTCAGCATCAGCTCTCAGGATAAACAGAGCACAACAGCGACAATTGTCAATCACGTCATATCAGTGACCTGATCTCATATGCTATTGTTTTAGAACTTCCAATTCAGTTGCCTATTGGAAAAATGACAAGGAATAATGAATGACAGAAAACGGTCACACTACTTGCTCTACAAACAAGTGTGTTCATGACTATACAGACAAAGAAAAATAATAAAATTAGAAAATATGACTTTGCAACATCAAGCAGCATTAGGCATGGGCCAGTATAAGATTCTGACAGTATGAAAACCTTGAATAAAAATATTAGTTTCACTGTACTGTGATTACTGCTCTAAAATATATTCTTTTTAACGTCTGGGTAAAAACTAAAACTTTTTCCATTTGAACATAATATATTTTCCTCTAAGAAACTTTGAAAGTATTTTGGAGCAGTACACGTGTCAGGCTAAATCATTCAAATGAATCATTGACTTCTGCTGTCTTCATTATTAATAAAGGGACACAATATTTCAGTAAATTTAGGAAAATTTTGGGCCTAAAATTTTGATTTTAGAATTTAAGACATTTTAAGACCCAGCGGAAATCCTGTTTAAACTAAATTGTGATCAACGTAATATATGCAAATGGAAAGTACTAAGCCAATACGATCACTGTAATAGTAGATATCTTCTAGGAGAATACTGTAGGTCAAATATCATCAGCTCAGTTCAACTGTTTTAATTTATTATTTTAATTTATTTTATATAGCGCCAGTGCTCAAGGACGCTTTACAAACAGTAGGAGAACAAGAACAGCAATAACCTTAAGAAGGGAGAGAAAATGGGAGACTAATAATACACAAAAATAATGACAAAAGACATGAGAACAAGTAACGAAAGAAACTCATTCCTGTCCTTCAATGAGTGCTTATGTGCATTTAGGAGAACTAGGCAGCACACTCAGGGCTGTAAGATGGATTTAATTTAGTATTCTTATTAATAAAATATATCTGAATGAGGATCAAATGACTGAGTTGGTCTTTGAGAATGAAAATTAACCTGTTTGTTCCTGCAGATCTTCCTGTTTGACTCTGAATGTTTCTTCAACCTTCACATCTTCACACTCCTCTTTAATAAACGCCATCTTTATAACAGTGTGGAGATCAGTCGCTTCAGCAGGAGTTTTTCTCTGTGTTGGGACACTTTATCCTGTTTAAAATGAACAAAACAATAAAAATGCTCAGTTTTAAATAAATAAAACAATGAACAGAAACAAAATAACTTCTCTTCAACAGTTTCTTTATATGAGAGTCATTAACAAAGAGAAATCAAGTAAAGAGTAAGTCTGAGCAAGAAACAATAGCCACAAATGAGCTTATTAAAACTAGTACTCCATTCTTATACATAGTGATGTATACTTATAATAGAATGACATTAAGCTGTTTAATAAATTAAACCTCCATTAAAACACTTATTACACACATTTCTGTTACTTTATTCAAACAATAGTCCTCGTTACTGTGAGTAAAATAATACGTCGTTGTATAAAGGGTTAAAATAATATTTTCAACAGCAGGTAGCATCATTTAGCATCGGGTGAAATACCTAAAACTTTAATCAATTGGTTCTTCTTCTTCTTATGAGTTTTTATTAGCGGTTGACATACTAATCAATCGGTTTAACTTCATGTAAAAGTTCAAAACAAACCTTTCTTCAGTTGAACCGCAGCGCGAGAGCGGCGCAGCCTTATGACGTCACATGCCACGCCAAAATATAAGTCTGTTACTTTATTCAAACAATAGCCCTCATTACTGTGAGTAAAATAGTACAACGTTGTACTGTGTATGTGTGAGAGAGAGCAGATATGTTATGTAAAGTGGAAAACGATGGAGAAATGTATCAATAAGTCATGACTGCAACAGTAAGTGGCAAAAAGCTAAACAAAAAATACTTTTGTTTTGGGGTGGCCTGTGACGTCATGAGCCTGCGCCGCTCCCGCGACGTGATTCAACTGGAGAAAGGTTTGCTTTAAAGCTTTTACACAAATATAAACCGATTGATTGTTTTTTTCTCAGGTACCTCTTAACATCAATTGGTCTTTGCAGATGATGGTGCGTTATGGAAAAGAGGAAGGAACACTGAACACATTAAAAGTAAGATGCAAGAGGCTGTTTATTGTGTTGAAAAGTGGTCATTCTTGTGAGGGTTTAAGTTTTCTGTGGAAAAAACTAAATCACCATTTTCTCTAGGAAAAATCAGGAAATCAATGAAATGGAGATGAGAATGTATGGTCAAATAATTGAGCAAGTTAAAGTATTTAAATTTCTAGGGGTATGGTTTGACTCAAAACTTACATGGAATGAACATATTAATAATATTCAAAACAGAGGTAGGAAAGTACTAAATATTATGAGGTGCTTAATTGGGATCTAAATGGGGAGCGTTGGGAGTGTTGTGTATGGTTTCGCAGCAAAATCACTGCTTCATAGGTTAGAAATTGATAGAGGTAAAGTTGGTTTTATATTCGGATATTCAGACATTCCCCTTAATAATATAATTTCAGAAAAGAATTCTTTGCAAATTCTTAATAGCGAAATCATATTAGCAGCAAATGACTATCAAAGTACAACATTGTTCACAGCAGTGGTGTAGTCCTAAAAAAAAAAGTGGTGTACTATTACCCACCCAACCCAAATTTTAAAAGTAGGCAAAGAAACGACGAAACTATATATATATATATATATATATATATATATATATATATATATATATATATATATATATATATATTTATTTTATTTTTATTTTTTTTTAACATAAGTTACCTGTAACTACTGAAAGAAAAAACCAATACTATGGAAGTCAATGGTTACAGGTGTCCAGCTTTCTTCAAAATATCTTTTTTTTGTGTTAAACAAAATAAAAAACTGACAAACCAGTTCGGAACAAGTAAAAGTTGAGTAAAGGATGACAATTTTACTTTTTATGAATGAACTATCCATTAAAAAAGGAAAAATATTTAAACAAATTTGTTCATTTTAAAGTGAGATGCTAATAGCCTAATCCTATTCAATGATTTATGCTTCGCTAATAGTGCCCCCAGCAGACCCGGAGATTGGCTGAGTATATTAAGCTGTGGTCAAACCAGAGGCGCAAAAACGGGGTATGCAGTATATGCAGTGCATAGGGGCGCCGCACATGGGGGGGCGCCATTGTGCCAAAACTATTTTTGAAATCATCCTTTTTAAGAGTATCAAATAATAATAATGAATAAATAAATATATTTCGTAAAAAAAAGTTTATTTGGCATTTTATACGAGTTCAATATTGTATTTTATTAAGTAAAAATGATATGATACCACCCCTCCCCCTCTGTTGACCAGTTGATTAATCCGTTGCTCAGTTACAGTCACATGTTTAAAATGGAGAGAAGACTGAAGAGGAGTGGTGCTCAAAATAGAAAACGAAAAAAAGAACATGTAAAACAATGCCTTCAATTGAAAACTGCTATGTCAAATTGGATAATCAGAGATTGGTAAGCTTACATACTATTAACATACTATTATTCAACTTCTAATGTTTTTGGGAGAGAGTTCATAATCGCCACCTAGTCTGTGCTTAACGTAAGTGCAGAGGAGGTGGTTTTGTCCAGGCAGGGCGACATGCACGATTACACCGTGGCTGCGGCCGAAATCGCATACTTCCATTCAATACAGTATGTGAAAAACAGTATAATTCTAGGGGCTAAATACATATGGCTGCTGGCGTAAGGACATGTGACTTACGGTAGACGTTTGATAGTCGCAAATGTATAGACCGTCTAAGTTACATAGCCTACGTTCATACACGTTTTTAACTTTTTTTTTTTTTTTTTTTTTTTAAGCATATAACTGACAAGCATACAGGATTATATGATAACATATGTAACAGTCATACAAAACTTAGTGATGCAGAAGATACATTAAATAAAAAATTCTACATTACATATATGGGGAGATCCATCATATTCAAATTATTAGATTGTACAATTATTTTATTCATTATTATAGATGTTTTTATAGCCTTCTTGTTTCTTGTAGTGTTACAAACATTAGGGTAAAATGTATTTTTAAATGTATTAATAAATATATTGCAGGGACAGTACCAGTGTAATATTTAGAAATTATTTTTTTTTACCTTATTTAGGAGTAAAAACGTATTACTTGTTGACCAAATACCATCTATAAAAGGTAAAAAAAAAAAAAAAAAAAAAACGAATTCCAGTCACACAGTCAAGTTTAAAGTGTTCATGTAGATGTAACTGTTTAGAATAAAAAAAAATACTAATTAAATTAATTAAACTGTCAAATCACACGAACAGTTAAGGTCAAATGTTAGGAAAATGAAAAATGTTAATTATTTCATTGTTTTACCAAAATAAGAGGGTCATACAAAATGTATCTTTGTTAAGTTAACCTGAATATATTTCAGATAAAAGAGAAAGGAATATTTGGTTCAAAAAAAATATCGCGTATAAAAGTTTATATGAAGAGTTTAGATTCAAAAACCTCTAAATGCCATCTGGAATTTTCTTCTACAATGATCGTTTTTTCTTAGCCCCTTGTGTTAATGTTCTGTTATTTCATGTTAAAAGAGATGAAAATAACCTATTCTTTGCCATAAAAGATACTTACTAAACCTAGACATAGGAGCCTTAGAAAACTGCTAATTTTAGATGAAAATTTCAGATGGCACTTAAAGGTTTTTGCATCTGAACTCTTCATATATACTTGATTCTTAACCACAGTATAAAAATAGTCTCAAAATTATATATTATTTGTATCAAATTTGATACATAAGGTGTTATGGTAACTTTTTTTGCTCAAAAAATTTTAATTTTAGATGCAGAACAAAGTTTGTCCATAACATTTTGCTAAAATGGAACATTTCAGGCAGTTTTTCTGTTTATTTTTTACATAAAATTTTTTTTACCGTCTTTTTTATTTCACTTTGTGGAAGGGGTAATAGCAGTTTCAGTCAGTTGTTCATGCAAAGACAGACCTTACTGTTCTCACGGTGTGCATGTGAAAAGTAATTGCTTTACGTTCTTTTGCCCATATCTACCATGTTGTTCTCAGTTTGTTTATGAGAGAGTCAGTAAGTAGGGCCAAGTGTGGAAAAACAAAAATCTGACTTTCAGAAAAGACATACGGTATGCAAATATTTTTTGCCTCTTCTGACAACACAAGCCCCACGCATTAAAGGTATAGTTCACCCAAAAAAATTAAATTTACTCTCCTTCAAGTTGTTTTAAACCTATTTGAGAAAACTCAAAACCTGTAACCATTGACTTTCATTGTAGGAAAAACTTCTAAAACAAATATTATAAAAGATAGTGGTTATAGGTTTCCAGCTTTCTTTAAAATATCTTCTTTTGTGTTCAACAGAAGAACATAAGTCAGACATATGTGGAACAAAGGAAGGATAAGGAAATTATGTTCATTTTTGGGCGAACTTTCCTTTCGAAATTAATTAGGGAGGAATGTTAAGCTTTCATTGGTGACAGTGTGTTGGCGTGGATTTCCTCCGGGTGCTCCGGTTTCCCCCACAGTCCAAAGACATGCGCTATAGGTGATTTGAGTAAGCTAAATTGTCCGTAGTGTGTGTGTGTGTGTGTGTGTGTGTGTGTGTGTGTGTGTGTGTGTGTGTGTGTGTGTGTGTGTTTGTGTGTGTGTGTGTGTGTGTGAATGAGGGTGTATGGGTGTTTCTCAGTGAAGGGTTGCAGCTGGAAGAGCATCTGCTGCATAAAACATATGCTGGATAAGTTGGCGGTTCATTCCACAGTGGAATAATAAAGACCCCTGGATAATAAAGGGACTAAGCCAAAAAGAAAATGAATGAATAAATGAATGGTGACAGTGTGACATTGTATTTTTTTAATACAATATTTTTAAATAGTTTACTAGAAAAAAATCTTGATTTTTTTTTTGTTAAATATCTGGTCTATTTTCTCAGCCATGAAGATGGGGAGGACTATGACAAAATAGCAGTAAATGAGTTCAGAGCAGGTGAAGAGAACAGGTAAGAAAGGGTCATAATAGATTTTATATCTATTTTATTTATGTTAAGAAACATTGTAGATTAAGTTATTCTAGACTTTGCACATTAAATGTTATAAAACATCTGTTTTGTTTACTTAGTCATGAAGATGGTGAGGACAGGGAGCAAGAAAATTTATATAGAGCCAGTGAAAAGAACAGGTAGGACTGACCCCACAAAAAAATAATAATAATAAATTGCAGGTCAGGGTATGGCAAGTTTAGGTATTGTTTGTCTTGCAAAAATCTAGTGCATGGAAAGAGGGAGAGTCACATCTTCAGTATGACATCATTGGGGAGGAGACAGATATGACTGGAGAATGCACAGATGCAACAGAGGAGATAGCAGAGGAAATACAATTTTCAGATGACCCAACAGATTGGCCTGCACCCCTTCAAATTACTGACACTTTTAGACAAAAAATGACTGAGAAAGGGCCTTTGAAATGTCCGGACGGGCCATATCCCAGATCTGAAAAGAGTAACAGGCACTTTTCAAAAGCCTATTGTTATCGCTTATTATCAAATGGAGAGAAAATTGAGCGAGACTGGTTGTTGTATTCCAAAAAAGCTAATAAAGTGTATTGCTTTGCATGCAAATTATTTGGTGGAGCTAAAGCATGTGACAAACGTCTTGTGCTTGGATACAACAACTGGCAGTGTCTTTCAAAAACACTACAGCATCATGAAACAAGTAACCATCATATAGATGCTTATCTTTCTTGGAAGGAATTGGCAACTCGTTTGCAGTTAGGTAAAACAATTGACAGTGAATTGCAAAAGGTGATCACAGCAGAAAAGTCACGCTGGAGGAATGTACTGACCAGAGTGATTGACTGCATTCTTTTTTTAGCTGAAAGAAACTTGCCATTAAGAGGAAAGAAAGAACAGTTGGGGAATCCTAAAAATGGCAATTTCCTTGGCTTAATTGAGCTGCTAGCACGTTATGATGTTACAATGGCAGAGCATCTCAGAGAAATATCTTCCAAAAAAATGACTTCTTACCTGTCATGGTGTACTCAAAATGAGTTTTTGCAGTCTATATCTGAATGCATTGTCAGAAAAATCTGCACACGCATTAAAGCAGCAAAATATTTTGCTGTTGAGTTTGATTGTACTCCTGACATTTCAAAACAGGAACAAGCTTCTGTTATTATAAGATATGTCCACACAGATGAAAATAAAAAAGCAAGTGTACATGAATCATTTGTTGGCTTCACTGCTGTGAAGGACACAACTGGTAAAGGCTTAGCGGAGAATATGATTCAAGTAATTGAGCATAATTTAGGTTTGGAGTTAATTAACTGTCGTGGGCAGAGTTATGACAATGGCTCCAATATGAGCGGGATTCAAAAAGGGGTCCAAGCCTTAATTCTAGAGAAAAACCCAGAGGCATTATTCATTCCTTGTTGCAGCCACAGCCTTAATCTGCTTTTATGTGATGCAGCATCCTCTAACAGAGACTGTTTAACTTTTTTTGGGACTCTTCAGAGATTGTATACAATCTTCTCTTCTTCAGTCAAGAGATGGGGCATTCTGAAAGAATTTGTGGAAATTACACTAAAGCCACTGAGTGACACCAGGTGGGAAGCCAAACTGGATTCTGTTAAAGCTCTGCGCTTTCAGCTTCAGGGAGCTGTTGATGCTTTGGAAAAGCTTGAAAAAGTGGCTAAAGACGGTAAAATAGCATCAGAGGCTAAATCACTCTCTGAAGAAATTGTGCGCATGGAATTTCTTGCATGCTTGGTACTTTGGTATGACATTTTGGCTGAGATCACACATGTAAGCAAGGCACTACAAGCTGCAGATGTGTCCTTGGACACAGCTGTTATGCTGATTAGTTCTCTGAAAGACTTTTTGGTAAAGTATAGAGAAGAGGGATTTAAAAAATCCATGTCTGTAGCACGCAGAATGGCAACTGAAGTAGACGCGAGCACAGAGTTCCGAAGGAAACGGCTCTGCAAACGGAAAAGATTCCATGATGAAACCAGATATAGCAGCGAAGATGAACACCCTGAAAAGCAATTCAGGTGTAACGTTTTTAATGTAATTGTTGACACAGCAATCCAAGAACTTAGTGACAGATTCAAAAATATTGGTCATGTCTCCGACAAATTTAGTTTTTTAATCAAGATGAACACTATGACAAAAGAAGAACTGGAAGAATCTGTAACAAGATATGCACTTACAACAAGTGACATTTCAAGAGACATCATTCAGGAAATCTACCCTGCAAGCCGAATCCTCAAAGGGCACAAAAGAGCCATTGACAAGCTGAATTTTATTCAGCAGGAAAATCTTGACAAGGTCTTCCCAAATTTAACAGTGGCATTAAGAGTTTTCCTAACAATGCCACTAACTGTTGCCTCTGCTGAAAGATCTTTCAGCAAACTGAAACTTATAAAAACATACCTTCGTTCAACTATGCACAATGACCGCTTGTCCCAGCTTGCAATCATCTCCATTGAAAACAATCTAGCAAGGTCAACCTCATTTGATGAAATACTTGACAAATGGGCAAGTACAAAAGCAAGGCATGTTAAAGTGCAGTAATCATTTAGTCAAGGAAATTAAGAAGAAATTAATTGAACTTTTAGCACTACTTGTTCAGATTTGTAAAATGTATTTGTTATAAAATATTGTTTGCAGCCATATAACTTGTCTATGGACTTCTTTTATTTTTGTTTGTATTTCGTGTATGGAGGTGTGGTCTTGGTAAGTACTGCATCCTCGTAAAATATTGTAATACCTAAACTCTTCGGGGGTAGGGGCGCAAAACTTGATCCCGCATACCCCTCAATAAATGTGCAGTTGCGCCCCTGGGTCAAACCTGGGTAAAAGCCAACTGTTTAACTCTAAAGGGACTTGTAAAATGAGCCTATATAATTAATATAACAATATATATTTTTTTTTTTCTTCAAAAACTCAAATACTAGCCTATACTCAAGTATTTTTCCATGTTTTAAATAGAACTGCCACTTTTATAATTCAAAATGGCATAAATATAAACATATTTAAAAATTTACAGGCTAATTTACATATTTCACTATCATAATATGTCATAATAGGAAATAATTTTTAACAAGATACAACACATAATGTTTCACTCTGATCTCACTCTGATATGCAGTTAAAATGAGTCCATTCACTGAGTGGTTCTGTCACTGCGTTTAATCCTGTGCATGGATGTATGATATATATAATGCCACATGCACTGTCATGTGTTTTATAATCATAGTTAATTGATAAATGTTCGTTAAGAGTTGCATTTTCGCTGGAGGAAACAGCTGTGATGATGAGGGGAGCGCCGAGGAAACAGTAGATGGGGAAACCCGATTGATACATGTGATACAAGTGTTTATATGGCAAAGAACTGCAAATATGCTGATATTATAACAATCTATTGATAAACACACCTTCTGCTCTCACTCTGCAGAGCTGTGGTTTGCTGATTAAACGAAAAACGAGTTGAAAACGGAGGAGCGGAAGTCTGCCGCCGTTTCATATCAAATTTAAAGGGGACTAAGTTAGATCATTTAGTAGTGTACAGTTCATGAGGAAATCGCAAAACATTTAGAGGGACTGAATAGAAATATAGGGGGCTAAAGCGATGCCCATGCTTTTTTTAAATAATTTTACCTCGGTGTTTCAGCGAGACATCATTTAGTTGACTTGTCGTCGTTATCGAAAAACTCCCGGAATTTTCTCACAGCTGCTGCTGTCGTCAGGGGGCAGGGAATGGCGCAAACTAAACAAAAATGCACTGATTGCAACAAATAAGATGCAAGTAAAAAAACCATTTGGTATACAGTTAAAGGGGACGCGAATACACGTAAATTAGGGAAGTCTAATCAGAAAAACAAGTGAGTATACCGAGGGTATACGCAATTATTGATCCTCAGAAGTCGTAATACCCAAACAGCTCATGGAAAAAAGTAGGCATACGGAGTATACGTGCGTATAGCCCGGACTACACCACTGGTTCACAGTCAAATAAACAAGTGTTAATGCTGTTTTGAAGTCATATTTGCATGCTAATTCTGATCGAATATTCAAAGTAACATGGTAAACAATATAGAGACTTCTAAATGAACGAATGTGCGAATATAAAACCAACTTTACCTCTATTAGAAATTGTACAAGCCCAAGCACTGAGACTATGCTGTGGTGCAGTTAGATCGACTTTAGTTGATGCTCTACATGTAGAGATGGGAGAAACTATGTGTCTTTGCAGAGAAAAGATCATGATGAATTATTGGGCAAATCTAAAAGGACATACAGAGGATAGAAACCCATCTGTTAAAGTTCTCCACCCATGTTGGGAGAAGGAAAAAACAAACAGTAAATGTTTTGCATGGAATTCAGTAGAGGTAGCAACAGAATTGGATTTAATTTAGAAACCGATCACTCCAACAGTCCCAATATCAATTACGCCCTCATGGTTATTTTACTCAGCAAATGTTGATCTAAGTTTGCTAGAAAGTAGTCGTACAGTTAAAGAGCCAGGAAACATAGTAATGTTGGTAGAGGACAGAATCCAATCATATCAGAACCATATAGCAATTTATACAGATGGATCTAAAGACTCTTATGGAAAAACAGCATATGCATTTACTATCCCATCTTTGGATATATCAGTAAATAAGAGAACATCAGATCACCTGGCAGTTTATACAGGGGAACTAATAGCAATATTAACAGCATTACAATGGGTAGAACAGATGAAACCAAGAAATAAAATTATTCTGTGTTCCAATTCCAGTGCAGCATTATTATCAGTTCAATCATTTTCATCTCAAAGCAGACAAGACTTAATTATTGAAATATATGAAGTACTGTACAGGTTTAATAAGATTAACATAGTGATTACTTTTATGTGGGTTCCAGCTCATCGGGGAATTAAAGGAAATGAAATGGCTGATTCACTTGCAAAGGATGCAATAAAACAGGAGAATGTTGTGGAGATGTCATTCAGTAAAGAGGAGATCAAAGCAATAGTTAAAGATAAAATCAGTATTAAATGGGAAAACAAATGGAACAATGCAAATACTGGAAGACACCTTTTTAACATTCAAAAGAAAGTAGGAAGGATAAGGAGAAGTATATCGGAGGATAATGTAATATCTAGATTAAGATTAGGGCACACTAGATTAAATAAAACATTACATATCATTGGGAAACATCCTACTGGGTTATGTGACTTTTGTCAAGTAGAAGAGTCGGTAGATCATATATTAAGCCAATGTCAGAAATACAATAACGAAAGGAAAATATTCAGGAAAATACAACAGGAAACAATAGAAGCAAATCAAATACTCAGCCAAACAGAGAACTATAATTATTTAATTTCATTTTTGAGGGAAACCGGACTAATATATAGAATATAATAGATATAAGTTGAGTCTGGTTCACACTCCAGTATAGTAGGTGGCGGTAATGCACCTTAAAGTAGGATGCCACCCGCTATAAAACAAGAAAAAAAAGAAGAAACCGATTGATTAAAGTTTCAGTTTTTTTCACCCGATGCTAAATAATGTACCCGCTGTTGACAATTTTATTTTAACCTTTTATACAAAGTAGTGCTATTTTACTCACAGTAACGAGGACTGTTGTTTGAATAAAGTAACAGAAATGTGTGTAATAAGTGTTTTAATGAAGGTTTAGTTTATTAAACAGCAGAATGTCATTCCATTATAAGTGTACATCACTATATAAGAAATAGAGTACTAGTTTTTATCAGCTCATTTGTGGCTATTGTTTCTTGCTCAGACTGACTCTTTTATCTGGTTTCTCTTTGTTAATGACTCTAATATAAAGAAACTGTTGAAGAGAAGTTATTTTGTTTCTGTTCATTGTTTTATTTATTTAAACTGGACATTTTTATTGTTTTGTTCATTTTAAACAGGATAAAGTGTCCAAACACAGAGAAAAACTCCTGCTGAAGCGACTGATCTCCACACTGTTATAAAGATGGCGTTTATTAAAGAGGAGAGTGAAGATGTGAAGATTGAAGAAACATTCAGAGTCAAACAGGAAGATCTGCAGGAACAAACAGGTTAATTTTCATTCTTAAAGACCAACTCAGTCATTTGATCCTCATTCAGATATATTTTAATAATAAGAATACTAAATTAAATCCATCTTACAGCCATGAGTGTGCTGCCTAGTTCTCCTAAATGCACATAAGCACTCATTGAAGGACAGGAATGAGTTTCTTTCGTCACTTGTTCTCGTGTCTTTTTTTAAATAATGAAAATATAGCCTATCTCAATCTTGAAAAAAAGCTGCCTTTAAACAGGGCAAACACTTCTAATAACCCCTTAATGGTTATGCCATATATTAGACGGTTTTGTATGAATAACTGAAGACTCTCCTTTAATGCATTCACACGTTATGTTAAATTATTTTAAATTATACGTCCCATCCATACCCAACCTTAAATCATACCTGAACAATCTGTCTAACAGTTTCAACAATTTTGTGTGACATTCTAATAAAATCTCTCTGGTTTTGAAACTAATATCTCTGTTCTTAATTGTTCTTAGCCCTGGCAATTATGTTTATTTATTTTGTATTATTATAATATTTTCTCTCCTGTTTCTCTTACGTTTATATTCTTTAGCAGTCAATATAATACTTTACGTCTATGGAAGAAAGAGTTAATGAAGATAGAGATTGTGTTGGTAACATCATATTCGTCAAAAGACGGTGTATGTGCATGTAACTCCACCGGTCCGAGCAGGGCGTGAGCTGGCGATACCGGCATGAGAGACAAATGCTCTTTGGAGGCTAAAGATTGCGGAACAACGTCTGTTGCTGGATCCGAGGAGTGAGGTTTCCGCGATCACCAGCTGGCTTCCGTTACATAAGGGCAAATATAAATGACCAAAACATCATTTACTTATTTTACTCATACTTATTTTATTACTTATAATGTCCAAGACATTGATATTATATTAAATGCTGCTTTTATTAGCTTTATTCTCGCCTATTTACTGGGTTAAAAATCTTACATTATACCATCTCCACCTGCTGGTGAAAAAGCAGCTGGCGATCTTCCATCTGCAATCTATTTCTTTTCCTGCAGTTCCCGGATGTAATGTCGAATTTTAACAGTCGAATTTGAACCACTGAATTTATGGAAGCGAATATTTGAACTGAAATAAAATGAACTGAAAATTACCGTTTGAATATTATACATCGTATTTTTAAAGGGTATTGAATATTTTGTAAGTGAAACCTGAAAATTGAATATGAATTATTGAATTTATAAGTATGAAAACGTATTTGAAATATTTTTTGTTGAAATATTCACAGCTTAAATAAACAGCTATGTTAAATTTCAGGACCAAAAAATACAAACCCTGGAATTCAAGTCATTAAAATGCAAGAACTTGTTAATTCGGTGTATTATTTTTTTCAGTTTGTGCTATTCAACAAGCTTTTTAATTCAATACTTTTGGCATTGATTTTGTTCCATACCTATGCTAAACAAACCGCGCTAACGGGGGAAAACGAGAAAGATTTCGAAACAAACGTCTATGTGTGAATAACACCACAAGATTGTATTTGCACGCAATTGACAGACAGTCACAGCTAAAGTAAACTTTTGTGACAAGGCAGCACTGGCCCGATCGGGCCAGTAACCATTCTGTACACTGGCCCAAGCGTCTCGCACACTGGCCCCGGGCCATCGGGCAGTCCTTATTGTCGAGCCCTGCATATACACACGTACATGCATACATACATACAGTTAAAGTGAATATTAAAGAAATATTTCTGTTTAACAGAAAGCAGATTTTTTCAACACATTTCTAATCATAATAGTTTTAATAACTCATTTCTAATAACTGATTTATTTTATCTTTGCCATGATGACAGTAAATAATATTTGACTAGATATTTTTCAAGACACTTCTATATAGCTTAAAGTGACATTTTCTTTAAGCTGTATACATCACTTGACATCACTTTAAGCTGTATAGAAGTGTCTTGAACAATATCTAGTCAAATATTATTTACTGTCATCATGGCAAAGATAAAATAAATCAGTTATTAGAAATGAGTTATTAAAACTATTATGCTTAGAAATATGTTGTAAAGATCTCTCCGTTAAACACAAATTGGGGAAAAAATAAACAGGGGTGCTAATAATTCAGGGGGGCTAATAATTCTGACTTCAACTGTGTGTACATGTATGTGGATGGACCGCAAGATGCGCTCAAAAGAGTGGCTAAATGTGGTGAAGAGCGATGGCAAAGCTAAGTGTTATTATTGTAATAAACTAAGTTGTAAAGCAGAGTGTCGTGACCAACATGACAAAGCATCTGCTGTGTTGGTTCACATACTTCATGAATATCGAATTAAAAAAATGGGGTTTTCGGTTCATTGTGCTTCCCGCGGGTGCAACTAACAACAGTTGTGCATTTTAGTTCAACTTTTTGAGCGTGATGAGCAGTTCGGTGTTCTTGAGGTGAAACTAAACTGTGCATTCTCTCCGCCTCCTCATTCATAAACAGCGGGAGGTGCTGCTGAAGCACGCAGGAGAGATGGCTTTACACTCAGTCATTCATAATCTTAGCTGTTGTATTGGAGTCAGAAAGTAGAATGGGTAACACTTTATTTTGATGGTCCATTTGAGTATTAGTAGACTGTCTGCTTAATATCTGTTGATACTGACATTTAACAGTCCTTCAACAGACATTTAACTGACTATAAGAAACTTTGCAAGTACATGTCAACTTACACTAACCCTAACCCCAACCTAACAGTCTACTTATAATCTAATGAGAATAAATTGACATGTAGATGCAATGTAACTTATATTCAACAAACGGACCATCGAAATAAAGTGTGACCGTAGAAGGTTCTTTTAACAGTCCCGATATGTTTAATCTTTTCCTTTTGCAAAATTGTCATTTCTCTTCTGCAAATTAGATTTTTTTTTTTTTTTTTTTTTTTAAATCTGCTTGATTCTTTTAAAACTGAAAGCAGCGCCCGTCAATTGGTGTTTTTCCATAAGATACACCTTGTGAATGTTTTATTTTATGTGTATAGTCTTTAATGTGCTTTTTAAGAATTTTATTCTTTTCAAAAGCAGCACTCAGATGCAAATTTATCCTTGAAAACGTGGTATGAGAGCGATGCATGTGTTGGATGATTTGGTTTTTTTGCACACAAGATCAATTCCTGATATTTTACATACATTTTTTTTAACCAAAAGACAAGATAATTTAATTACTTTTGATGTGCTAAAATATTTGTTAAATGCATGTTATTTAAAAAAAAATAAGAAGCATATATACTTATTAAAACTGTAAAACTGAATAAAGTGCATGGTCTAATTGAAAATAAAGGAAATTAGTGATCTGTTTCATTATTTAATGCATAAAATAGGCTAGTCTTTTTATAAATTGAGGTAATTGATCTGAAACTTTTAATTGCATTTTATTTTCTTGTAAATAATAAAAGTTGCATCAGATTGATCAATACCTGCGTGAACAGGGCCACAATGACTTTTTTTTATGTTTTTTTTTTTTTTACAATAAAACAATTGGTTGGATAGTGTCTTCTGTCTTCATGACTAGCAAACGCATCAGGAAAAAACTGTTGAATCTCCGCGAATATTTGGTTAACTTCTAAAACAAATGTTGTCTGGTTTAGTAATGCATAGAAAAATGCAAAGCAGAATTCTCCTGAGCTCATTAACCCACTGATGACAGCCACTTTGTGATGGCTTTTAAGATAGTTATTGAGGTTTGTTGTGTTACCTTGGGAAGTTTGGACTGAACAGGAGCAAAGACTACCTGATCAACATTACATTTCTCAAAAAAAATAAACACTTGTTATCTAGACGTAGTCACCTCATGCTTGTGTTGCGGTACAATCTGTAAACTCCACTCATTAAAATAACGAGTGCTTGGTGTTTATACAGTAAAATCATGACGATATTTAATTATTGATTGTGGGCCATAAATATCATTATCGTGATACTAATGCAATTAATCGTGCAGCCCTATACCCTTTCATTATGTTCTTGGCTGTTTTTGACACATTGACTTCCAATAACCACGTTTTTGTAACCGCAAAGCCATGACACCTAATAATCATGCATTCTAGATTGTTGGTGTTTTCCCTGTTGGGAAGAGGTAAAATGTGTCATTTTTACTGTTGATCGTCAGTTGGCAGCATTAACCCTTTAGATAGGCCTGTTCAAAAAGTTTCTGTCTTTTTATATGGAGTTCAGTGAAGTAAAACAGCAGATTATAGTGTGTGTGCAGAAATACACTTTGTAGGGGAACAAACAGTTTTAACCCAAAAATGACCAGTCTAGCAGAAGAAGAAGATCAGGAGTCTCTACATACAATCATACATATAGGTGTTTAACCCCCAGGGGTCGAAGACCGTGCATACGCGTTTTGATGCGTCTTCTCCTCATAACGCCAAAAAGAACTTAAATTACACTTTCAGTTTTGATCATACAGATAAGATCAATACATCAATCGAATCTGTTAAGTGTCTAGTTTTTATTGTGTACACTCACAATGACAACAAACAAATGTGTGCTTTTGCAAAATAAAAATTATAAACCGTGTAGGCATTCTCTCTTTTCTCTTTCTCCTCAAACCGTTTTTAGAAATGCATCAGTAAAATGCACTGAAACTCCACGACAACAAAACACACAGACATGAGACACATATCTATAGAAGGCTTGAAGTGTCGACTTTTAAATGCAGTGAGTGCATATTGAAAACAAACATTGTTTGATAAAGTATTCAGTATGAAATCAACGCTGCATCTAGTTTCTCAGTCTGAGCTCATTAGAGTTGATGCTACCACTCCCGCAAGGCTTTATTACAATCGTCTGCAAGAGACGCACGTAACATGTAGACTGTGGTCTGAAAAAACACGTCATTAAAATTAACAGAAACTCAGCAAATACTCAAGAAAGAGGCATGAGCAATACATCTATAGAAAGCTTGATATGTCTAGTTTTGCATCAATCAGTTCAAGTCAAAAACAAATAATCTCTTTTCATGTATTCCGTATAAAAGGGACTGGTACGGATTCTTCTGTATCGCCTCATTACAGCTATCGTGATCCCGCTCTCAGTGAGTGCACTGTTCATATGGAAATGAACTGAGGTGAGCCAGGTAATAATGTACACGCTCCCCGAGACATGGCATCAAACGCCAAGCTTTATCATAATGCGCATGTTACACGAGTGAAGAAGCACTTTAGATGGTACTAGATAGCGATGAAGAATTTACTTTCTTCTCAGAGGAAGAGCGCGACTGATGATGACGAATGCATACATTTTAAAGAACGTCTAGACCCAGTGGAGGATAGAATTCCTGTCGAGTAAGTCTTTTATTCTTACCTTCATGATTTATATGAAATATGTCCTTACAGGCCACTTGTAGTTTCATTGCTGTACAAAGTGTATCCTATAAAGTGTATATAGCGTATAATGATAAACATAGGCCTATATAATAAAATGTAATGTTATGTGAAATAAACAATTATATATGTGTATATATTACCACAGGCTAGTGGTTATATTACCACAGCAGCTATTGAATTATTAAAACTAATTATTTCAAGTACTGTACTATAGTATGGTTCAAAACAACTACATTATTCACTATAAATTACTAATAATTTTTTTTTCATGCGAGTATTGTTACCTTATTTGTGGTTGATAGTGTTAAAATATAGTTTGTTATTTGCATTCTGTTCTCTCATCAAGTATGCATATACTACACTATTGTAAAAACTATAAACTGACAGTTGTTTACATAACAGATGTTGTTCAGTTTATAATTCCTGTGTGGTAACTGAGTTTATTAGGTAAATTAGTACCAGTATCAGTGAACATCACAAACGTGTTAATAATGTAGTTTATGTAATCAGCTTGCTTATTTGTTTTTTCCAGATGTGAAAACAACAGCGGTAAAGAGAGACTGATGCTGACATGGCTCCACAGGCTTTGAGATTTCTTTCTGTACATGAACCTGGACTGTTTCTCAATTCCAAGTACGCAGAGAACGAACTTGCGTTCTTGTGGAGACCAGTCTTGCGAGGTGTCCTCGGAAGAACGAACTCGGGAGACCACGTGAACAGAGAACGCGTCCTGTGAGAAATGGGATGCTGCGTTCTTCCTGATTGTCACGTGACCTTCACGCGTTGTAAATGGAAGATTATTTTAAACATTACAGCATTCATACAACAATTTATTGTTTTTCCCCTTTTCAAAATATATAGTCTGCATAAAAACATTATAAATATACGTTGCACAATATAATTAAAACAGATTTTAATAAGAATTTCAGCAAACAAACACCCTTGTGTTTACTCCTTTAGTAAGATGTCTGTTTATACCAGGGGTCACCAAGCTCGGTCCTGGAGGGCCGGTGTCCCTGCAGGGTTTAGCTCCAACTTGCCTCAACACACCTGCCTGGATGTTTCAAGTATACCCAGTAAGACCTTGATTAGCTTGTTCAGGTGTGTTTGGTTAGGGTTGGAGCTAAAATATGCAGGACACCGGCCCTCCAGGAACAAGTTTGGTGACCCCTGGTTTATACTCACTGTTTCATTTAGGGAAACTCCTGAGGTGAATAAGTTATATCTCTGAACTTTAATAATAAATCTAAATAAAATGCTGCGCTTCCTAGCTCTAGTCGCAATGACTTCTTCTTTTTTTTTTTTATAATTATTTTTTAGGGGTTTTCACCTTTAATGGACAGGACAGTGGAGATTGACAGACAGGAAAGTGTGGGGAGCAGAGATAGGGGAAGGATCGGCAAAAGACCTCGAGCCGGGAATCGAACTCGGGTCACCTTGAGCACCTGGGTGCTATGTGTCAACGCACTAACCACTAGGCTATTGGCGCCGACGTCGCAATGACTTCTAGAGCGAGATCGGCACTCAAGTCTGCATCGGTATCCTCGATATCAAGAACCCATCCGGGAAGTTTCACGCGTCCTCCGTTCTTGCGATCTTGAGTTTTGGAACTGAACTTTGGCAGATGATGATGACGTTACACGAGAACACGAGGACGCAAGACCGCTGAAGAACGCATATTGAGAAACAGCCCTGGACCACAGCTAAGACCATGTGATGCTCACACTGGGCTTTTACAAAACTTACACCCTTTATTATCTTACACTCTTCATATTTACTTTGTTGATTTTGCCTTGCATGTGTCTTCTGTACACAATGTTTCATGTGTAAATTCAAGAGCATGCCTTAAGTTATATGTAAAGTGTATTTATAAGTAACTTTGTCAGTAGATTTGCTATATGTAAGTTTATATAGTTTACAGAGTTGTATTCAGTGTACTGACTCTCACAAGTGTATCTTGAGTTATTTTCTGTGATGGGTAAATATGTTTTAAATAAACTGCAAACAAAACAATTATATAACCTTATTTTTTTCCTCAGATTCTTTCTTGAAACTCTTCTATCTTAAGCCTGGTTTATACTCTATGCATCCGCTAGTTTGCTTGAGTGCGCGCGCTAATGTGACATCGCGGTGTTAGCAGAAGTTCGCTTTGGGTGCACACGACATCATTTCGGCTGGCTGTGCGCACGGAATTTTTTGGGACTCGGAAAATCTTGAATGGTTATAAAAATCCTTCTAATCATTAAAAAAAATTATAAATACAAAATTAATTAGTTTATAAATCTTGCATGATATTAATGATATGACGTAGTTCCGGAAACTTTCTACTTCTCTGTTTATCCGTCAGTTTTTACGGTCAGTTTCTTTTGACCGCCCCCTGTCGTTTTAAAGAATATCACAATGGCGAACGCAGCAAGTATAAAAACCTCGTCTGTTTCGCGAGGTGCGCACGCAGTCAGCAGAGGTACACGTCGGCGCTAGGCGAAAGTATAAATCCAGCTTGAGTCACATACCTGTCTGATGGCCTATTATGCAGCACATTATGCAGGTCTTTGTCTTCTAAGGTGTGAATCACTGCATTAGTAATGATAGTTCACGCCTTCTCGCATAGACCATTTTCACTCGAAAAGTGACTTAGAAAATTCAATTCAATATATTGTTTTCTGCGAGCAAGTAAACAAGATGATTTTCACATCATTTTGAAGCAAAAACATTAGGCTACAAGATCCAGTTCTCAAGCGTCTAGTGAACAAATGTTCTCTGTGTTTCACAGCCTTGTTTCAGTGACTTCAAAATTTTAGGTTTTCACTATCCACGCATAAACATACATGCTGCTTGGGTATTATTGTAGCCCAGCTTGTGCTGTTTACAGTGTTATCACACTTTAGCCATTAATATTATAAATATTATTATTTATTTTAAGATACTGAAAGCAATACAAATGTCAGTTCATGTCAAAACTTCTCCAGGGCCCCCAAACAACCTTAGACCCCTGGAGGTTAACCTGATAATTAAAATACAGATAGACTAAAAACATTTCCGTGTGTGTGTGCGTAATTTCAAACAGGAACTTCATATGATTACTTAGACATTACATACAAAAGTCAGACAGCCACTAGAGTATTCAGAGCTGTCCCGAGACCTGTAAAGTAACAGAACACACACACACAAAGTACAATCAATAGTAAAAATCACAAATCTCTTTCCAACAGGGTAATGTAACGGTGGTGTGGGAACGGTGATCCCCAAAAAAAAAAAAAATAAACATTACAAAAATATGTTTGTCACTTGTTTTTAAATGATTAATCTTGGGCGCCAGACAGAATATCTGTCAAAATACCTTTTAAAGAAAATATACCACGGCTAGCTCTCACCACCAGTTACAAATATTAAACAAAAAATAAATAAATAAACAAACAAAAAAATAAATGAACAAACAATGAGAACCAGAAAAAACTCAGACAATTGCTGTATTTGTCTAAATAAAGTTTGTATTAGTCAATAATAATAATAATAATAATAATATGAAGAATAAAAACATTTTGTACTTTTCACACACAAACAGCAGTGTCAACAACCAAACAAACGATATAACAATAATCACAATGTAACACAAAACCCTCAGCACTTAACTCAAATGAAAGTGAAAGGAAAAAATGCTAATTATTTCAGGCCATCAGATTTGAAAATGGGGAAAATATACTGATATTAATAGTACGGGGAGAAAACAAAACAAGTAAAATAAAATGAGAATTTGGGCAAAAAAACAAAAAACTTCTTCTACTTACCCACGGAGCGGAGGGGTCAAGGGAATTGAGAGGGGGAAAGGCAAATGTGGAGGTGTGGATGTAAAGGTTAAGGGCGTCGACAAACCCAGCCGGTGAGTAGCTGCCATGGGTGCCTAACAGGAAACTCTGACACTGTCAACTGCGGGATGAAGGCTTTCGGCAGTTGACTTCATGCCAGTGAGAAAAAACAGTAAGTTGATTTTGTTCAGGACACACTGCACTGAAGTCTTTGGTGACGCACTCATTCATAGACGTCACGAGCACTTTAGTAACAAGACAGCGGTCTTTGCTCCGTTGCTTCGGTACGTACTTTCGCTCTTTGTTTCTCGCAGCCAGTCGTTAAGTTTACACTGCTCGGCTCGACCCGGTTTAAGTACTAGGTAGGAGCAAGTCTATGGTGTTGATTTGGATTAGTCCATAAACTTAGGTTGCATGTTCTTGATCGTGGGAGGAAACCGGGAAACCCATATGAGCACGGGGAGAACGTGCAAACTCCTGCGGGAGTTGAAGCTCGTTTTAGTCACTCCTGCGGAAGTTAGAGCTGGGGATTGAGGGCCTAAGCAGAAGGAAGAAAGTAGTGGAATATTCAACGCTGAAATAAGTCAGCGGAGAAAACTCGACGCTGAAAGAAGAAAATTAGTCGAGGAATTGAAGCTGGAGGGAGAGGGGATTAGGATGTAGTAGAGTAAGGATGAGGAGATGGGGGAAGAGATGGAAGAGGGGATAAAAACGTAGGTTTTAATAGAGCTAGTCTGGATATTTTTGGCAGCATGGAGGTGGGAAATAAAGGAGGTGATGGATAGCAAGGAGAAATCCGGGAAATGTGTTTTGTAGAGGGAGTGAAAATGTTTGAATGAATTCCATGCAGTGAGATATGACTTAAGTGTTCTGCGGGGGACTGTGTGTAGGATGAGAGATATGGAAGTTTCACGTAAGTGGTGTAATGGGTGATTTTGGGCAATGTCATTTGTGAATCATGTGGGACAGGTGTTGGATGTTGGTCTGCTTCTGGTGCCAAGAGCCAAAATTTCTGGAAAAGAAAGCGAGAGGGAGAATCAGCAATTTGATTTTTGCAATCTGAAACATGTTCACCAATCATAGTGAATTGTTTTTTGGTTGACGTCCATACAAGGCGTCTTAATAAGGACATAATTGGTGGTGAATGTGAACATCGTTTATTAACGCAATGAATGGTGGCTTCGTTGTCACAATGTACAAGAATGCTTTAGGTGGACTATTCGTCTCCCCACAGAAGCGCAGCTGCGACTATGGGGTAAAGCTCGAAAAGGGCGAATGAATGCTGATTTTTTTTTTGGTAAAGTGAGCATTTGTGGGGGCCATGTTGAAGCGAACCTGTGTCCCTGGTAATAACCGCCGAACCCGACTGAGGGGACATCGTCTGTGAATAAGTTAATATCAACCGGAGATTAAATTAAGTAGCTGTAGAAAAAGGAACAGCCGTTCCATTGCTTAAGGAAGGAAATCCATAAGATGAGTTAATTGCGACTGGGTTTAGAGAGAAATGTTGTATCTTCTAAACTGGGGACCGTGGTGGAGAGCTGAAGGAGGTGAGTAATAAACGGGCGACCTTGGGGAATAATGCGCATAGCAAAATTGAGATGCCCGAGAATAGATAAGAGTTCGCAATTAGTGCATGTCTGTTTCTCTGGAAAAATTTGGGATAGATTATGCAATCGTTTTTTTCTTTAGGAAGAGATGCTTGAAATTTATTCGAATCTAAGGGTGCTTTCATATTTGGTTCAATTGCCTGGACAGTACCCAAGTTCGAGTGTCCCCCCTTGCCACCTTCTCGGTTGGTTTGTGTTCACACTGTTTTTTTTCCTTCTGAACCCCAGTACGATTGCGTCATCGAGCTGCTGTTTTCTTTACGGCTGTTGCTAGGTGACGGTTACGAAAGCAAAGCGGCAAAATGGAAAGACTTCCGCACATCACGGTCGATTTGCTTTTGCTGCATACAGAAAACGACTCTCGTCCATCTGCCGCAAAATTATAAACATTCAGAACATCACACAGTGTCTGCAGAAGCTGTTTTTGGAGGAGACAAGCAGACATCACTGTGTATCACTGTGTTTGCCCTGGCTCAGTCCCGCTTGTCACCAAGGTAAAATGCGTGACACACACACACACACAAATAAACTTTATGAAAACGATATTTTGTTGTATAGTTGGCGGTTCACTTCCGTTATTTGGTACGATTGCATTCATACCACAAGTGAACCGTACCAGAGTTCGCATGAACCGTACCCCAGACCACCTCTTTCAGGCGGACTCGGGTACGGTTCATGGGTGCGCACCCGAGTTCAGAAGACACGTTCACACTAGCTAAACGTACCATTCTAAGACGTCAAACGAACCCGGGTACGGACCAAAAGTGCTAGTGTGAAAGCACCCTAAGTTGATATCCAGGAATTCTATAGAAGTGCTGGGTCCAGATGTTTTCTCCCCTGCGAGGGGGATTCCCAGATACTCTAAATCCTTTTGGGTGATTGCTAGGTGTTTAGCCGGAGGAGGAGGGGGAGAAATAAAACCATCTAGAAGGTGGATAAGGTGCGGGATTTCATAGTTATTAGATAAAATGCAGCATAATGCTTCTGAAAGCATGTCAAAAATTATGGGGCTACTTTTGCAGCCGAAAGTTAGTCGGACTACAAAGTAGAATTGTGAGCACCATTTGATGCCAAAAAGATGCCAGAAGTATGGGTGGATTGGCATGATTTTGAAGGCAGATGTAATG
Source organism: Danio kyathit (assembly GCA_903798195.1). Taxonomy (NCBI): domain Eukaryota; kingdom Metazoa; phylum Chordata; class Actinopteri; order Cypriniformes; family Danionidae; genus Danio; species Danio kyathit. The sequence goes on from CAIGQS010000003.1 coordinate 1,598,500, forward strand.
TCGACTTTTGCTAGCCAAGCATTGCAACCGGCTATTTTGATGAGGGAAATGGCTTGATCTATGTCATGGCAATTAAGCGAGTATTGGGACTGATGGAATAGTGCTGTTAATGCAGGGAATATAGAATTGTGAGGAGCGGAGAGATCGATAATCAAGCAATTTTTTTACCAGAAAATGTTCTAGTTGCAACGCTGATAGGACTAATACGGGAAAAAATTATTATTGATTTCTTTTTTTGATTAACAGATCCACTGTTTCAGGTTCGGTAGTTGCAGATTGTAGATTGGGACAGAATAGATTGAAGGAAGGGAGAGCTGAAACGCCCGGGTGGAATCCGTGGGTTAGACCTGAAATCAGAAAATCAGAGAAGTTAGTATCGGGGTGACAACGCAATTCGAAAGCAAGTTGAGAAATATTCACAGCAGTCGACATTTATTTTTTGCTCTTAACACCTGGCATACAACTCTTGGTGTGAGTGCCGTCGCAGTAATTGCATATATAGAGGATTTTACAGGGAGCCCGGTAACATCTGCTAATATTAAAATTTTGGCAGATGTTACGGTTGGAAGCAGAGGAGTGAAAAGAAGAAGAGGGGAGAAGAGAAGGCAGATTATAGCTGGGTGGGCGAGGAACGTACCTAGTAGATTTAGGTGGTTGTGCAGAATTGGAAGAGGGAGTGATGAAGGGGCAGGATGTGGTGGGGTGGAGACTGAAGTGGCAGATGGCGCAAGATAAATTGCAGCATCCTAAAAAGACTCTCTTGTGGAGTTCAAAATTCAGAGCCCGCCCCCCAATAAGGAATTTGATTTCACTGAAGCACTCGAATAGCACATTTGGCTGAGAGCAGTTTATGATGCGTGTAAAAATGTGTACCCCTATAGGAGAGCGCGAGTTTGGCTATAATAGCCATGTAGTCATTTAACTCGTACCTCCTATGAGAGAAGACTGAACAGATGACGTCGGTATAGTGTGTAATGGAGAATTCGGAGAGAGATAATGTTTGTGATTGAGTGATGGATGTCGATTTAAGAGTAACGGTGAATTCGCCGCAATCTACCTGCCGTTCTGCCGTGGGAGGCAGTGTTTCCTCTAGGATTTTTTCCAGCTGTGGCGGCAGGCTTTTTTTACACAGATTTGCCAACTATTTTATAGACAAATATTACACACAGTAAAAGGCGAGATCGCATTCATGCAATACGAGCTTGCGAATCTCTTTGCTTGCGCGCTGACTTCCTCTGTTCATGCACAAAACTTCTTGCACGCCCTCAAATTTACACGTTTAAGTGCAGATCTTTATGTGCTCTCTCAAATAACCGCTGCTGAAGTGCGATTTAGTGCGTTTTTGTGCGTTTTGCGACATTAATGCGTCCTGAAGTAAAGTGAAACGGCTATAAACTCCAGCAAGATAGTCATTGTATGCAGAGCCATTGACCTTTATCAATAAAGTATACTTATGGAAAATGTGTTCATCTTAACTGAAAGCTACATCGTGTTTGCTGGCCTCCTGCATCACGCACCTGTCAGTCAGCATGTCACCTTAAAGGGTTGAACAAATAGCGCACAGCAGTGCGGTTACAGAAAAGTTTGCGCTGTTTAATTCACTTACCTTTTAATATGTTTTGGTGCGATTATAACCCGCTATAAAAAAAACAAGACTGAATGTTTTAAATGTGAAGTTGTAATGTAGCCATGGTGGGATGAATTTTGGTGTGGCGGCCCGCCACGGAAGAATGAATTTAGCGGAAACCATGGGAGGTGTAATGGCTGAAAGGAGTGAGAAGAGATCTATATCTGCACCTGAGAGAATTAGTTTATTTTTTTATTTTTTTTTTTTGCTGTGCTGGCAACTGCAGGTGGTTCCATGGCTAGAGCATTTTGCGGCGGAGGGAGGGGCATGGCTATGTAAAGGGTGAATGGGGAGCGTGGCGTAGAAACTGGTGTGGGGAGAGTAGAATGAATGATGGGTTCAGTGCTGATGTGTGCGAGGGTAAGAGTAGAGGAAGGAAAAAAGGGGGGTTGAGTTGAAAAGGGTAGGTCTATGGTCGAAGGGTGAAAGGTAGAAGGTTGAGGTGGGAAAGATTGGTTTTGAAGAAATGCGTGAGGAACAGAAATGTTAGGATTGAATTGAGAGACCGAGGTAGAAGGCATTTGTAGGCTGGTTTGAGCGTTAGGGGAAGCTGGCGGCCAAGAGAAGGGGGTGGATCCGGGATCAGAGTAGAAGTGGATAGAGGGGTTGTGGTCCTGGTTAGAGTCTTGCTGGTAAAAGGTAGGTGACGTAGTTTGGGGTTGCCAGGTTTCCTGAGGGTGTTGTCCTGAGGGGGTGTGGTTTGAAACGTGTTTTTGTTTTGATTTTTTTTTCTTTCTGGGTTGTGAACGGGGAGGTTGAGTGTAAGGATTGTGGCAAGAACTGGTGTTCCAAGTGGATGATCTGGCAGATGGGCTGAGCGAGGGGTGAGAGTCTGAAGTGGTGTATAATTTCAGGAGTTCCGGTTTATTGAGGTTTTGGGGAGCACAGATGCCAAGATTGGCGAGGAGTTTCCTGAGTTCAGTGATGGTTATTCTTTTTGTCGGCCGGATGGAGGAGGTGGCTGAGATGTAGGATGAGGTAGGTGAAATATTATGAATTCTTGAAGCTGCAGGCAATGGTGATCTGTGGCGATGCGGTCTGGTGGTAGCGGAGCAGGTGGTCGATGTTGATAGGGTGATCTTGGGGGTTGGTGTCCTGGTCGTTTGGCATGATGTTGTTGTTGTTGTTATTGCTCATAGTGTTGATTGTTGTTGTTGTTGGAGTTTTTATTGAAGATGTAGTTGGAGATGTGATTATTGAAGAAGTTATTTTTGCAGTAGCGGTAGCAGCTGTAGCAATTCTGGAAGTAGCAGTGGCAGTAGCAGTAGCTGGCTGATACAGAGCGGTCTTCAAAGCAAAGATAGCGGTGATGCGTAACCCAGGGTATTTGTAGTAGCTTAGGAATTGTCTGATTGGTGCATTGTGAATTGGATAATGCGGGTTCAATTTTTGTTATAGTAGAGGCCAATGGGGAAAAAACAGCCATGAAATTAACGAAAAGGGAGTAAATTTCACCAGAGTGTATTGAGATTTTTTATTTATTTATTTCAAAGCATTGTCCTAGAATGTCACAATAAGATGTCCCCAAATATCAGTTTGCTGAAACACAGAAAGTTTTGGCCAAATTAAACCTCAAAATCACCCCAGAATGTATGAAAATGACCCAACAGCACACAAGGGGAAAGGTGCACATTCCAGCCTTTATGCAGATGCTGTACAGGTATGTCTCATGTCTGCAAGGCAAATATTCAGCTGTTTGTTCAGCTGTTACCCCAGAACTTTTTTTTTTCTTGGATGTGTTTACCAGTCAGGCACAGAATGAACAAGTATTCCCTGTCTGCTTTTACAAATTTTAGTAAAAACATTTTTTTTGTAATTATGAATATAAACTAATAAAAATAGGCCATTTACAGCTTTTAAATCTGTGTCTTATCAATATGACCAAAATGACTTTTGTGATCAATTATGTAAGAAACTCTAAAAAACTGGACTGACACAGTTTCAATTTACTATAACTTCTATGTTAAGCAGCTTTGACACAATTTACATTGTAAAAGCACTAGATAAACAAAGATGAATTAAATGGAATCTGCTTAAATGTGTACACGTTAATGGACCAAACAAAATATGATCTGATTTATTTTACATTTAATGTGCATCAAAATTACAGTGCGTGTAGCCAATGTCTCCAGCGTCTTTTCACTTTTCAGCTTTTGATGAGAGTTTTTAAGACTTAATGAAAACTGTTTTTTCATTTTTTTTATTTCAGACCTAATTGAAGAGAATGAGGGGAGTAAAGAGGAGGAACATCATGTCAAAATTGAGGAAAAAACTCATTTACAGACTGATGGTATTTTGAAAAGGAGAGACAAGAATCGTTTCACCTGCACTCAGTGTGGAAAGAGTTTTGGAACAAAACACTATCTTAAGATTCACAGGATGATCCACACTGGAGAGAAACCATTCACCTGCACGCAGTGTGGGAAGAGTTTCAGCATATCATCATCCTTTAATCAACACATGAGGACTCACACTGGAGAGAAACCATTCACATGCACTCAGTGTGGGAAGAGTTTCAGCAAATCATCACACCTTAATCAACACATGAGGATCCACACTGGAGAGAAACCATTCACATGCACTCAGTGTGGGAAGAGTTTCAGCATATCATCACACCTTAATCAACACATGAGGATCCACACTGGAGAGAAACCATTCACATGCACTCAGTGTGGGAAGAGTTTCAGCAAATCATCAAACCTTAATAAACACATGAGGATCCACACTGGAGAGAAACCATTCACATGCACTCAATGTGGGAAGAGTTTCAGCCAATCATCATCCCTTAATCTACACATGATGAGCCACACTGGAGAGAAACCATTCACATGCACTTTGTGTGGGAAGAGTTTCAACTGCTCGTCACACCTTAATCGACACATGAGGACTCACACTGGAGAGAAACCATTCACATGCACTCAGTGTGGGAAGAGTTTCAGCATATCATCAAACCTTAATAATCACATGAAAATCCACACTGGAGAGAAACCTTTCACATGCACTCAGTGTGGGAAGAGTTTCACCTGCTCATCACACCTTAATCAACACATGAGGATCCACACTGGAGAGAAACCATTCACATGCACTCAGTGTGGGAAGAGTTTCAGCCAATCATCATCCCTTAATCTACACATGATGAGCCACACTGAAGAAAAACTATTCACTTGCACTTAAGCCAAGGTCACACTGGACTTTTCTCCCCATAGACTTACATTCGTACGCACGCGAATGCGTCAGACCGGAAACGCAAGTTCGTTCATCAAGTTTCGCAGTTTTCAAAATTGAAACTGCACCAGACGATTTACACTAGAGAGACTGTACACATGTTCACACTATGACAAGAGGTTTAATCCATTAACACATCTGAAAACACAAAAGAGGATTCACACTGGAGAGAAACCGTACAGATCTGATCAGTGTCTACAGAGTTTCGCTTATTCGGCGCAGCTTAAGAAACACATGGACAAAAAGTTGCACACATGACATGAATTCAGCAAAACATTTTCTCATGTGCATAGGATGTTTCATGTCTGAATGATGTTTGAAAAGGCTGAGTGACGGTATACTGTTTTCCAACACTAATACACTGCAGTAAGCGGGGTTGTAAATGTGTTGCGCTCCTCGCGTTTACCATAAACACAAAGCAGCACCTCTGGGGCTTAAAATCTCTTTGCAAGTGATTGTACAGGTGCGGATACATCTGTACTCCACTCTCTAGTGTATTCATGTAGCTAGTGTTGTTTTGGATGATGTTCTCTGTCTGACTCCCTGAATGAGAAACAAATCACTGGGAAGACACCGCACATCAAAGAAGGTGGAGCTCCAGGACGGTTAGTTTGCAGTATACCAGGGCCTCAAGTAAAAAAAAAAAGCTTATTCAATTGTCCTGTTGCATCTTTTATTTGTAAAGTTTCTGTACTTTTTAGGTTCAAGATTCTTTCTAGTTTACTACATTTACTTTTTTGAGTAGAATACAAACTTGATGAATATTTTATGATTTAGGCAGAGCGACAGGTATTAAGTTTTACAAATATTATGTGGTAAATCCAGATTGGGTGCCTGCATTACTCCTCAATGGCTAAATAAAAATTGTTGTGCTAGCTACCCCAGGACGCTGTGACTACTCAGGAGTCCTCATGTCAAGACCTGCCATCTCATTGACTCTTTAACCTTATGGTTTTGCTTGTCATTACTTATATCATGTAGTTAAAGTGTTGTTGTGATTATATCCTAAGATCTTTATCTTCATTATTATCCCTAGACATTTGTTAGTTGCTTTGATTGATTGTTCTATGAGTTACATTTTATAATAAATAATTTGCATTCAGGGTATTTTGTTGGCTCATCTCTCTTTTATGTTGCTATTCAAACAAGCGGGTCATAACACTTTGTAAAATGTTTCCGGTTGTATCCGTCATCTTGTCCTTTCAGTCATGACCATAGGTGAGAGTAGGAACCTAGATTGAGCGGTAAATTGAGAACATTGCCTTTCGTCTCAGCTCCTTCACCACAACAGACAATCACATCAACTGCATTACTGCTACCACTGCACTGATCCATCCTTTAATCTCACATTCCATTCCTCTCAGAAGTCAAGCCCCACTCTCGGCCAGCCATCGGCTGACTTCTTTATGCAGCTCAAAGGACAGAGCTGTCCAGGGAGAAGCTTGCTTATACCCAGAGTTGGACCACGAGCCAAATGGCTCAATCCAGGCGTAGACCTGGCCAGTCCCATCCAGCCTAGCACCTACTTGTGCTGCAAACGGGATCATTTGTCCCGATGAACATTTAACCAAGGCCAAACCTGGACACTGGCGTCCCACGCGGCTCTTTTAACAAATGAGAGAGGGATCATTTGTCCCGATTGAAGCCATTTTTAACACACAGATGTAGGAATAATGACCAGCCCATCCCAATAAAGACACTGCATGGCGATAAATGTTTGAACACCATATGACCTTTATTGTTTTAGAAAATTGTATATTATTTATTCAGGAAGATTCAGAGTCCTCTGTTGGTTGGCGTGGGCGTGCCCCCTGACTTTTCTCCTTCTCAGATTGCTATGGCAGCGTCCTCCTGATGGTTCCCTCCTGCAAAGCAGAGACAGTAAGGCCGGTTAGCCAGCATCACATTTCCTGCTGTTCACATCTATGCTTTGGCTAGCCAAAGAGGAACTGACTTACCAGGGGTGACTCGGTACTGTTTGCCCTCTTGCGCCCCTTCCGTGGGTGGCTTTCTCTGTCCCCCGCCACCGCCGCCTCCTCCTCTTCCACCAAGGCCCTCTCGAAGAGTCTGCGGTGCTCATGTGCTTGCAGAGGGCCAAGGTGAAGTGCGTAGAATTTATCTGAGGTTGAAGTGTCATGACACATGAAGTGTGCCAACTTCTGCCGATCCTCTGAAGAATGTGCATTCATTGCCTGCGTCAGAGACAGACAGACAGAACCTTTTTAGGGTCAAAGCCGCTGGCGGTCATGTGGCAACAGGGGCATTGCATTCATACTCATGTGCGTTGCGATGGTTGTCCAGACGTCAGTGAAGGTGGGCTTGCCGAGAAGCCCCATGCTGGTCCACGCAGATTGAAAATATTTGTTCAGGGTCTGGCAGGGACTGGCTCTGGAGGTAAAGAAGAAATAGGTGGCCCGCCTCCCACCCAGTAGACCAGCCCGCAGCTCAAGAACCTCTGGAACCAGTTGTATTCTTCCTTGTTGAGAGATAACTGAGCAGCACCGAAGGATCTGTTAGTCTTATGCGAAGTGATCTGACCATGGAAGAAGCAGAGGCAGAGTGAGTGAGTGGGTGAGTGAATACTACTGGTGGCCCCCACCCGCAGAACCAAGGAGTCACACTCACTATGATGAAGTAGGCTGTCCCATCTGGGCTTCTGGAGGCCTCTTCAACCTCCTGAATGGTCAGATTCTGGAACACGCCACAGCGGTGTCCTGAGATGGAGATCAGGTAAGCCGTGAGGAATCCATAGAAGCGCCACTGCTGCTGGGTGTTGGGGTTGGACTTGAGGCTTGACTTTGACTTGCGATGCTGGAACTTGATCCTTGAACTAGTCAAAGGCGGGGGAGAGAGAGAGTACACTTGACTTATCTGGTGTAACTAAGCGCTGTTGGTGCCCCAGAAAAGAAATGTATTAAAAAAAAGCAGGGTCAGTGCTTCCACCACTTGGAAGAGGGTGTTGGAAACTCTGACCGGCTGACCAAACACTTACCTAGAAGGGCAGGGATTTTCCTTCCAGCGGTCCGGTGACAGCGTACCAGGCTGGTTTTGGAGATCAATCTGCCTTCTTTCGCCTGCTTCGTTCTCACCTCGTGCACCACCACGATCCGGCGAATGAGAGCTCTGAGCTCCCTGCGGATCAGCCCCAGGGCAGTGCTGGAGAGATGGCAAGATGCCGGCGGGGTTTCCGAGAGGTAATCGAGGAACTGTGCCATGTTCTTCAAATAATGCTGTCTGGTGGGCTCGGCCATGTGCGTTTGGCCCAGCAGAGCAGCCCAAGGTCGGATCCGTGCTGGCTGGTTGAGGAACAGGAAGCTCTCTGGATCGGCCTTGATCCTGGTCAGTTTGGAGGTGACGTTGTTTCGAAGACGAGCGGTGGGGTAGCTGCCCAGTTGGAAACCCTCAAACTCTTCCAAGAGTTGGTCTGCAGAACGGGGATGAAAGTCAAAAGTCATCTGTAATAATATACCCCCCCACCACCACCATCAGCCCAACAGAACCCTGCTGAACCCATACTCGGCCTGAGGGCTGGAACGTGGTCTGGGTAAGGATACTTCTGTGGGTTGTAGACTTCCAGGGGGCTGGGGGGCGTAGGACCTCCGGCCGCCCTTCGTCTGGGCTTCGCATCAGGGGATGGTGTTGGTGGAGAAGAAGACCTTCTTCTTCTCCTCCTCCTCCCTCCCCTTTACCACTCCCGACGATACTGCCGTGTGAATTCGCCCAGGGTGGACCTCACCTTGTCCACCTGCTTTCTGAGGTCTGAGAGCTGGGCCTGGATACGCTCCGTAATTAGCCTGCAGCAGGGGTCAGCGCACGGACGCCCGGCTTCGAGGTCGCCGGGGTCCTGGTCCTCCTCCTCCGATGACGCTAGCCGAGACACAACGGGAACTGGCGGGTAAGTGGCCTGCAACCACCGCAGTTCCTGGTTTACCTTCCGGCACTTTGCTCTCCCCATGGCCTCCTTCAGGGCTGAGGCAGAGAGCTCCACGTGCTGCTTCAACAGCCGAGCATTGGACACAGCGTCTTCCGCGTGTCCACACGGCCAGCAAGAGCCTCTTCTCGTCCGGGTTCGTCACCTTGTGAACCGCTGACAGGTGCGGCGAGAGCCGGCTGTAGACATTGAGGCAGAGCACACATTCGGCCATGACCGTCCAAGACAAACGCTGCGGGGGAAAGAGACCCACACGCCGCGTGGAGCGGTTCAAAAGGAGCGGTTCACTTCCGCGTCATGCTGCTGGTGAACCTTTTAAAGGGACAGACACCCCCTGTGCCAGGAGTTTAAACCGATACCTTCAGATCCTTTGGTTTAAACCGGGTTTGCAATGCCCATTTTAAAGGCTGTTACGACTTCAAAGGAACCATAAATCTCCATCAAACACGCACCGTTTTGGGCAGCTTCACTCCGCCAGCCGTGGGAGCTTTTGCACGGCTCTTTTTCCTTTCAAAGTGATCAGAGTAGTGTATGAGCCCCATCGAACACGCACCAATTTCGGGGCAGCCTCATTGCGCCAGCCGTGGGAGCTTTTGCACAGCTTTTTCCATTTCAAAGGGATCAGTAGTGTGTGAGCCCCATCGAACACGCACCAATTTTGGGGCAGCCTCACTGCGCCAGCCGTGGGAGCTTTTGCACGGCTTTTTCCATTTCAAAGGGATCAGTAGTGTGTGAGCCCCATCGAACACGCACCAATTTTGGGGCAGCCTCACTGCGCCAGCCGGCTTTCTCTTTCTTTTCACAAAAGAACCAACATAGAACCATCGAATGGGTACCAACACAGAAGGGGGAGGGGGGGACCCATAGCCTGCACCGCTGGCCCTGGCGTTTCACCCCGCCAGAGACTCTAATAAGCCCTGGGGGGGCCGAGAGGCAGCGGGGATAAACCTAGGGGGTGGGCTGGCTTGCGAACGGGCAGGTCGGATGCAGCAGACACCGGTGGTAAGGGACCCAGCCAGAGAGTAGCCTGCACCACTGGCCCTGGCGTAAAACCCAGGGCATCGGGCAGGCAGAGCGGCGGACATGCTCGGTCAAAACCAGACGGGCCATCTGGGCTCTTCTCCCACAGATAGATGCGGGAAGGGGGTGGGGGTTGTGTGCAGAGGGACCCCCCCTCACCTCCCCTGAAAGCACGCCCAAGGCTGGGAAGGAATCAACCACACCCATAGAGGCCAACCCACTTCGACACACCTTAGAGAGCGGGCCAGGGTGGGGGACGGGGTGGGTGCCTTCCCTTAGGGCATTACGAGTTCCTGTCAGCTAGATGGTGGTGGGACCAGGCGCAAAGTCCACGAATTTACATGTTTCCCATAATCCCGAGGGGAGGTCAGAGACAATTGGGGTCGGGCATGTACCTCCAGGCGCGGGACGTCCAAACAGGTAAGCCGGGAAAGGTGGTCTTTCGTTGGGCAAGGCCTGGTGGTCTAAACAACGCTACCGGTGAGCGTCGCCAACTCCTTCCCACCGGTCGTTCCAGAGACCCACCGTCTTCCAAATGGACTTTCAATCCAGACGCTCGCTACAAAGACCCACCATACCCTAGACTCGCTACAAAGACCCACCATACCCCAGACTCGCTCCAAAGACCCACCATACCCCAGACTCGCTCCAAAGACCAACCATACCCCAGACTCGCTCCAAAGACCCACCATACCCAGACTCGCTCCAAAGACCGACCATACCCCACACTCGCTCCAAAGACCCACCATACCCCACACCCGCTCCACTAGCTCTCAGTTGAACAAAGTTTACCCAGGGATGGGCCACTTAACCCGGGGGGCCACGGTGGGGGGTGGGAGGGCCTGGGACTATTTCCTTCCATATAACAGTTTTCGAGGTGGGCTGGGGTGCACCAATGACACGTAGTTCTACCAACAGTTAATATAAGACTTCCATATTTGCCCTGCGCTTGGTGTACAGCGAGTGGCGGGGGTCGGACGCGTTTGCTGAGGGCAGCTGAGCTTATCAAAGACCCTCCCTTAGGCTTGGGTCTCATCATGCCAGAACGCATCCAAAGGCTCGCGGGAAATGGATGCTCTGACCCAGGCAGCAGAGCTGGCCAGAGACCCCTCGGGCTTGGGTCTCATCATGCCAGAACGCATCCAAAGGCTTGCGGGAAACAGACGCTCTTTCCCCGGCAGTGGACCTCACCAGAGAGCCACTGGTTCGTTAAACCGCAAAGCCGTCAAAACCTAAGTCCTTTTTTATACCTTGCCTGAAACCTCAATGGCAGGTCAGAGGCAATTGGGGTCGGGCATGTACCTCCAGGCGCGGGACGTCCGGGAAAGGTTGTCTCCCGTCAGGCATGGCCTGGCGTGCTTGGGCCTTGTCTAAACAACTCTACCGGTGGGAGTCTTCACATCGTTCCCACCGGTCAGATCAACCGTCTTCCTACCGGACCTCGGTTGTTTCAGGCGCTCGCTAGAAAGACCCCCCCCCCATCCCCCAAGTTGATTTTTTTCCCACATAGCAAGAGAGACCCACCATCCCCAAACGGACTTAGTCGATTCAGAGACTCCCCCCTTTTCCCCACAGAGTGACTCCCTCTACCCAGGTGCGCAACCTCAACCTTTTTGATGCACAGCTTAGTTTTAATTCACACTTCAAACACTTGACTAAAATAGCCTTTTTTCACCTACGTAACATTGCGCGGATTAGACCTTTTCTATAACGGGCGGATGTGGAAAGGCTTATCCATGCCTTTATCACATCACGCCTTGACTTCTGTAACTCGCTCTTCGGGGGCCTACCAGCAAGCTCTCTGAGATGTTTACAGTACATTAAAAATTCTGCTGCACGGGTTTTGTTACATAATTCCTCACCCCACCATATCACTCCTGTACTTCAGCAACTTCACTGGCTTCCTGTTAAGTCGCATATTGATTTTAAGACTTAAACATATAAACATATAAAGCAGTGCATGGGCTAGCACCTGACTACATTTGTGACCTGATAACTCTGACCACTCCCACCTGTAGTCTTCGTTCTTCATCTGGACTTTTGCTGTTTCAGCCACGCTGTAAACTAAAGACTATGGGTGGTCGTGCTTTTTCGTACAGTGCACCTAAGCTATGGCCATAGCGCTAAATATTTAGTTGTAGGATGTTTTAATTCTACATGTAATTTCTCAAGTATGTCTTTTTGACATTCTTTCGTAATTGCCTGTACGGTACGAACGTAATTATCCACTTCTTTGTTCCCTAAGGCAGCTGTCGTACTCTGTGACGTCTGACTGGTTTGGTGTAATACGGTGGGCATAATCTCCGTGATTAGACCATCTATTACGCGTTAATCTTCAGCCTGTTTTAATTGCTTCCCTTGGAAGTATTAAAATCATTATTTTTCCATGTAGTTAGGTGTTCTTCTACAGCTTGATAAATATAGTCACTATCAGTTACTATATAACAATTAATATCATTTAGCTGTTTAGCTTTTTCTAAAGCTTTCCTAAACACCTTTACTTCAGCTGCTTGAGCACTGAATCCTGTCTCTAAGCAACCTTTATCTGACTCGGTGACCTTACGGCCCTTCTTCCGAATCCAAGCCCATCTAGTTTGTCCCTGTTCCGTTGTACCATCTGTGTAATAACAAACCTTATTTATGGGCACTTTGGTAGTTTTCTCCCTTTTGGGAATTTTCTCAGCTAAGAAGCTGAACTGTGTGTCATTCAGCAATAAAGACCATTTGGCCCAAGTGTGAGAATGCACACGTTCTCGCTAATTAGGTTTTTAGCTTCCCTAACTATTTGATTTATACCCTCACCTTTAGCTTACACTATAATTTGCTGGTCTAGTGCCAAGCTTTTGAGGGTCAGCAATGATTTAGCTAGTGAGACTAAAATGTCAGCACCGCTTAAGTTTTGCAACTTTTTCTGGTTTGCCGCTTTAGTGGAGTATATGAAACTCACGGGGTGTTTTTCATTTCCCTCATTAAAGAGTATTAACTCTATTTCGTCCTCCGTATTAGCTATTTTTACTACTAACGGAGTGCTTTCGTCTCTTCTCACTAAGCGACCACTATTTAAAGCTTTGTCGATTAGTTTAGCCTTTATTTCGGATAACTTTTCATTCCAATTTAAAACACCTCCTCTGGTTGCATTATAAAGAGGTTTTGCATGTTTAGCATATCCCGGGATTAAATCTCTTACAAAGTTTAATGTACCCAGCATGCTTTGTAATTGTTTTAAACTGGTTATATTTTTTCCTCTCAATTCTTTCAATTTATTTTCTGTAGTTTGTGACAGGAATCGTTCATTACCAGTTATCTGAAATCCTAAAAACTCAACATTGTCTTTAGCAATTTCCATTTTCTTGTCATTTAACCTAAATCCTTCTTTGGTTAGGCGGCTTAAGGTTTCATCTAATATTTTAAGATGTTCTTCCTCATCATTTGTGACAATAAGGACATCATCGATGTATACAACGATTGGAAGGTCTCTAAGAATTTCCATCATTATGGCTTGAAAAGCATTTGGAGAATTCTTAAATCCTTGTGGTAAAACATTATATACATACTGTTTATTCTCAAAGGTAAAGGCCGTGCGCGCTCTGCTTTCAGGCCTCAGCAGCACAGACTGTAGGGCCTCGCACACGTAATACACAATTATGTAGTGCGTTAACTTTAAATTAGCTCAAAGGGAATATAACAGAACTTAAAGCGGCTCCAAAAGAATCAACTCTCTTGAACTGAACAAACGAATCCAGCACTCGTTTGAACAGACAGGGCTGTTGACTCAAAAATAAATATTGCTATTCAAACTAAAGTAAAAACACTTTAATATTTAAGCAGGGTAACAAGAACTAGGTATAAGGCATTAGATTCATAAGTATACACAGGCCACTTTCCTTTCAATACAAAAGAGACTTTATTGACTACAAACAAAACTAACAAAAACACACATACACACACACATTCATACTGGTTGCAGACAAGGAATAGAAGGAAAGAAAAGTTTAGGAGAGATGTGATGTAAAACCTCAAGATGTAAAACCTAACCAAGCGAACCAAATAATCAATTCAACCTTTACTGTTTCTTAGACAGGGTTATCTATCATTTAACATGACTAGCAGATCATACACCAGTTCGGAAATGGATCTGGAGATGTACTTGCGTTCCGTAGTGATGTGGGGAAGTCCTTCTGTGGAGCTGGATTCCCACATGAGTTCGCTGGGGGTTGGTTTGGTCGTTGTAGTGACCTCTCTGAGACTGCTGATGAAGTGAAGTCCGGTAGTTTAAGTTGGAGACGGGCAAACTGTTGTCGTGTTGACTGGTTTCGCGACGCAACTTAACTAGACTCTCAACGGAAAGAAAAGAAAGAAGAGTAAACGGAAGTTTGAGGCTGGTCTTATCCCATCTTAGTGTCCAAGTCCGGCTGGACTGGACCTGGAGAAGAGTTGTCCTGGAAGTGGAGCATCTCCACTTCTCAACAGCTGCTGCTGGTGCAACTCTGTTGGACCGGACGACTGTACTCTGCTCTGCTTGCTCAGACTCTGCTCGCTCTGCATAGAGAGTTTTGGGGTGATGGGTTTTAACCACCAATGTTTCCGGCCCCTAATAGAGCTGGATCAATATTTCATTGTCCGTGAATCTGCGTGGCAGTCCCATGTTAGCACATGCAGCTTTGGCGTGACTCACTCACATGAGCCATGGTGCTTAGACAAATAGTTTTAAGCATACATTTATAATATGAACATGATACATTTTACATATCTATAATTAAAAAGGAATGAAAGAAAATGAAAGGATTTCACTCATTCATCTCAAATAACATACACATAATGGTATGTTTGTGATAACTCAAAGCATAGAGGTTACCCATGATAAATGCATTCTTAACATATACAGGATTCAGGTGTCATACAAGCGCAATAACATGACATTTCATTAAAAGTCCGCTATCATCGTTTTGAGGATGATCTGATGAACTTTAATGTTTGGTGAGAGTTTATAAAATTCAGAGAGGATTTTGATTCTCTGTTTTGGCCAAAGTCAGTAAATTCTCTGTCTTGCATGGGGGTTAAAAACCCCATTTCCTGAGGTCAAACACAAGTTCTTTGTTAAGAATAGTGTTCTCTTGACCAGTTACCCATCCGTCTTGAGTTAACTTGATCAGGATAGTGGGTCCGATGACACCTAACTGATGATGAACCAGTCATGAGGCCCATAGCCTCAAGGCATCCGCTTCCTGCTCTGTACTGCAACAAATGTGGCCTGACCTTCTGATTTTGGTCAGAGACCAAAATGACTCTCGATCAAGGTGATTCTGATCACAGGTGTCGACTCAGTTATCGGTGTCTGCATCGTAAAGTCCCCACAGCGGCACAGACCAAAATCCGTTTGAAAGATCTATCTTTGACAATATTTTCCCTTCTAGGGCTGCGCTTGTCGCGTCTCTTGCATTAATCAGATATCTCGTATCTGGTATTGTTTGTTTATTTAATGCTTTATAATTCGTTACCAATCTCCACCCCCCATCTGGTTTTGCAACCGATTGAATAGGGGAATTAGTTGGCGCATTATCAACTTCTTTTATTATACCCTTTTGTTTTAATTCCTCGATAGTAATTTTTATCTCAGGCTGCCCGCTTCTGTTTATCGGGTATTGCCTTTGTGGTGGAGGGATTCCACCTTTTATTTCGTACTGCCATCTATCAGATAATTTTCCGCAATCATTTTTACTCCTTGCAGCGTGGGTTTGATATTTTCTTAATATCTCTGTTACTTTAATGCAGTCAGCTTTGCTAGTTTCGGTCATTCTTTTTATTTCCTGCTCCAGGTCTACTGTTTTCAACCAACCTATCTGTTTATTTTGTAATATTGCGCTAGCATCTTTAAGTGTCATTAAATTATTAACACCTTTGATAATTTGCTAATTTTTCCAATCATAAACTTTATGCGTTTCTACATTACCTCTAAAGTCTTTGACATTAAACGCGATTTCTAAGTTTTATTCTTTGATTTCGACCGTTTCTTTTTATTTCTTTTATCTATTAAGTCCTGTCTCTGCTCTGGGGTAGTTTTTTCCCAGTTCTTTTTTGAGACATAATCACTTTCTGCAGATTTTGGTTTGAAATCTGATTTTTGGAATTTATTTGTATTCTTTGACTTTTCCTGAACTCTCTGGCCCTGGTATTTCTCTCTGGGCATATTACTCTCTGCAGCTTCAGCTCTGGGCTTCTGCTGCCTGCTTTTTCGTGCGGGCGGGGCTCTTTGAGCTGCGGCCCTGTGAGGCTGCACTCTCTGTTTCTCTGTAATAATTTTTCGGTTTCTCTACCACCGAATGGCAAAATTAGACAATTCCACCCAGGTGGTTTCAGGCCCTAGCAGCTTCACCTCTGCTAGTCCGGGCACTAAATCTGTCAGCTCTTGGAGCTCTCGTATGAGCTCATACACTGATTCGACTCTACCCTGTCTGTCAAGACAATACGGGTAAACTCCAATCGATTTTATTAATTCAGCCCACTGACTTCTTTCATCATCAGGGATTTTGCCCAGTATCATCCCTAGTTGTAACCTTACTGTAGCTACTGCGATTTTACGTTTAGTATGATGGACTATCATCGCTTCGATTAAGTCATCATCAGCTTTGTATAGTTCGCCCATTCTAACCATTTCCTGGGCTTTTTCCATCACTGTCGCTTCAGGTGGGAAGGCTATTTGTGTTAAGGGATAGCTCGCTCCCTTAATTCAGAAACAACCTGAGAAGATTTTTTAGGCTTACTGGTTTTTCCCAGCATTACTGATTTACGGACAGACCCTCCTTCAGAGGAGCAGGTCTCGTCTGAGCTATCGTCTCACTCGAAGCACTGGGCAGAGGAGTTCCGCGTCTCACTTTTTCTTCAGTGATTAACTGCCTACCCCTGCTCTCTTGAGAGCCGCTTTTAGCAAAATGTTTTCTTATCTTATACACCATTCCTAATTTAGGGCTTTGTTCACTCGATTAATTTTCATCTATTAATCCTGCCCAAATCATGACTATCGTTTGTAGCCTAATCCGTCTGCCAATTTACGGATCATATCGAGTTTGGCTTTCTGACTATATCAGTTCATCCTAATATCTTGCCTGCAGTACAAGATATTAGCCGAAGCTAGATATATCATATAAGCCTTCTCTTTTTTGTTCAACCTTCCACCTTTCTAGGTGAAGTTTGAACCCATGTGGGAGACTAACTAATTATTTAACACCTTTTGGCTCTTGTTTGTTAAACACCATCAGCTAGTTTATTATGGACTCTTTTTAGCCCTCTCCTTTTTGTCTGCGCACTTCATCTTACAGTGTGCTTGTGGTTTCTCCCATCACAGGGGAACCCTTTCTCTTGCATCCATCTCCCTCCCCATTTTCTGAGGTAGTAATAAGGTAACCACAGTCCGGTACTGGGCGCCGGCAGGAGCCTGATCGCCCAAGATAGAACCAGCTCTTTCATCTTCCGATTCAGCATAAAATTCAGGACTTATGGTCGTGTTATTTTTTAACACTTTTATCCAATCGTTCTGGGTATTGTACGGGACCCTTATGGTTATGTAGAATTAACTCTACTTGTTCACTGGTCTCCGTAGCTTTGTCTATTGCGTCGTACAACTCCAGCCAGTTATTTTCTTGATCATTTACGTCTATGTAAATGCAATTACCTATTGTACATGATTAAGGCAACACATGTAAAGGATTCTCCTTTTTACGCATTTTCAATTCCTCATTTGAGATAAGATGGATTTGAATACCCGAAACTTCAGTCATGTTATTTTGTTTGTATAGAATATAGATCCATCTTTAGGTCTATGTGCACTTATCCTCTACCTATTCGAGAGATTTCTTTTTCGGGCATCCCCTACTTTTTCTCTTTAATCTAATTATATTTCTTTTTACAAATTAATGAAGATCCTCGCCTGGGCCCTCCATGTACTGGATCGCCTTTATTTAATAACCTTAATTAAACAAAGATAAACCAGAATCCTCTCTTGGCTATATTTCTTAGCTAGAGTTTAGTTGAAGGATCATCTTTTAAATGTTTTGCAAAAAGAATACATTAGATTATACTTTACCACACAAGGTAACTTGATGGGCTCTGGAAAATGAATTCAATGTCCACTCCAGCGAAGTAAATTAATAAAATATACTTTTATTAACAAAATGAAATCCAGTGAAAAAATAGAATAAACAAAAGACAAATAACAGAAACAAAATCCTTACTTTATCCTCCGTTGAGAATAAAGGGCTGCTAACTTCCAGTATAGAGAAGTTAGGAACACACAAAGCTGGTCAGTATGGTCCAGCTTTTATACTTTCACAATCAAGTCATGCACATACATATACCTCATACATCATTGAGGATTTGACACATTGGATTATGCTCATGTGCGTACATGCACATCTACACTTTGGGTTTCCCCATAACATTTGACAACAGTTTATTAATCATTAAGGACCAACAGTATAATGTGGTCAAAACTTCTTAGCAAAAAGTTCCAGTAATATAGAATCAACATCTAAATAGGTATATGCACAGCTTTAAGACAGCTTTAATTCTCTAATGAATAGAAAAGGGCCAACTTCCAAGTTCACAACTGAAGATAAAGATCTATTTCCAAGTGTGCAAAGCAGGGAACTTGTCCCTTATAAGAGAAGCACATTAGATATATAACCTTCTAACTCATACATTAAAGATCATGCTTGTCAGTTATAGTCTTTTGGTCAGACAGATATATAGTCAACAGAGTATATTCAAACATGAATCTTTTAAGCAGTTTAATCATCAAGCATGGCTAGTGTGTGTGTGTTTAAAGGCTGAAGTGTGTGAGTTGTGCTGTCAGGTCAACCAGAGTTCCTCCAGCTGGTTTGTTGGCTCGGCGCGCCCTCTGCCGGAGACATTGGTCCTTACGCTTACGCCTTGCTTCATCATTAAGAGTTGTCCTCTTGAGTATAAGAATTTCGGAGTACGTTAATGATCGTTTCTGTCTGTTGTATAGAATGTCACTGGAGTCATCGGCGAGAAAAGTCCAGTGTGACCGCGGCTTAAGTCCAAGTGTATGGTTTCTCTCCAGTGTGGATCCTCATGTGGTGATTAAGGTTTGATGATTGGTTGAAACTCTTCCCACACCGAGTGCATGTGAATGGTTTCTCTCCAGTGTGGATCCTCATGTGTTCATTAAGGTGTGATGATCGTCTAAAACTCTTCCCACACTGAGTGCATGTGAACGGTTTCTCTCCAGTGTGGATCCTCATGTGTAGATTAAGGGATGATGATTGGCTGATACTCTTCCCACACTGAGTGCATGTGAATGGTTTCTCTCCTGTGTGGATCCTCTTGTGTTGATTAAGGTTTGATAATTTGTTGAAACTCTTCCCACATTGAGTGCATGTGAATGGTTTCTCTCCAGTGTGGATCCTTATGTGTAGATTAAGGTATGATGATTGGCTGAAACTCTTTCCACACTGAGTGCAGGTAAAACGATTCTTGTCTCTCCTTTTCAAAATACCATCAGTCTGTAAATAATTTTTTTCCTCAATTTTGACATGATGTTCCTCCTCTTTACTCCCCTCATTCTCTTCAATTAGGTCTGAAAAAAAATAAAACATTAGTTTTCATTAAGCAGATTCAATTCAATTCATATTTATTTATCTAGTGCTTTTACAAAATAAATTGTGTCAAAGCCGCTTAACATAGAAGTTATAGTAAATGGAAACTGTGTCAGTCCAGTTTTCAGAGTTTCTTACATAATTGATCATAAAAGTCATTTTGGTCATATTGATAAGACACAGATGGCGAGTGATGACAGTACAGTCCTTCAAGCTATTGATGCACTAACGGGCAATTTGATTGCAAAAATTGAAGAAAAGGTCGTTGCACAGTCAAATGAACTTTGCAATCAAATTGACCAGCTTCAGACAGAGTTACACAATGCTGTAGAGCACATTAACGCCAGAGTGGAAGCAGCGGAAGAGCGAGTGACTGGTCTGGAGTCTGTGTTGGGTGGATACTCCAACTCTCTTACTACTCTGGCAAAAGAGTTTAGTATCGTGAAAAAGGAGCTGGCTCTGCTGAGAGACTGAAGCGAGGATCTTGAGAAAAGGTCTTGCCACTCAAATTTCTGCATTACGGGAGTTAAAAAAAGGACGGGAGCACAGCAGACCTGTGATGGAATTTGTAGCCGGCCTCCTAAAACATACCATTGAACCTCGAGAAGACTCCACTTCTGGAATGGGCACACCGCACTCTACACAGCAAACCAGTTGACGACAAGGAACCGCCACGCGCCTTCGTGATTAAATGCCACTACTTTTCCAAAAAAAAAAAGAGGATATTTTGAAGAAAGCCATTGAAATGAAGGCAATCACGACAGTACACTGGGCTGTCAAAGACAATACAAATGCTAATGTCACTCTCTGGTTAACTTTTAAATTACCACTATAGCACATGTTCATTGTTGTTATTTCTAGTTCTCAAGTATATTTGGTCAATAATGGGGTAGCTTTGTAGTAAAACATCCAGAGCTGTTCAAATTGTTTTGTTTTATACGTGAGGTCCCACATGGTAAGCTAGCTAAAAGTGGGAGTAGCTGGAAGTGTGTGCAAGTTTACACGCAAGATTTCAATATTGTATTGTTTCGTGTTTATAAGTGTGTGTGATCAACCCTTTTTTTTTCTTTCCTCTCTCTCCCCCACAAAACCCACAGATACCTTTTGGATGCTTCTGATAAATGTTTTCGACAGCCCTCCATAAAATGGGTGGAGTAAAGACAAACTTTACCAGTTGGAATGTGCAGGGGCTAAATCACCCAGTAAAACGAAACAAGGTGTTCGCATATCTTAAGTTAAAATGTGACATTGTATATTTACAGGAGACTCATCTGTTAAAAAAAAGATTATTCTAAACTTAATAGAGGAGGCTATACACAAATATATCATTCTAACTTCCGTAGCAAAAGTAGGGGCGTTGCTGTACTCATACATAAGAATGTACAGTTTGTTTTGGAGTCAAATGTGTTGGATAAAAATGGCAGATACGTAATAATCCAAGGTAAACTTTTTAACATGTCTGTGGTCCTGGCCAATGTGTATGCCAGAGCTCGAAATGAACCTTTTTGCTTGGTAGCACTGGTGCTCCTAACTTGAAATATTTAGGCGCACCATCCAAAATGTAGTTGCACCCACCAATTATGAGCACCGTTACTACATGTTTTATATAAACATATTTATTGCATTTGAAATCATTCATTTCTCATTCATTTTCTTGTCGGCTTTGTCCCTTGCGGGGTCGCCACAGCGGAATGAACCGCCAACTTATCCAGCACGATTTTACGCAGCGGATGCCCTTCCAGCCGCAACCCATCTCTGGGAACTTCCACACACACATTCACACTCATACACTATGGACAATTTAGCTTACCCAATTCACCTGTACTGCATGTCTTTGGACTGTGGGGGAAACCGGAGCACCCGGAGGAAACCCACGCGAACGCAGGGAGAACATGCAAACTGCACACAGAAACGCCAACTGACCCAGCCCAGCCGAGGTTCGAACCTGCGACCCAGCGACGTTCTTGCTGTGAGGCAACAGCACTACCTACTGCGCCACTGCGTTGCCCCATTTGAAATCAACACTAATCAAAACAAGCAAAATAAATAAATAAATAAATTATATATATATTACATATATATTAATAATACATAATTGAGTGACCAAAAGATATACGAACCGCTCACCAGCCCTGCCACGCACTGCTTGACATGATTGAATCTGGTAACGATACGTTAACTGTGCCGTGTTCTCACGCGTGGTGTCTGATATTGCACAAATGATTTTGACATATACCTTATTATTTGTATACGTCATTTTAATAGCAATGCCGGTCTTTTCATGAGCTGCAATACTAGTTTGACTTTAGTCAGTGCAAGCCCTTTTGCGATGGTGTACGTGGTGTTACATTATACATATAGCTGCCATTTGCACGGCTGACAGCGTCTGGCGATTAAATGAAAGATTAAACAGAACCTCTCACGCTTAAAATGTGTAGATGAGGCAAACAGTTACCTGAAAATTCCGTCCCACAGACTTTACAGTGGATGGCTTTAGTTATTTTCATAGCGGACTTGAAGCCAATGGAAGTCTTTTATCCACTCTTTGAAAAATGTAGATGGTGTATTAACATTTACCACCTGATTAGTAATCAGATGTGCCATTGTTTGTAGCTTTAGGTGGTTTCGAAAACAAAATCTGTCAGTGTTGTTTTCATTCTCATCTTTAGCGCTTTACATTTTCGTGGTTGTAGCTCTCCTGTCATCTGAAGGCAGAAGGCATTGACTGAGTGATTGACAGCTGATTTTAACCAATCCATTTGCGTTCAGTGGTAGAGCAGTGGGCCAATAAGAAGAGCGCGAAGGCGGGGCAAGCATTGCGGGCTTTGTTTACTGCAGCAAGTTGACATGACAACAGTTTTAAACTTAATACTAACTTTATTCCTGAGCACTGCGTTTTAAGTGCAAAGATGCATTTTGCGTGAATGTGCCCTAAATGTGCACATGCGGTGAAAATTTAGCAGTGAAAACCGGACGCATGCAACAATTTTATGCACTCGCACAAATGCTCCCAAATATATTTTGAGGTTGCATAGATAAAATTTTGGTCGCAATTTTGAGCTCTGTATGCTCCTAATTGGGACAATGTACAATTTTTCAGTGATTTATTTTCAATTTTGCCTAGTCTTGACACACACAATTTAATTTTAGGAGGCGATTTTAAATTGTGTTTTGCACCAAATTTGGGACTGCTCTAGCTTTTCGAATAATACATTAAGTCAGTCAGCACAATGCATCAACTCCTTCCTTTAGACATATGGTGCAAGTGACTCCTGGAGATTTAAATATCCATCTTCCATGCAATTTTCCTTCTATTCACCTGTGCATCAAACCTATTCCAGGATTGACCATTTTCTCCTGGACAAGCAGTTACTTCCCTTAATGTCAGAAGTGGAGTATGGTAGTATTGTTATTTCGGACCTTTGTCTCACTAAAGCTATGTTTTCTAGGCAATGTAATCCCCCAACGTACATGGCGGTTTAACTCAAGACTCTTGGCAGACGATGATTTTGTAAAATATTATTGATGCTCAAATTGGTTTCTTCCTTGAGACAAACAATTCCCCAGAGATAAGTTATAGCATCCTATGGGACACTCTGAAAGCATATATAAGAGGACAGATTATTTCATATCAAGCTAGTGCAAATAAAAGAAAGTCAAAACGGCTTACAGAGATTATGAATAAAATAAATACAATTGATCAGCTACACTCAACATCACCTTACAAAGAGCTCCATAAGAAAAGACTTCTTCTGCAAGTGGAATATGACTACTTGACAAGTGAAAATGCAGAGGATCTCCACATAAGATCACGGCAGATTCATTATGAACATGGTGAACGAGCTGGCAGGTTATTGTGTTACCAACTGAAACAATCCTCAGCAGCTGGTTTTATAGTAGCAGTTAGTAAGGATGATGGCAGTTTTACTACTGATCAACAGAGAATTATTGATTAATTTAAAAACTTCTATAAAACTCTTTACAGCTCTGAGGTAAACAAAATTGAATGTATTGGGAGCTTTTTTAATTATTTAGAATTACCATTCCTCTGTGATTCAGATCAGTTGGCATTAGAAGGAAATATAACACCTTCTGAAATTGAAAATGAAATAAAAAAATTGAAAACCGGAAAAGCACCAGGCCCTGATGGCTTCCCGGCCGAGTTTTATAAGAAGTTTTCTGCCAAGCTAACCTCCCTGTTGTGCAAGGTATTTGCTGAAGCTCTTGTCTCGAAATCACCCCCCGCCCCCCATGACATCGGCTGTTATAACAGTACTTCTTAAAAAGGTTAAGGATCCACTTAAATGTAAATCTTATCGCCCAATCAGCTTACTCTGCTGTGATTATAAGATCCTGGCTAAAGTGCTGGCAATCAGAGTGGAGTCAGTCATGAGACAGATAATTCACCCAGATCAAACTGGTTTTATTGTTGGGAGACCGTTATCTTACAACCTTTGTCGCTTATTTAATATTATTTATTCACTTAAAAATAATACCAATCCAGAGGTCTTAATTTCTTTAGATGCCCATAAGGCATTTGATAGAATAGAGTATATCTATTTATTTACAGCGCTTAAAACATTTGGTGTTGGCCCTGGATTCTGTTCCTGGGTTAAAATTTTACATTCCAGGCCCCAAGCATCCATTCGAACAAATAACAAAATTTCTAAATGCTTTCCACTCTCTAGGGGAACGAGACAGAGCTGCCCTCTGTCCCCTCTGCTCTTTGACATTGCCATTAAACCTCTTGCAACCGTATTAAGGAACTCAGATGGCTTGTAAGGAATTTTCAGAAAGGGACAAGAACATAGGCTCCTGCTATATGCAGATGATCTTCTTTTTCTGTCAAATACAGATACATGTATTCCAAAAGCTCTTACAATAATTTCAGAATTTGGAAATGTTTCTGGATACAAAGTCAATCTAGCAAAGAGTCTCCTTTTCCCTATCAATGATAGAGCACAGCAAATGTCCTTCCAATCCTTTCCATTTTCAGTAAGTCTGGATAAATTTGTATATCTGGGTGTGAGTGTGACATGCAAATATAAAGATTTGTTCAATAACAATTTTAAAACGACATTAGACAAAGCCAAACGAGACATAATGCGGTGGTCAACCCTTCCTTTATCTTTGGCTGGGAAGATCAATTCCATTAAAATGACAATACTACCAAGATTTCTATTTCAGATCGTGCCTGTTTTTAATCCCAAGTCATTTTTCAAGGAGTTGAATAATTGTATTTCTACATTTCTCTGTGATAAGAAAATTCCTCGCACAAGAAAGGAATTTTTGGAAAAAAGAAGGAAGAGGGTGGATTGGCAATGCCAAATTTCCTATACTATTATTGGGCGGCCAATTTACACAAACTGATATTCTGGTTTTCCAACATCTGTAATGATGAGGCCCCACTTTGGTTACTGATGGAACAGCACACGTCTAATCCAGTGTCTTTACACTCACTACTTTGTGCTTCGATTCCAGTGAGTAAACAATATTCTACGAATAACCCAGTTATTAATGGATTACTCAGAATATGGTCACAACTCAGATTTCACTTTAATAATAAACAAGCATTGCCTTCTGCTCCCATTTTTATTAAATCTGTTATTCCCTCCCTCTCTTATAGATTCATAAATCCAATTATGGTCTAGGAAGGGAGTTAACTGTGTTAAGGACCTCTTTAAAGATGAAATATTTATTTCATTTCAACAGTTAAGAACAGACTTTGAGATTCCCCAGTCTAACTTTTTTAGGTACCTTCAGGTCTGTAGTTTCGTTAAAAAACACTTTCCTCCTTCACTGAACCAACCAGAAGCATGCTGGATAGATGAATTGGTAAATATGGAACCATATCAGAGGGGTATGATGTCTATGTTATATAAAGAGATCCAAAGAACAGCCTCCCCTTCCCTAAATCGTATAAAGCAAAAATGGAAAGATGAACTGGGACTAGAAATATCAGATACAGCCTGGCAATATGCCATAGAACTGGTACACTCATCTTCTGTATGTATTAGACATGGTCTTCTTCAGTTTAAGGTGCTTCATAGGCTTCACCTATCTAGGAGCAAGCTGGCAAAAATGTATCCAGGGTCAAATTCATCTTGCCCCAGATGTGGTTTGGAGCCAGCAGATCTAAATATTATGTTATGGGGATGCCCTAGATTACATACATTTTGGACCGATATTTCTAGATCAGTTTCATCTATATGTAATAAAAATATGGATCCTAATCCTTTGACCTCAATTTTTGGTACAGTGCCAGAAGAAATGTACCTGTCAGCTAATCACGTAGAAATCATTGCCTTTTCTTCTTTATTGGCCAGACACCTGATTCTTCTCAGGTGGAAAAAACAAACCCGCCATCCCACAAACACTGGATATTAGAAGTGTTATCACATCTTAAATTTGAGCACCTTAAGTACACCATCCGAGGCTCTACAAAAAGTTTTATAAGGTTTGGCAGCCTTTCATATCCTACAATGAATGCTCTGGGCCCAGTTTTTCAAAAGTAATCCACTAGGATTTTGGATAAGGGATTGGATCAAATCTTGAAAATGGGTTTTTCAAAAGAATAAACGGATTACATAATCGGATTAGATCACGTAATCCAATCTTGGTTTTGATCCGGATCAAACCTTTAGTTTGGGTTTTTCAAACCTTTTTTTTGTAGGATTTGGATCACTTTTATTCAAAAAATCTGGATAAAACTGATTCCATCAAAAGGGTGGATTTAGCATGGATTTCATGGCCAAAAAGTAATGAAACCATTTTAAAGTTATCAAATAATACTATATTTGGATCATGCAGTATCTTACAAGATATCCTATTTATGCATAAGGTTTTAATTGTATTTGTTCATTCGTCGGGCTACAGTGATTAGGTAGACTTTAACGTACAGCAAAGTAGAAAGAGTTTGGCCTCATAAAATAATCCCCCAAACAGCTGTCAAAATTGACCAAAAAACAATATTTTATTCTGTCACTAATTGATTATAAATATATATATATATATATATATATATATATATATATATATATATATATATATATACACACACACACACACACACACACAGTTGAAGTCGAATTATTAGCCCCCTTTTGAATTTTTTTTTTCTTTTTATTTTTTTAAAAGGTATTTTATGGACAAAATTATTAGACCCTTTATGCAAAAAATTTTTTTTCCGATAGTCTACAGAACAAACCATCATTATACAATAACTTGCCTAATTACACTAACCTGCCTAATTAACCTAGTTAAGCCTTTTAAATGTCACTTTAAGCTGTATAGAGGTGTCTTGAAAAATATCCAGTAAAATATTATTTACTGTCATCATGGCAAAGATAAAATAAATCAGTTATTAGAGACGAGTTATTAAAACTATTATGATTAGAAATGTGTTAAGAAAATCTTCTCTCTGTTAAACAAGAGTCTGACCAAACTGCAGCAAACCAAGACCAGACTTGAGATCTGCCTCCTAAAGGTTACGCTCAGACAAGCTGGTCTCTCCACATCAGATGAGGAAGTCTTAAATTATTGTGGAGTTTGACATTTGTCTTTTTTTTTTTTTTTTTTAAATACATCTATATTTGAAACGTGTTGTTGCTGGAAAAGGATGGGTTGGAGTGTTTCTTTTTTAGGTTTTTTTTTTTAAATGTGTGTTTTCATTTCAAATAAAACTAAAGTTATATTGTCCCCACACTATTCTACTTGTTGCTCTTTACATATCTATAGTTCTACATTTTGATTTCCTATCCTGTTTGAGCACTGGTTATCCAGATATAGTGATCCTGAAAAGTTCCTATCCGATGTTGCTTTGAAAAACTGGCTCAAAAAGTAAGCTGGATTATGTGATCACGGATCGAAAAAAAAAAAGGATTACTAAATAGGGATCAATTTTATCCAGATTAAACCTTTTGAAAAACCGGGCCCAGGGGTTATTATGTCCTAAGTGAGAGTTTAACCCTAATTTCCTAATTTGTTTTTATCTATTTTTAATAATTTTTATTTTTCTCTTTCTCCCTTTTTCTTTATGGGGTGTGAGTATGTCTGTAGCTATGTACCATGTTAATTTGTTGTTCAATATGTGTGTTGTGGAAAAATTGAAGACTTGTGAAAAATCAATAAAAATATTTGAATAATAAGGATATAAGCAGTACTAAAAAATAGTTATGTACTCAGTTATGTGCATGTTTTTAATGCCTATAATTCAAAAGTAGGTGGCTGGAAACATAAGGCTAAGCGAGAAATACCGCTAATTTAAAAAAGGCCAGGAGAGCGACAGAAACTCTAGTTTAGAGAATTAGACCTGCGCCTGACCAGGTTAGGTTCACAGAGTAAGTTACCACAGTTACTGACTGAGTTAAAGTTACCTCTCTTTCAGAAACAGGCTTGACTTACCCTGCTTTCTCCAGTTTGACAAACCTGCCATTTTTAAACAGAAAAAAAAATACTTACATATACCGTAGGAACGATATAGCAGAAAATATTGGCGGTTTTAAAACCTCGACTTTTTTCAAACTGTGATATACCTTGAAAACGGTTATCGTCCCATGCTTAAGCAGCAGAACACTGTGATGTAAAAAGTAATTCTTTTAAAAAAAAGTCTCAGGCAAAAAGTTTCCAATGGCGCCGCCTGCTGGTACGTGAACAATATGGTCAATATTCAGAGAATTTCTGATGAACTTTACACTCAAATGTTTGCATATCATCAGCATGCTGTAATCCATTTCTTAAACAGTAAAAGTCATTTTTAGACTAGTTTGTTGGCCAGTTGTAGTCAGTGCAATGCTAAACGTTATTGTTCCACTATAATTTGCTTGTTTTGTCCCACAACAGCATCATATAGTTTAGAATACTGTACAATGTTTTGTAACAATTCATTATTTTAGTGTCCATTTGTTACATGTCCATGTATTTATTTATTTATGTTACTTTGTCGCCCTCTAGTGTTTTGTTGCTGTGTTTGTTTTTGATCTGAGTAGACTCCGTGGCACCTGTGGATCATTGACCGCCGGAGTCATAAGAGGTCATGCTGCAGCACTTCAGTGATGGGGAAAGTTAAGCGGCCGTCCAGACGCGGAGTTGTGCTCCATTCTGTGTTCAGCCTTAGTTTATTGTGTTTTCTCCCCACTTTCTGTTAACTTTTGGTTGTTTTGTTAAATAAACCCCTAGACCGATCCATTTGTGTTTCCCTCATTTTGATGTTGTGACTGTGGTCGTAACACCATTTCATTCAGCATATTTAAAATTGGGGGCATCCACGTTTTTTGACATACTTTAAACAGCAGGTTTCACCAAGTTAAATGTACGACTTTTAAAGACATTTTTATGACCATTATGAATTAAATTTTAGACTCATAAAGGGCTAAAGGGTAAGGGATTTTTCAAATGGCCCAGATTTTGTATTTGTCCTATCAAAAAATATTATAATTTAATACATTTAATAACAAAATAATAAATGAATAATAAAAATGTAAATATTTTAGATATTTATTAGCAAAAGATTTTAAATATTGTGTAAAAACAAGCAAGCTTTACTTGTATTCACACACTTTTTTCAACATAAACGTTCTTTAAAATAAAAAAAAGAACAAATGTTTTAAAAGTTTTAAAAACTCTAATAAACTAAATCTATGCACAATAATTTGTCCAGGTCGATGTCCTCAGCAGTAAATACATGGAGCAAGTTTAAACAAATGTTATTGTAAGGAAAATAATTAAACCATTACGATAAATAGAGTTAAAACGTTTTATTCAAAAAGGTCATTTTAAGTTTTATTGAGATGATTGTTGGTGATTGTATGGGTTTTGGCAAGATTGGGTAGCAAAACATGAACAAAGGAGACTTGTTTAAAAAAAGATTTAGGATCTACAACACAATATTTCACTAAATTTAAGACTTTTTAAGGCCGAAATTTTAGATTTTGTAATTTAAGACAGTTTAAGACCCTGCAGAAACCCTGTTTAAACACAATAACCCTGGTAATTAGTTATTATAATAATCATGTCATTCTAACTCAGATACTATCTGTGAGAAATAGTAACAACTACTAGAAACAAGTTTAAACCTATAAAAAAGATGATGAAAAAAAGGGGATTGTGATCAACGTGACATATGCAAATGGAAAGTACAATATATATATATATATATAGTGCTTAAGGATGCTTTAAAAACAATAGGAGAACAAGAAAAGCAATAACCTTAATAACCTAAAGAAAACAGAGACTAATAATACATAAAAGAATGACAAAAGACATGAGAACAAGTAACAAGAAACTCATTCCTGTCTTTCAATGAGTGCTTATGTGCATTTAGGAGAACTAGGCAGCACACTCAGAGCTGCAAGATGAATTTAATTTAGTATTCTTATTATTAAAATATATCTGAATGAGGATCAAATGACTGAGTTGGTCTTTGAGAATGAAAATTAACCTGTTTGTTCCTGCAGATCTTCCTGTTTGACTGTGAATGTTTCTTCAATCTTCACATCTTCACTCTCCTCTTTAATAAACGCCATCTTTATAACAGTGTGGAGATCAGTCGCTTCAGCAGGAGTTTTTCTCTGTGTTTGGACACTTTGTCCTGATTAAAATGAACAAAACAATAAAAATGTTCAGTTTAAATAAATAAAATAATGAGCAGATACAAAATAACTTCTCTTCAACACTTGCTTCAACAGTTTCTTTATGTGAGAGTCATTAACACAAAGGAATCAGGTAAAAGAGTAAGTCTGAGCAAGAAACAATAGCCACAAATGAGCTGATTAAAACTAGTACTCCATTTCTTATATATAATGATGTATACTTAGAATGGAATGACATTATGTTATTTAATGAACTACATTATCATGTGAGAATAGAAAACCAACTTTACCTTTATCTCCATTTCTTATATATAGTGATGTACACTTAGAATGGAATGACATTATGCTGTTTAATAAATTAAACCTTCATTAAAACACTTATTACACACATTTCTGTTACTTTTTTCAAACTTTATGTTCTTAATTCTTTTGTTTGTTTTATTTACTTTATTGTTTGCTTACAGCAATGTTGTAGCACTTTTTTGCACTATACAAATTTCCTCTCAGGGACAAATAAAGTTTATCCTATCTTTATTCCAACAATAGCCCTCATTACTGTGAGTAAAATAATACTACGTTGTATAAGGGTTAAAATAACATTTTCAACAGCAGGTACATCATTTAGCATTTAATGAAAAACCTGAAACTTTAAGCAATCGGTTTATATGTAAAAGCTTTAAAACAAACCTTTTTCCAGTTGAATCGCAGCGCGGGGGTGGCGCAGCCTTATGACGTCACATGCCACGCCAAAATAAAAGTCTTTTTTGTTTAGCTTTTTTTTAGCCACTTACTCTAGTCATGACTTATTGATACATTTCGACCTCGTTTTCCACCTCTCTCTCTCTCTCACACACACTAATCAAAACCTTTAAACATTTTTAAGACAAATTTGAAAAACTTTTTTAATCCGCTTTATGATGACTTGTTTGTCTAAAACACCTTACTTCCTATTAATATCTGAGTCCAAATCTCATCCTCGTAATTATGACATATTCCTTTCTATTTTTACAACTTATCTAGGTTTTTTTTAATCTGTATTCGATGTTTCCTGATATTCTTTAGCAGCATCTTCTGTAATAATATTTAACTTCCCCTTTAATGCTTCTGTAAGTAAAGGTAAAGTTCACATAAAACTTACAATTCTGTCATTTACTCATCCTCTACTTGTTCCAAAAATTTTTTTAGAGTTTCTTCTGCTGAATGCAAAAAACAGCCACTATATGGTTTAACGGTTCCAGGGCTGGACTGAGAAAAAAATCAGCCCTGGCATTTTGGGCCAGAGCGGCTCACTGTTACAATCAAAATGCTACCCATCTGTACATGCCCTTGAATATGTTTACAACTCCTATTCTATAAAAGCACAAAAGCCACACACACACACACACAAGTCTTCACACACGTAATCAACATTTTGTCTGTAAAGTGATTATTTTCAATGTACACACCAGTTTCTCTTTTCTTTCAGACTTCACCTCATAACCCTCTGACTGTTCTATAAAATGTCACACTCTATTGGTGCACGTAAATATGCTGCTTTTACATCCATCTGCTGAACAATCAGATTTTCTTGTTCAGCGTTTTGCATTTACACTCTTATACTAGCATACCTGTCAACATTGGGATGTGAAAATAAGGGATATGCCCACCATAATAAGGGATTACTCCGACCCCCCTTAAAAAATCCCCAAATTTCTAAATATGTTCTTCACTGTAAATAAACAGTTAAATGGTCAGTAATATGTTTTATTATTATTATTTACAAAAGCAAAAATAAATAGTGTACATTAGCAGCAAATACATTAGCAAACAGTTCAGCTTATTAAAATGAATAGCTATTAAATTGAATTAAATCAAGCTATCAAATCTCATTAGCTGTTTCTTCCCTGTATAACTTACACATTCTGATTAAAGAGCAACGAATGAATCTCTTATTTATTTAGATTTTTTTGTTTGATTGCATTAAATAACAGGTGTCACTTTAAAAATGCACAGAGCTAACATTATAATGAAAGCATTTGATTGCTTTCCTAACCTTTTATGCTCATTTAGGACGAAATTAGTTGTGTTTGAAAAAACCCCACCAAGATCTACATCTTCAGATATTATTATTATTAATTGTGTGTATATGTCTGTTTAAACACGCACCCAAAACCCAGCCTCTGCTTCAGATCGCGTGTACAGAATCTGTTTGGGAAACAGCCTCTATTTATCACTATGGAGCACGTCAGCCGACAGTCATGCACCGCTATATGACTGTTTTGAGGATTGCATATGAAGGGGAGACGGCACCTGTAATAAAAAGAAAGGGAATCCCACCAATTTTATATTTATTTCAAAGTGTTTTCATGCCTAAACAAAGCGAAAGCACAGAACAGACTCACATTTAAGAGCAAGGGGCGGCCCCTTGTTGTTCGGAGGTATGGGTTGCGTATAGGGAGGCTCTGCTCTTTAATGTTTATTTGCCATCCTTCAGTGAAAGATAAAAAATAAGGGAGAAATGCAGGAAAATACCTTTACGGGATGATAGCGGGATAGTACTGTACAATATGGAAGAATCCTGGGAAAAATGGGAGGGTTGACAGGTCTGCCAATGAATCTGAACAAAGATCACAAATTTGTTTTATAAAATGACTACAATAATTACTCAACAGCCAATCAGCCCACTCTTTTACTGCATATTGAACAAGAGACACTGTCCATTCACTTAGTTGTTCTCACAGAATAAAGTTTATGCAATTGATTAACAGACCAGTGTGAAGCACAATCTAACATGCTTTATTCTTTGAAAACCACCATTTGTATGTAAAGTTTCTTGCTTTTTTTACTGCTGCTTCCACAAAACTAAACAATTACACACAAAACAGTGTTTCGTGCTGTAATAACCTTTGTTTAAACAAACAGTTTGAGGAATTAAAGTAGATAAATGTGCGCATTTATTTCTGCCTGTCCATATTTGACAATTACA
Organism: Danio kyathit; assembly: GCA_903798195.1. Taxonomy (NCBI): domain Eukaryota; kingdom Metazoa; phylum Chordata; class Actinopteri; order Cypriniformes; family Danionidae; genus Danio; species Danio kyathit. The sequence continues at coordinate 1,631,471 of CAIGQS010000003.1, forward strand.
AACGCTGGTGTATCAGAACTTTTCAATCAAAATAATATATGTCATAACCTATTCTAAAGTAATGCATATATTAACACTTAATAAATCAAGAATCAATCAAAAACATGACAGTTGTTCAAAATGCTAGGAAAGATCATTTTCACCCACACATTTGTTGCTAAAAGACATTATTGTCACTCATGTATTCCTGATCTATCTTAATCACAACTCTGTTCTGCTACTTCTAACACCGGCCTGTTCCCAAACTGTCCGCAACGGTGTACAAACTAGATCCATCGACTGAAACAGTCTGCATCAATAACTAGGACTGCGAGGTCACAACCTGCTACATCGCAGACATGACGGAAACCATACAGCTGTCTTTGTGGGACTCACAAGTTGATTTGGTGCGCACTGACCAGTCATACGGTTTTACTGACCTTCACAAGAATGTTTCAGAGCAAAAAACACCTTACAACAACACGCAACACCACCATCACTGAACTGCAAACAGCTATTCCATGCAGTCTGCCCAGCACCAGCAGTGCTGAAACTGAGGAACTCCACCACTTGACCGCCCCTCTGGAAAGTGCTAAAATCAAATTGATCAAACAATGTCCAAAATGCCTGAGTGCTCAGCCTAACTTCAACCCAAAAGATCAATTCCACAGATGTCACACCTGCAAATTCCTCCGCAAAACAAACAAATACTCCACCAAATCCAGTGGACAGCTCACATTCACAATAAATAACGTTGAGGTGGACATGACCATCGGCAACAATCACCCTCAGAAAATTTGTCACAGCAGACCACAATATAACTTCACTGGACGCCCAAGACATAGAGGAACTCCTAATGTCATATGACAATATGGATGTTACTTATACCTCTGACCACCACATCACATCACACCAGAAATGTGCTACCCCCTCACCACAGCCTATGCTCGCCAACCAGACTGCCAAGACCTCCAGTGCCAGTTTGCAACAACAGCCAGACCCCTGTGCTGAAAGCACTATACCTGAGGCGCAACACACGAGCCTCCCAGAGAAACGCAATACTGAGACAGCCTGTGCCACACCCTCCAAAAAACACAAAGGAAAAAGCAAAGTCACATCATCTACCAGAAATGTGCCCACAGAGGATCTGGCATTAGAGGATGTTGCACATCTGTTTGACTAAGCTCGCAAAACCACACACCATCCACCATACTGTTACTACAACCACACAAATAACTACACCAAATTACAGACAAAATCAACAGGAGGCAAACATGTCAAAAACAAACACCATGCCAGAGACACACAAACACTGTCTTGCAAATCTCCAAACTTATAACGTGACATTTTCACATACAACAAACACTTGATTTATTTTTATATCAAATTGCTTGTAACATGTTCCTCTCTACCGATTGAGATTAGTTTTCTTTCTTGACAGCTCCGTGTTCCAATTCAGGTAACATTTCATATGACATTATTCACATAACAAACCAAATTTTTTTATTCATAAACAAATTACTTGTTCAAGATTGTATTTACTGTTTGACAGTTTTCTTCTGTTCAAGTGTCTATACTGGATTAAAAAAAAAACATATATTATGAAAAACATAATGTAAAATGTCTTTTTTTTGACACAACATTGCTTTTCATAAATGTATGCTTCTATTTACCAAGAATGTTTCTTTATTGTTCCATAATTGTTCTAAAACGTGTTCCAATAAAACCCGAGAAATCACTTAAAGTTTTGCTTGCAGTGTCCACATTCTATCCCCACTGTTACGTGTTTAAGTTATTAAGATATTAAATGGATGAAACGTAACACTCAGTGAGTCTGTTATGCCGCTGGATGAAAAATGAGAAGACAACAACTGCTGGGTAAATGAACAAAAAGTAAGTATTTATTAAACAATGTTAAACAATGAATATAAGAAATTAGATGTAAATGTACTTTTAAATAACTGAAACAAAACAGGAGTATTGCCAAAACAAAGAAATAATTAGAACAAAACGATCTACCCAGCAAACATGCCAGTGTGGGCCCACTGTGGGTAAGTGTGGGTTTACTGTGGGATACTGTGGGCAGGACAATCCCACAGAAAAACGCATGTGGGCCCCATGTGGGGTAGCCCATGCGGGCCCCAAAAATATTTTCCCCTTTGGGGCCTACATAGGTTTTTCTGTGGGCAAGCCCACAGTGGGCTTTCCCACAGAAAACCCATGTGGGCCCCATATGGGTCAGCCTATGTGGGGCCCAATGGATTTTTCCCTTTGGGGCCCCAATGTTGGTTTTCTTTGGGCAATCCCACAGTGGGTTTGCCCACAGAAAAACCCATGTGGGCCCCATATGGGTCAGCCTATGTGGGGCCCAATGGATTTTTCCCTTTGGGGCCCCAACGTTGGTTTTCTGTGGGCAATCCCACAGTGGGCTTGCCCACAGAAAAACCCAAGTGGGCCCCATATTGGTCAGCCTATGTGGGGCCCAATGGATATTTCCCTTTGTGGCCCCATACTGTATTTTGTGGGTAAATTTAAGTTAAATTTACATTTAGCTTGTGTATGAAAATTAAAATAAATCACTTGCATATTGGTCTAAATAGTGTGAAGGACAGATAACTGGCTTGCTGCTTAGAGAAAATCATCCAGAAATTATAGTTTTAGATAGAATCTTGATCACATATGATCACATACAGTAGTCAATATTTGAAGTGGATCAAAATGTTTTTCAAAATTGTCCTAAGACAAGAACGGGTGTTGTTGAATAGTTTTAGAATAACTCCGAAGAAAAGTTTTGATCCACTTTAAATGTTAACTACTGTATTTCCAGTACAGGGACATGAATATCCATTAATTTCTCTGGTTGGTTCAACTTCTGCAAATAAATTTGTATTTATAAATCTATGAACATATATACATTATGACAGACTAAATCAATGTTCTTTACAAGGTTGTAGTTTTTTAAAATATATATTGGCGCTGACAGTGTTAATGTTTGATACTGTGGCACCACTGTATCCAAGAAATTTGAAAGAAACGTGCTACATCACTTCATACTTCATTCAACAGATTCATATTGTAGTTGGATATAATTTATTTTGGTAAACAAATGCAAAAAATGAATTTATGACCATTTAAAAAAAAAAATCCTATATTCTCTGTTGCAGTCTTATCTGTTTGTTTGTTTGAATTAGATCTGTCTTTTTCGTATGTATTATCTACAGTTGTGGCTGATTTTAACTGTTGCATTCTATACAAATGTTCTGTTGCAGACACAGCTGGGTTTGTGTTTTGTGAGCATTTGTGTGAGAATATAAATTCCATATCGCATTTGTCCTCTAGCCTTAATTTCTGAAATATTCAGATTTATTCAGGATATAATTTTTTTTCATATTTATCATCTACGTTCATTTAGACAGCAAACATGCCATTGTGGGTAAGTGTGGGTTTACTGTGGGACAGTGTGGGCAGGACAATCCAACAGAAAAACACATGTGAGTCCCATGTGGGGTAGCCAATGCAGGCCCCAAAAATATTTTTATGTTTATTGTCCACTTTTTTTTAGACAATTTTGACACCAAAAGTCCTTAAGTGTGAAAAAAATAAATAAATAAAAATCGTGACTGGAGCAATTTCTTTTGTTGGGGAGAGTGTGACACCCTGAATGGTTAGTCACGGGTGTTTGTTTTTTTTCTTATAATTATATATTATAATTTCTGCTTCTCTTTGTTGATGATTTTCTTCATGATTGTTTCATCTAAAGCTGTATTTATATGAAATATGTGGCGAGTGAAGAGTGGGTGGGACCGGGATGGTTTGTTTACAGTGTTGCTATGGTAACGGTGAACCGCAAGAGTGTCATTACTAGAGCGCCTCGATTTTGAACAACAACGCAGCCGTCTCATCATTTAGGTGGGTAAATCCTGTCACAATATCAATGAAATGTTAAGATAACATGCTACTTAAGTGTGTTAACAAGTTTAGTGAGGTAACGTGCAGTTAAAGAGTTAATTAGTAGCGACGATTTTATCTGTGTGCTGACATTGTATCAAAACGGCAGTTAGCGGCCCGGGTGTGTTATATGATAACTGCAAAGCTAACCAAAGGGCTCCACCACGCTGAAATGCTATGTAAATGTTATGTTTTTGTATAAAAGTTGTTAAAAACAGTATTAATATTAATTTCGTTTGTATAAATGCACTTTTGGTCAAAGACGAGGGTTACTCTCAACGACTGTAACAGAATTGTTCACGTTTGGATTACACAGAGCTATCCCAGAGATGCAGAGCAGATGTACGATACTGTGCTGACACCCCACTGGCCCAGCAACTGCTGGAAGGGCTCTGACCAGATAAAAAAGGCCTTTGGGAGCATGCTGATCTGCAAAGCATTTAAAGGTAAAGTATGTAATGTTTCTATATGATAACCCTCTGTAACACAGTGAAAAAGGAAATCTGAAGGAAAATTACTAGTCATGTATAGTAAGAACAGTAGAAACAGTTACATGTAACGAAGTAACGTTTATTTGTCAGCAAATTTTCACAGATTGAAACACTTTTCATTATCCTGGAGTATTTTTACAACCCCAGGGGCTTTGTAACAACTACAAATAATACTTTAAGTTTATAATGTTGGTCAATTGGTCTAATTTTTCAAGCCTATCAAGTACATCTTTTTCATAATCATAATATTTTGCTCTGAGTATTATCAATTTAGGAACAGAAACAACCCTTAAAAGAAAATCTAATCTCAGATTCACTAGTACACAATGACATTTTTCATTTGTACTGCAAGTGAACTCATGAGTAGTATACTTTTATAACACTTGTTGTAAATATTTAGTTACTGTACTCGATTCTATGCTCAGAACTTGACCATTGCACTTAACCAATACAACTGCACACACACACACACACAATTCCTTGAGGTGCCAGGACGCAAAGCTGCAATTCTTTAATCATAAGTCCAACTCTCTATCCACTAGGCTACGAGTGAGTACACTTTCACCAAAACACTAGTAGTTTTATACTGCTGTATACTAAATATACTCTATATTTTCTTAATTGTAGTTTAAAATGAGTATACTAATAGTATACTTGAGAATATTTTTTTTTTGTAAGAGTACATGGACCCTTTTCACAAAAAGGTTATGATGCATTTAATGGTGATCAGCATCTTAAATCTTGAATTCTTTTTAATTTTAGATTTAAAAAAAAATGTATTTACACTTCTAAAGCTATACTCTTTATTATGTCATTTGTGCAGTGTCTATGGGCAGGACAGTAAATATGACGTTGTTCTCTCTTCTGGTTGCCATTATCAGTCTCACACTATTTTATTTATTTATTTTTTTGCTTTTTCTGAAAGATTTGATAACACCATCATTGAGTTGTTCTTTTATTATTAGAGCAAATTAAAATGCTAAAATTTTGTTGTATTCTGCCATTCACTGCACTCTAAGTTTACCCAACTATGATGACTTCTGCTACAAAGCAACCCATAAATGTGAAAAGGGTCCATAAAACATAAAGAATTATATTGATATAATATTAATATTGATTTTAACATTTGTATTGAAATTGTTTTCTTTCTCAGACGCTGTAACAAAATCCAGCAAAGGAACGGCTTGCGGAATAGAAGCAACAGTCAAATCATGGTTAAGAAAGTCAAGAGACAGAGATGGTGGGCGCCTAGGAAGTCCCAAAACTCAGAAGGGACTTACTTTTAATTCAATTTTTTGGAGTTAGAAAAATAGTGTTTTCTTTTGTTTGTTTATTGATGTTTGATTTTGTATAAAATATAACTCTGTTTCTGTATAATACAGTTGTTCATTTTTATTTTTTTGTTATTAAAAATAAATAATTATTAACATGACCCAGTTTATTGTCAAGTGAAACTGTTCTGAAAATGCATTGTATAATGGTTTTATGTATGTACAAAGTAGAACCAGACTTAGTGGCTCTTACAGGGTCATTGCGAGCAGCCCACTGTGGGCCCAATGGTGTGGGCTGACTGTGGGACCCAAACTGTGGGGCACTTGTGGGGCCCCTTTGGGACAGAGCAGGTTAGCCCACAGTCAGCCCACACTTTTGGGCTGTCCCAAAGAGGGCCCACTCGTGCCCCACAGTGTGGGGCCCACACGTGCCCCACATTTCACGCCGGTATCTGGGCCCACACTGGCGTGAAGTGTGGGGCACGTGTGGGCCCTACACTGTGGGGCACGTGTGGGCCCCCTTTGGGACAGCCCACAAGTGTGGGCTGACTGTGGGCTAACCCGCTCTGATTAGTGTGGGATAGCCCACAGTCAGCCCACACTTTTGGGCTGTCCCAAAGGGGGCCCACACGTGCCCCACAGTGTGGGGCCCACACGTGCCCCGCATTTCACGCCGGTATCTGGGCCCACAGTGGGCTGCCCACATGGGTCCCTTATGGGCCCCAAAGTAGCATGTTTGCTGGGTAACTAAACCCCAACCCACTAACCTAACTGAACAAAGAAAAATGCAGAAACAAAACCGTAATCTTCAGCACGCTGCTTAACTAAACTTCATAACTGCACAAAAACATAATTACACATGTGGCAACAACTCCATAACCTGACTAACAGACAAACACTAGCTGCTCAAGATTACTGAATCTCTCATGAAGTACAAACTGTTAGCCATTAGCAAAACAAGATCTGATATAATCCAATTCTTATAAAGATAGTTCAACTTCTCAATAGATATTAAACTGAGCTGCACAAGCTTAACTAATAAATCGATCACTCGAGAGAAATACACACAGCAGCAGCAACAATTTAACTAAACAAACACACGTGAACAGGCTGGCCGACACAAGGTGAGGAGTTTGGCTGTGAGCCAAGCGCTCCTCAAGAATAGCGCAAGCGCACGGCTTTTATACCCGTCGGACCAGCTCCCGATTGGTGCGTCGATTGCGTCATTGTTGTGATTGACAGCTGGTTTCAACCAATGTTCGCACACCTAAAACAGGACATAAAAGTCACGGAAGAGAGAGAAGAGAACCCAAAACAGAAAACAACCTACAAAACACCACAAAACATACGTGAAACGTAACACCCACGAATGACATCTATTGATTATCTGACATCTGTTTTGACAGCCTGTAAAACTCAAAAGTTGATTTGGTTCACACTGACCACCCATAATGCTTCACTGACCTCTCCACAGGAATTTTCCAAGGCAAAAAACACCTCACGACAACACAGAACACCTGCAATTAAGCTGCATCTTAAATGTCCTACCACTACTTACCGAATCTCATGTGATCCACTGACATATAAATAAACTACACACACATATGAGTTCAAACCTATTAATAGAATAACGTATAGTCTTATGACTCCAGAATGTGTCTGTAAAGTTTCAGCTCAAAACACCCATCAGACTATTTGTTATACCGTTTAGAATGTTGGGATTTTCTGCTTTAAACACTTAGCCTTAGTGGATTAAAAACGTTTTTCAAAATTGTCTAAAAAAGTTTAGAGTAAAGATTTTGATCAACTCCAAATGCTGAATATATGTATGTCTGTCTGTGTATGTGTGAAAGTGGAAAACGAGGGAGAAATGTATCAATAATTCATGACTGCAACAGTAAGGGGAAAAAAAAAAGCTAAACAAAAAAGACTTTTATTTTGGCGTGGCGTGTGACGTCATAAGCCCGCGCCGCTCCTGCGCTGTTCGACTGGAGAAAGGTTTGTTTTAAAGCTTTTACACAGATATAAACAGATTGATTAAAGTTTCAGGTTTTTCACCCGATGCTAAATGATGTACCTGCTGTTGACAATATTTTTGTAACCCTTTATTCAACGTAGTACTATTTTACTCACAGTAATGAGGGCTATTGTTTGAATAAAGCAACAGAGATGTGTGTAATAAGTGTTGTAATGAAGGTTTAGTTTATTAAATAGCATAATGTCATTCCATTCTAAGTGTACATCACTATATATAAGAAATGGAGTAACGTTACTAGTTTTAATCAGCTCATTTGTGGTTATTGTTTCTTGCTCAGACTTACTCTTTTACCTGATTCCTTTGTGTTAATGACTCTCATATAAAGAAACTGTTGAATCAAGTGTTGAAGAGAAGTTATTTTGTTTCTGTTCATTGTTTTATTTATTTAAAACTGAACATTTTTATTGTTTTGTTCATTTTAAACAGGATAAAGTGTCCAAACACAGAGAAAAACTCCTGCTGAAGCGACTGATCTCCACACTGTTATAAAGATGGCGTTTATTAAAGAGGAGAGTGAAGATGTGAAGATTGAAGAAACATTCAGAGTCAAACAGGAAGATCTGCAGGAACAAACAGGTTAATTTTCATTCTCAAAGACCAACTCAGTCATTTGATCCTCATTCAGATTCCATCTTGCAGCTCTGAGTGTGCTGCCTAGTTCTCCTAAACACACATAAGCACTCATTGAAAGACAGGAATGAGTTTCTTTCTTGTTACTTGTTCTCATGTCTTTTGTCATTATTTTATGTATTATTAGTCTCCATTTTCTCTACCTTCTTAATGTTATTGCTTCTCTTGTTCTCCTACTGTTTGTAAAGCGTCCTTGAGCACTGGCGCTATATAAAATACATAAAAACAATAAATAAAAGTTTAACTAAACTGACAATATTTGACCTACAGTATTCTCATAGAAGATATCTGCTATTACAGTAATAGTGTTGGCTTAGTACTTTCCATTTGCATATGTCACGTTGATCACAATTCCCTTTTTTTCATCAACTTTATGGGTTTAAACTTGTGTCTAGTAGTTGTTACTAGTTCTCACAGATAGTATCTGAGTTAGAATTACATCATTATTATAATAACTAATTACCAGGCCTATAGTGTTTAAACAGGGTTTCCACAAGGTCTTAAAATGTCTCAAATTCCAAAAGCAAAATTTTAGGCCTTAAAAAGTCTTAAATTTACTGAAATATTGTGCTGTAGGTCTTAAATCTTTTTTAATCAAGTCTTCATTTTCTTTGTTCATGTTCTGCTACCCAATCTACCCATACAATCACCAACAATCATCTCAATAAAACTTTAAACTTTTTATTCAAAAAGGTCATTTTACCATTTAAGCTCCATTTATCATAATGGTTTAATTATTTTCCTCACAATAACATTAATTAAATCTTTTTTAAACAAGTCTTAATTTTCCTTTGTTCATGTTTTGCTACCCAATCTGGCCAAAACCCATACAATCACCAACAATCATCTCAATAAAACTTTCAACTTTTCATTCAAAAAGGTCATTTTAACTCTTATTTATCATAATGGTTTAATTATTTTCCTTACAATAACATTTGTTTAAATGTGCTCCATGTATTTATGGCTGAGGACATCGACATGGACAGATTGTTGTGCAGAGATTTAGTTTTTAAAACATTTGTTCATTTTTTATTATTTTTTAAAGAAAGTTTATTTTGGAAAAAGTGTATGGATACAACTAGAGCTTGCTTGTTTTTACACGATATTTAAAATCTTTTGTTAGAAATATCTAAAATATTTCATTAGTCTCATTATTCATTTATTATTGTATTATTAAATGTATTAAATTATAATATTTTTTGATAGGGCAAATAATAATATTTTCTATCTGGGCCATTTGAAAAATTCCTTAGCCTTTAGCCCTTTATAAGTCAAAAATTTCAGTCATAATGGTCTTAAAAAGTCTCAAATTTACCTTGGTGAAACCTGCAGAAACCCTGGTCTAATGTATGTCAAAAAATTTAAATGCAATTTTAATTTTAAACAATTTTAAATATGCTGAATGAAATGGACACTAAAATAATTAATTATTATAAAACATTGTACAGTATTCTAAACTATATAATGTTGTAGGCCGACAAGAGACAAAACTAACAAATTATAGTGGAACAATAACGTTTAGCATTGCACGGGTCAACAAACTAGTCTAAAAGGACTTTTGCTGCTTAAGAAATGGATTACAGCATGCTGATGATATGCAAACATTTGAGTGTAAAGTTCATCAGAATATTGACCATATTCTTCGTGTACCAGCAGGTGGCGCCATTGGAATCTTTTTGCTTAAGACTTTTTTTAAATAATGAATTTTTAGATCCTAAAAACTGTGCTATGCATAGTTTAGCTCCAACTTGCTTCAACACACCTGCCTGGAAGTTTCTAGTATACCTAGAAAGAGCTTGATTAGCTGGTTCAGGTGTGCTTAATTGGGGTTGGAACTAAAATTTGTAGGACACCGGCCCTCCAGGACTGAGTTTGGACACCCCTGCTTTAAAGCGATAGTTGACACAGAAATGAAAATAGCCTCACCATTTACTCTCCCTCATGTGGTTTTAAACCTTTATGAGTTTTTTGATCCTGTTGAACACAAAGAAAGCCAGTGTTTTTTTTTTCAAAATATCTTCTTTTGTGTTTCAGAAAAAAGGAAATGTGTAAAACCACATGACGGAGAGTAAATGGTAAGGTCATTTTGATTTTTGGGTGACATCCATTTCATGCTTGTCGCTTTGTGCCTTCATACTAAAGTTAACTTCTTTTTTTTTTAAGACCTGATGGTGCTGAAAGAAGAGACTCATCAACAGAATGAAATAGAAGAGAAACAGCAGTTTGACAAAACCCAAGACACAACAACTGATGAAAAACCCACACTGACTAAAAAGACTTCATCACGCGGAAGACCTCGGAAATCCAAACATGGGTGCAATTTCAGCTGTAAACAGAGTAGAAAGAGTTTCAGTCAAAAGTCAAACCTTGATGTTCACACAAGGGAGAAACCTTACACATGTGAACAGTGTGGAAGGAGTTTTGGGTATATACAAGGCTTTAAAACCCACATGAGAATTCACACTGGAGTGAGGCCGTACACATGCCAACAGTGTGGAAAAAGCTTCTATCATACAAGGAGCTTGGCAGTGCACATGAGAATTCACACTGGAGAGGAGCCTTACATCTGCCCTCACTGTGGAAAGAGTTTTAAGCAAAATGGCAACCTTGAAATCCACATGAGAACTCACACTGGAGAGAGACGTTTTACTTGCATACAGTGTGGGAAAGGTTTTTCTCATAAAGTAAGCCTTGACAACCACATGAGGATCCACACTGAAGAGAAACCTTTCATATGCACAGAGTGTGGTAAAAGTTTCAGAAGTAAATACGCACTCAATTACCACATGAGAACTCACACCGGAGAGAAGCCGTTTGCATGTGCTCAGTGTGGAAAGAGCTTCACAACCAAAGCTAGCCTCATGGATCACACGAATGGTCACACTGGAACCATAGTGTTCACATGTGATCAGTGTGGAAAGAGTCTCACGCGCAAAGACACCATTAAGAAACACATGAAGACTCACTCAGGACAGCGTTTTAGATGCAGTGAGTGTGGAAAGGACTTTAAACATAAAATAACCCTCAGCACTCACATGAAGCTTCACAATGGAGAGCAGAGTCCTCAAAATTGAGGCCTTGTCCACACAAGCACAGGTATATTAAAAACGGCAGCTTCTTCATGTAGTTTTGCTGTTTATTCATGTGAAGTTATTTATAAACTACTTTCGAGAGGATCACATGCTTATGATTGTCCACGGCTGGTCCCGCATTAGCTAACACATGATTCACCAATCAGACGATTCCTGACTTCCTATAATAAACCAGAGTTTCTTACCTCAGTTATCTTCGTCTTGAAGAATCCCCCTCCCACCCCTACACCACCTCCTTTTTAGATTGGGCAACATGGCAGCCCAGTGGTTAGCACTGTGACCTCACAACAAGAATGTCTCTGGTTAAAGTCCCTACTGAACTAGTTGATATTTCTGTGTGGAGTTTGCTCATTCTCCCTGTGCTCATGTGGGTTTCCCCTGGGTTCCCCGGTTTCCTCCCACAGTCCAAAAACACACAACCTAGGTAAATTGAACATTCTAAATTGGCACCATTGTCAAACTCTTAGGGCGTACTCACACCATGTACAGTTGTGTTGAACCCGGCCAAAGCACGCTTGTCCCCCCTCCCGTCTCCCCCGACGGCCCGCACTCACATTACATTCAGGCCTGGGCACACTTGCGTCATTATTGATTGTTCAGTAATTGCTTTCGCTCAGCACAGTGGAGATTTCTTTAGTTATATTGTTTAAGTAGTTTGATATGCAGTGACACGCAGTCAAATATTTCGCCGAACAGATCAGCCACTTTTGACGCTCATAAACTCCTCCTGCTGCAGGAATTAGAAGGTTTGCTGAAGGTGCAGCTGTCATGCAGTGAGGGGTTTGCGTCTTTAATAAACTACTGCAGTTTGCATTCATTGAACAATGCGAATGATTAATTAATACATATCAAAGAGTCCCCTAAAAGTCACATCTCGCTTTCAGTTTCGGGTTTAGGCACGCTTGCACTCACACTGCAAGCGTACCACGCCTGAGCCCAAGTGAACCGCGCTCAGGCCCACCTCTTTCAACTGGGCCAGGGCCGGCCAAGTGAACTGTACCTGAGCCTGGTTCAGAGCACTCGCACTTCTCAAACAATCCAGGAAACGGGCCTGGGCACGGTTCTGATAGCATAGTGCGAGTACGCCCTTAGTAAGCCATATATCTCCCTTTAGCCATCCCTATATCTGTCATTAGAACAGAAACAAGTCGGGGGAGTTCATCGAGATCTACCTGAGCTCAAATTCCCCTCTCGCCCTGCTTACGGGAGGGAGCCCAGGGCTCGAGGATCTTATGAGCTTTGGGCTCTCTCCCGGGACAGCATGCCAAACAAGGGTGAACTTTTGAATACAGTGATGAAGTTACTGGAAATGAAACCCTTTGAACGCCTGAAGATTTAAACTCAATAACTAAAGAGGGGTGAAGATTTTGACAACTGTTTTGTAGTGTAGATCAGGGGTCACAGCCCAGTACCAAGTTGTGAGAGTTGTATGTTATATGTTAATAGATTGCATGGTTTGTTTCATATGCAAACAAATATCTGCATCTGAAAAGGTGTGAACCAAATGACCTACGGGAACTCAAGAGTTGTGACCCAACCAAAGCAGTTGGGTAATCTCCGAGGGGTTACATCCTTTGTTATAAAGTAGTGTCTCACAGACAGTCCTTTGGGTTAAGTTACCAATGAGTTAACATCACTGCTGAGGAACTGCACTATTCATTGCCTTCAATAAAGTCTTCTTCCCGTAAGAACTTTGGTCAGCTTACTTATTTTATGTATTAGAGTCATCTATACATTGGCGAGCCACCCAAGAATGGTTAAGCCAAATACAGCAGAAAATCTAACAATGTGTTTCAACTTTATTATGAACCGATAACCATATTTGTGCACATTGCACACTTCAATCAAGTGGTCAGCTCTGAAAAGAAAATTTAAAAGAAAATGTTTGGGGAGATGCAGAGAACACTGTCCTACACCCCTAGATTGGGTTTTTGATCATTCACATTGTTTGATTGTCACTCGCGTGAAAAAACACAAATTTTTCTCCAATTTTGGGCTTTTGTCTCGCCATAAGGCCCTGACAGTGACCAACTGATGCAGACTCCCTAAAGCCGTGTTCAGACTACACAATGGCATTTGCCAGTTTCGACTGATTTGTGTCAGATTATGAGGTTTTGGCTTGATCAAATCTTGATGTGTTGTGGGTAACAAATGAAGACTTTGGTTTCTAAACACTACACATTTATTTTGATTGACTAATTTGAGAAAAGAAACAAGTTTTCTTTATGAAGACAATTAAACTTTCTGTAGACAACTGGTTGCCTTTAAAGATACGTTCATGTGAAAACTTGGTGTTTGGGAAACCCAGTGTTTCTATTTTGAATGAGAACATGAGTGATTTGTTAGCTTACAGCTAATTACAATACTCAACAGACTACTGAAGCACTTCAGCTATCTGTGAATTCAAATTATTATTTATATGCAATACATATTGTACTGCTCATGTGCACTGAAAGATTATATTCTGTGCTGTCTGTAAGTAGTGTGTGTGAGTGTAGGTTATAGTTTTAGGTTTATATTGTTAAAGGTAAATAATTTATTGCATAAGTTATAATAATTTATTTATAAGTTATTGTAATTAAGAATGTCACCATGGCTATCCATCATATCCAATAAAAAATACTATTTTTAACCCAATTTTCATAAAATAAAGACTTATTTCAATATAAAATAAAACAATTGTTCCATAAACAAGTTTTATGAGGACTGAAATTGTGGGAAAAGGCTAGTTCAGCACAATAGGACCTGCTTGTGAAACAAAGACAGTTTAAATAGTTCAAAATCACATCTGATCAAAAAGATAATACCACCTACTTTGTCTAATGCAGAGTCTGACAACAGAAGATCCATCTGCAGTACGTTTATTATACTCTGTTTAATAATACACAGACACAGGATGATGTGGACACAGGTGTCAGTAATGTCATATACACCAGTAGCGTGTGTATAGAAAGGGCAGAAAAAGAGACGTTGTACTGCTGTGTTGGTGTTCATTTGGTTGATCCTAAAAACTAAATAAAGAATCAGTTAATAAGGCACATTGTTTCTTTATTGAATAAAGAACATCACATGGTACCAGGAGTGGTCAAGATCACCTCGAGCTGTCATGGAAAGTTTAAAACCGTGAAGGGACTCACTGGTCAGAACCAGTTCGAATCAAGCTTGGAAATTTGAACTCCCAAAATTGCTTCCAGCATCTAGATCTGGATAACAGTTATTCGACTGTTTCCCCCAATACTATGGCAGCAGATGTCCGGAATCCCTGCAGCTAATTTCATAAATAATTAACCATCTAAGACAGTTGAGCTTTCAGGATCTCCGATCACAAGACTTTTGCATCACGAGACTTTTGAACGACCGGTCTTGAGATTTTGGTGGCCATGGGTTCGCCCTCGGGACATTCCACATCCTGCCAGATGGACAAAATTCAGAGACAAAGGGATATCTAGCAAGTAATGCAAACGAATGAAAGACTTAAGAAAGACAATGAAATTCTGACTCTGAAATGTTAGACCAAGGCAGATATAATATTTTTAAATAATGACTGCCTTATGTGCTGTGTTTAATCCAACCAACCAGATTAATAATGTGTTGTATTACCCTTAACAGGTTAAAATGATCTGTATGTGTCTGAAATGCTTTATGTTTGGATTTAAACAAAACCTCTTTTTATTTGCAATACATTGGTGTAAATGAGAAACTTACTAGTACTAACAGTATTCGTCTTGTAACATTTGATGTCAGATAGTTACAATCTTACAAGAGATTTTTACTACGTGTAATCTCTTGGGAGTCTGTTAATGTTTAACCGATTACGCTGGTACGGAGCGTGGCTTCGCCCTTCATGGCAGTCGGTCATTGGGTGACAGTGTTAGAGGGGACAGATCAGACCAGGTCCCTTAAAACTTCCCTGCAGCCCTAAAAACTTTGCCTTTTAGCATTAGCTGGCCTGCGCCTACCTGTGCTTTTCTGCCCCCGATCGCTTGCCACGCGATTGGGTCACCGCGAACTCTCCATGCAAACCTCTTACGTTTTGGGATCCCCCGAAGCTGAACGAACTCCAGCGAACTGACTCTTTAGCAGAGTCGGCTACCCCGGTTACCCAGGACAATTCCACTCATGCCCAAGTAAATCCCGAAGACGTCACCGAAGCCAACCTATCAGGAGCGCCACTTGTCCTCAGGCCAGCTCGGCGAGGCAAAATCCAGTCAAAGAAGACTTCAACAAACTCGCGCAATTAACACAACAACTGTTGTCTCTTTCTGATCTGGTGCATATGATCTTAGGCAGTTACAGATACGTTAAATCTCTGCTTTTGTGGTTTCTCAGGTGATTCTAAGATCTAGTACGAAATACTAGAATGATTGTGGAAGGGTTGTCAACACATTTTGCATCCTCTGAACTGCCTGTGTGAATGTGTGTGTGCGTTTGTTTGTTGTTTTGTTTATTACGTAGTTAGCCTCATGTACCGTAGTGTAGTTCAATAAATCTTTGTTCTCCTTTGTAAGAACTGTGTTCTTGTTTATGTGCTTCTAAGTCTTCTAAGTCGAAGTTGTTACCTTGCTAAAAGTTAACCCTATTCTGTGTTATGTTATTATCGTTGGCCACGGAAATAATATAGACAAGATTAGTAAAATGTGATGTCTCTATTTGTGGGACAAAGAATCAGATAAAGTGTGAATTTTTTAATCTGATTCAATCTGACTCAATTGAGTCGAATCAATGATTCAAATCTTCAAGATCCGAGTCATTAATATGAGCTAATGAATCCCTAATCGATCTTATAATGTAGGTTGATTTCTTACAACCGTCTGACGCTGTGAACTGGACAGGGAATGTCGATTGTGAATGGAGAACGTTTAAACAGAGATTTAAGCTGTACCTGCAAGCAGGACTTGATGATGCCTCGGATGCACGTAAGATTGCATTACTACTTACCGTCGCAGGACCACAATCTATAGTTTTTTAATACACTCGTGTTTGATCAGGCAAAAGATAAGGACACATATGATGTGGTAATACAGAAGTTTGATGCACAGTGCTTCGCCAAGACAAAATGAGACATTTGAAAGGTACGTTTTTTATTCTCGTCTGCAGCAACAGGGAAATACTTTTGACAGTTTTTTAATGGTTTCAAGACTCAATGATTCGCGACCAGATAGTGTTTGGCATCAATTTATAAAAAAGAGAGGGAGAGTCTCTTGAAAGAGACTGAGCTTAAAACATTTCATGAAACAGCAAGGATGAGTGGAGTTGACAGTTCAGCTGTAGCCATTGTTATGGAGAAGATGCAAAGAGGTGAAAGAAGCAAAGTGAAACCACAGAAGGAGAATTAATCGTTTAACTGTAAGAGATGTAGCAGAAGACATCCACCAAAACAATGCCCAGCTTATGGCAAAATTTGTGCCAAATGTAAAGGACAGAATCATTTCACCAGGCAATGCCTGGCCAAGGGCAGACAGAGCCAAAAGGAGCATGTACATGCAGTGGAGGAAACGGATCTCAGTGACACATTTTTTTGTTGGAATGGTGGAAAAAGCCGATACCAGTCAGGAAAGAACAGAACAAACAAATGTGAATAGTGTTGCACAGTACAAGTGGGTGACTGCTCTGGAGATAAATAGATCAGTTGTGGCACTTAAGCTAGACACGGGAGCAAAAGTCAATTTAATTTCAGAGCATTATGTCAGAGAAATGAAAAGCAGGCCATGGATAATTCAGAAAATGGTGCAACTCAAAACCTATAATGGACAAAACATTCCAACAAAAGGACTCCGACTCAGATCCAGACTCAACTTTGTCCCGTTTGGGAAACTTAAATTGCAGCAAGGTGCCGTAACACAGGCAAAGTTCCATATACACATTACCAAAATATTACCACACAACATACAATACATCATTTTGTAGGTGCATCTCCCTCCACCCTGGACTCATTTAATGACCTAATGGCCACCATTATAAAATAATTTCTAGTTCTATTTGTCTTGCAATAAAAACTCTAAAATGACATCCAGATGGTAGCAGCTGAAACATAGAGTACAATGGGTGATCCGGGGTCCATAGGATACCCTGAGCTCGCTTTAAAACATAGTTATGGTAAATTACAATAATACCAGTTTGGTTAAGACCGATGATCTTGCCTGTCACCTTCATGCAGACTAAAGGTAAAAATGAAAAGCAAAGTTCATCACCTCATGTTTGTAGTTGTTCCAGGTTGACATGATTCTGTGTTGGGAGACAAGGCATGTGAAGACCTAGGCCTGGTAAAAAGGGTTTACACAATAAATAGTGGAGAAACAAAACTGTGGAGAATTTAGTGAAGCAGCTTCCTGACATCTTTGAAGGATTTGGAGAATTACCCTTCACCTACAAAATTCAGCTGAAAAAAGATGCACAGCCAGTAGTCCTCGTCCCAAGAAGGGTTCCAGCACCTCTTTGTGAAAAGCTGAAGCAAGAACGGGAAAGAATGGCATTAATGGGAGTCACAGAAAAGTGGAAAAGTGGGTCAATTTTATGGTGTGTGTAAAAAAAGCAAATGGTGATCTTTGTGTGTGTATGGATCCAAAGGATTTAAATGCTATGGAGCGAATTTAGTATCTAAAGTAATTCACGCAAAAGACACGATGTACACATGCGTAGTCAAATTCACGTGCATAAAACCAAATTCACATGCATAAAATATTTATACATATTCACAAAAACAATTCACGTGCACAAAATAAAAATACATATTCATAAAATACGTTTCACAAATGCAAAACACCATTTGCAAATGTATAAGAGTGTACAAAAAGTTTTAAATGTTAAAAATTTGTGAGTTCATCCTGAATGAGAATGTGCAAATCCTGTTTCACGTACGACTCGCTCTGGATACGAGTGTGTGTGTTTTGAGACTATCCTGGCAGCAGCAGCAGGCGACTCGTACCTTTCAGCCAATCAGATGACAGCTGTACTCGATGAAACCCTCTGCGCTCCTTTTGCGCAGTCGGAGAAACTGAGAGATGCGCAGGCTTCAAACTAAAACTATTAAATTCCCTCCCTGACTATCATTGACTAAAAACTTAATTTACATTATATCTAATGAACGTAAACAAGCTGTTGTTGTGCTATAGTAGCCTAATATGCAAAATACAGTAGATATTATCATTCAGTAATAATATAAATATAATAATTTTTTAATGATTCTTAAAATTAGTTTATTTTTTCTTTATTAAGCTAGAAACTAAAAAAAATAGACATTGAAAATATGACAACATAAACTAAATGTTTATTTGCTTATCACGGGCTGTAGTAAAATTATTTGCAATTAAAGGGAACCACTCCAGTATGGTGATCCACAGCATGGTGGCCATTAGCTAGCTTGAGTAATTGTTCATTTAAATTATATTTATTATTTTAAAATACGGATTAAAACAATTAAAAACCACACATCTTGACGTTGTGAAATTATGCTGCATTAATCACTCCTGCTGAAAAGACTTTCTCCAGTAGGTGGCGCAGATCAGTAATGAGGACCAGTAATGAGACAGTTCAAACGCAACAAAATATTCTAAATATTCCACATTTGATTAAATAAAACGAAGTACAAGTATATTGAATTAAGCATTTTATATAATTAAAGTGTAAATGCTTAATAATAACTTCAAACAAGCAGTGTTCTAAATAAACCTTACTCTTTTTTAAACGCAAAACAAATAGGCTACTTTCACATTACTTTCCTTAAAAAGTAACACCTTTAGCTCCTTTTATTAAGTGACTTTAGATTGTAATGTAGGCCTATTACTTTTCCCCCAATACTGCAAATAACATCAACATGTCCATTTTTCAGACTTCTGAAACGTAAAACTCCAAACGATCGCCTAGACAAGATTTGGCTACAAAACTACCAAAATAAGACAGTGCATTTAATGCTGAAAACATTCAACACAATAGCCTACTCATTTATTTTCTACTCATTAGCCTACTTATTTATTTTATTACGTATAATGTGCTTGACCACCAGCAAATAAGAATGTTCATCTGGACAAAGCTTCTAGTTTTGTTTCGAGCCTCTGCCTCAGTCAATCAAATCCAGTCAAATAAAACTGATCATGTCTGATATTTTAAATCGGGCTGATATCACAGCTGTTCCAACCTATTCTGCATCACCAAAGCCAAGATCTGATGAATCGCGTTGATTTTAATAAATAGGTATGCTCTAGGCAAGCCTATATAATTTTTTTAATAATCTTGAATTATCTTTTTTTATTAGACAGATTTAACGTTATTCTTATATCGTGTGCAGATATGTATGACACGTGTAGTCCCGTAAACCGAGAAAGAGTAAGGATTTTTTTTTTCAGAGAGATAATTGCAGCCTTTTTACACTATAGGCAGAGCAACACTATAGTAGCCAGTAGATATCAGGAATATATTTTTTGTCCAAGTCATGGAATGTCAGCCATTTTTGTTTGTCAATTTAAATATTATTTCCATTTGTCAGTGTATTTTTCCAGTTGTTTCATTCCTTTCATTTGCATTTTATTTCTTTCAAAATTAAAAATGAATTTAATTAAAATAAATAAATGGGGCATATAGCCTATACACGCAAATGAGCCGCTCGTAAGCCTTACAAAACTGCTTATTTGGTTTTGAAATTCCATTCCCTTCCCCAATTTGAAGACATTTTGAAGACATATCTCTCTGTAAAAATCTCTTTCTCTCTTTCCCTGTTTACAGAACTAGACTAATGATTTAATGTACAAACAACAAAAAAATATCTAAAATCAGTTTATTATCTTAAGCATTTAATTTTATTAGGATACAACATTTTAGTAGGTAACCTTAACGTTATGTGGCAAATTTAACAAATAAATACATAAATAGGCTAAATAAATACTGATAATAAAGCATATTAAAAAAAACTTTAAACTTATTAAAATCTGATTTATTAAATCTGATCGACGCTTCTTAGTTCTTCTCTTCAGCGATGGGGCTGTAGGTTGGAGGGCAGGTTATCAGAGCAGTGATCAGCCCGATTGAAAATCCTGAACAGTATCAAACATGTTTGAAATAATCAGAGAGCCTCCGATTTGTGTTGCAAAAGGTCGCGAAAAGCTATCGCCTTTTTAATACTATGTCTGCATATTACTATAGCACAACAACAGCTTGTTTACGTTCATTAGATATAATGTAAATTAAGTTTTTAGTCAGTGATAGTCAGGGAGGGAATTTAATAGTTTTAGTTTGAAGCCTGCGCATCTCTCCGTTTCTCCGACTGCGCAAAAGGAGCGCAGAGAGGGTTTCATCGAGTACAGCTCTCATCTGATTGGCTGAAAGGTACGAGTCGCCTGCTGCTGCTGCCAGGAGAGTCTCAAAACACACACACTCGCATCCAGAGCGAGTCGTACGTGAAACAGGATTTGCACATTCTCATTCAGGATGAACTTGCAAATTTTAAACATTCAAAACTTTTTGTACACTCTTATAAATTTGCAAATGGTGTTTTGCATTTGTGAAACATATTTTATGAATATGTATTTTTATTTTGTGCACGTGAATTGTTTTTGTGAATATGTATAAATATTTTATGCACGTGAATTTGGTTTTATGCACGTGAATTTGACTACGCATGTGTACATCGTGTCTTTTGCGTGAAATACTTTAGATACTAAATTCGCTCCATAGATTCCCAGCCAATGCAATTGCTGTTTTCTGTTGATCCTTTTCCAGCTTTATGGAAAAGACTTGCAGCGCTCTTACCCCACAAGAGCAACAAAAGCAGCGCATTAGCATTGGTGGTTCAGTGGTAGAATTCTTGCCTGCCACGCGGGATACTTGGGTCTGATTCTCGGCCAATTTAATTGCTGTTTTGTGTTGATCCTCTTCCAGCTTTATGGAAAAGCCTTGCGTCACTCACAGCCCACAAGGGTAACAAAAGAAGCAGTTCAGCATTGGTGGTTCAATGGTAGAATTCTCGCCTGCCAAGCGGGAGACCCAGTCCGATTCCTGGCCAATGCAATCAGTGTTTTATGTTGATCCTCTTCCAGCTTTATGGTAAAGCTTTGCAGCGCTCACACCCCACAAGGGCAAGAAAAGCAGAGAATCAGTATTGGAGGTGCAGTGGTAGAATTCTCGCCTGCCACGAGGGAGACCCGGGTCCGATTCCCGGCCAATCCAATTGCTGTTTTCTGTTGATCTTCTTCCAGCTTTATGGAAAAGCCTTGCAGCGCTCTCACCCCACTAGGGCAACAAAAGCAGCGCATCAGCATTGGTGCTTCAGTGGTAGAATTCTTGCCTGCCACGTGGGAGACCCGGGTCCGATTCCCGGCCAATGCAATTGATGTTTTGTGTTGATGCTCTTCCACCTGTATGTAACAGCCTTGCGGCACACACACCCCACAAGGGCAACAGAAGAAGCAGATCAGCATTGATCGTTCAGTGGTAGAATTCTCACTTGTCACGCGGGAGACCAGGGTCCGATTCCTGGGCAATGCAATTGCTGTTTTCTGTTGATCCTCTTCCAACTTTATGGAAAAGCCTTGCAGCGCTCTCACCCCACAAGGGCAACAAAAGAAGCAGATCAGCATTGGTGGTTCAGTGGTAGAATTCTCGCCTGCCACGAGGGAGATCCGGGTCCGATTCCCGGCCAATGCAATTGCTGTTTTGTGTTGATCGACTTCCACCTGTATGTAGCAGCCTTGCAGCACTCACACCCCACAAGGGCAACAACAGAAGCGGTTCAGTGGTAGGTTTCTCATCAGCCACGCGGGAGACCCGCTCTGATTCCCGGCCAATGCAATCGCTGTTTTATGTTGATCCTCCTCCAGCTTTATGGAAAAGCCTTGCAACACTCACACCCCACAAGGGCAACATAAGAAACGATTTAGCATTGGTGGTTCAGTGGTAGAATTCTCGCCTGCCATGCGGGAGACCCGGGTCCGATTCCCGGCCAATGCAATTGCTGGTTTCTGTTTATCCTCTTCCAGCTTCATGGAAAAGCCTTGCAGCGCTCTTACCCCACAAGGGCAACAAAAGCAGTGCATCAGCATTGCTGGTTCAGTGGTAGAATTCTCGCCTGCCACGCGGGATACCCGGGTCTGATTCTCGGCCAATGCAATTGCTCTTTTGTGTTGATCCTCTTCCAGCTTTATGGAAAAGCCTTGCAGCACACACACCCCACAATTGCAGCAAAACAAGCAGATAGTATTGGTGGTTCAGTGGTAGTATTCTCACCTGCCACACGGGTGACCCGGGTCCGATTCCCGGCCAATGCAATTGGTGTTTTGTGTTGATCCTCTTCCACTTGTAAGTAACTGGCTTGCACCACTCACACCCCACAAGGGCAACACCAATAGCACATCAGCATTGGGGGTTCAGTGGTAGAATTCTCGCCTGACACGCGGGAGACCCTGGTCCGATTCCTGGCCAATGCAACAGCTGTTTTGTGTTGATCCTCTTCCACCTGTATGTAACTGGCTTGCACCACTCACACCCCACAAAGGCAACACCAAAAGCACATCAGCATTGGTCGTTCAGTGGTAGAATTCTCACATGCCACGCGGGAGACCCGGCTCCGATTCCCGGCCAATGCAACAGCTGTTTTGTGTTGATCTTTTTCCACCTGTATGTAACTGGCTTGCACCACTCACAACCCACAAGGGCAACACCAAAAGAACGTCAGCATTGGTGGTTCAGTGGTAGAATTCTCGCCTGCCACGCGGGAGACCCGGGTCTGATTCCCGGCCAATGCAAATACTGTTTTGTGTTGATCCTCTTCCACATGTATGTAACTGCCTTGCAGCACTCACACCCCACAAGGGCAACACCAGAAGCACATCAGCATTGGTGGTTCA
Organism: Danio kyathit; assembly: GCA_903798195.1. Classification (NCBI taxonomy): domain Eukaryota; kingdom Metazoa; phylum Chordata; class Actinopteri; order Cypriniformes; family Danionidae; genus Danio; species Danio kyathit. The sequence goes on from CAIGQS010000003.1 coordinate 1,654,754, forward strand.
GTGGTAGAATTCTCCCCTGCCATGCAGAAGACCTGGGTCTGATTCCCGACAATTGCTATTTTGTGTTGATCCTCTTCCACCTGTATGTACCTGCCTTGCATCACTCTCACCCCACAAGGGCAACACTAGAAGCAGATCAGCATTGGTGGTTCAGTGGTAGAATTCTCGCCTCCCACGCGGGAGACCCGGGTCCGGTTCCCGGCCAATGCAATTGCTTTTTCGTGTTGATCCTCTTCCAGCTTTATGGAAAAGCCTTGCACCACTCACACCCCTCAAGGGCAACACTAAAAGCAGATCAGCATTGGTGGTTCAGTGGTAGAATTCTCGCCTGCCACGCGGGACATCCGGGTCCGATTCCCGGCCGATGCAACAGCTGTTTTGTGTTGATCCTCTTCCACCTGTAAGTAACTGGCTTGCACCACTCACACCCCACAAGGGCAACACCAAAAGCACTTCAGCATTGGTGGTTCAGTGGTAGAATTCTCGCCTGCCATGGGCAGACCCGGGTCTGATTCCCGGCCAATTCTACAGCTGTTTTGTGTTGATCCTCTTCCACATGTATGTAACTGGCTTGCAGCACTCACACCCCACAAAGGCAACACCAAAATCACATCAGCATTGGTCGTTCAGTGGTAGAATTCTCGCCTGCCACGCGGGAGACCCGGGTCCGATTCCCGGCCAATGCAACAGCTGTTTTGTGTTGATCCTCTTCCACCTGTAAGTAACTGGCTTGCACCACTCACACCCCACAAGGGCAACACCAATAGCACATCAGCATTGGGGGTTCAGTGGTAGAATTCTCGCCTGACACGCGGGAGACCCTGATCCGATTCCCGGCCAATGCAACAGCTGTTTTGTGTTGATCCTCTTCCACCTGTATTTAACTGGCTTGCACCACTCACACCCCACAAGGGCAACACCAATAGCACATCAGCATTGGGGGTTCAGTGGTAGAATTCTCGCCTGCCATGGGCAGACCCTGGTCCGATTCCCGGCCAATTCTACAGCTGTTTTGTGTTCCCGGCCAATGCAATTGCTGTTTTGTGTTGATCCTCTTCCACATTTTTGTAACTGCCTTGCAGCACTCACACCCCACAAGGGCAACACCAGAAGCACATCAGCATTGGTGGTTCAGTGGTAGAATTCTCGCCTGCCACGCGGGAGACCCGGGTCCGATTCCCGGCCAATGCAAATGCTGTTTTGTGTTGATCCTCTTCCACATGTATGTAACTGCCTTGCATCACTCTCACCCCACAAGGGCAACACTAGAAGCAGATCAGCATTGGTGGTTCAGTGGTAGAATTCTCACCTCCCACGCGGGAGACCCGGGTCCGATTCCCGGCCAATGCAATTGCTTCTTCGTGTTGATCCTCTTCCAGCTTTATGGAAAAGCCTTGCACCACTCACACCCCTCAAGGGCAACACTAAAAGCAGATCAGCATTGGTGGTTCAGTGGTAGAAATCTCGCCTGCCACGCGGGAGACCCGGGTCCGATTCCCGGCCAATGCAACAGCTGTTTTGTGTTGATCCTCTTCCACCTGTAAGTAACTGGCTTGCACCACTCACACCCCACAAGGGCAACACCAATAGCACATCAGCATTGGGGGTTCAGTGGTAGAATTCTCGCCTGACACGCGGGAGACCCTGATCCGATTCCCGGCCAATGCAACAGCTGTTTTGTGTTGATCCTCTTCCACCTGTATTTAACTGGCTTGCACCACTCACACCCCACAAGGGCAACACCAAAAGCTCTTCAGCATTGGTGGTTCAGTGGTAGAATTCCCGCCTGCCACGCGGGAGACCCAGGTCCGATTCCCGGCCAAAGCAATTGCTGTTTTGTGTTGATCCTCTTCCACATGTATGTAACTGCCTTGCAGCACTCACACACCACAAGGGCAACACCAAATGCACATCAGCATTGGTCGTTTAGTGGTAGAATTCTCACCTGCCACGCGGGAGACCCGGCTCTGATTCTCAGCCAATGCAATTGCTGTTTTGTGTTGATCCTCTTTCACATGTATGTAACTGCCTTGCATCACTCTCACCCCACAAGGGCAACACTAGAAGCAGCTCAGCATTGGTGGTTCAGTGGTAGAATTCTCGCCTGCCACGCGGGACATCCGGGTCCGATTCCCGGCCAATGCAACAGCTGTTTTGTGTTGATCCTCTTCCACCTGTAAGTAACTGGCTTGCACCACTCACACCCCACAAGGGCAACACCAATAGCACATCAGCATTGGGGGTTCAGTGGTAGAATTCTCGCCTGCCATGGGCAGACCCTGGTCCGATTCCCGGCCAATTCTACAGCTGTTTTGTGTTCCCGGCCAATGCAATTGCTGTTTTGTGTTGATCCTCTTCCACATGTATGTAACTGCCTTGCAGCACTCACACCCCACAAGGGCAACACCAGAAGCACATCAGCATTGGTGGTTCAGTGGTAGAATTCTCGCCTGCCACGCGGGAGACCCGGGTCCGATTCCCGGCCAATGCAAATGCTGTTTTGTGTTGATCCTCTTCCACATGTATGTAACTGCCTTACAGCACTCACACCCCACAAGGGCAACACCAGAAGCACATCAGCATTAGTGGTACAGTGGTAGAATTCTCCCCTGCCACGCAGGAGACCTCGGTGTGATTCCCGGCAACTGCTATTTTGTGTTGATCCTCTTTTACCTGTATGTAACTGCCTTGCATCACTCTCACCCAACAAGGGCAACACTAGAAGCAGATCAGCATTGGTGGTTCAGTGGTAGAATTCTCGCCTCCCACGCCGCGGCCAGCCGCGAATAGTTGGAACGCAGTGGCAGCCAATCAGATTGAAGGACCTGCCCAAAGGCGGAAGTGATGTCAGAGTCAATCAGATTTTTCTTTTTTCATCAAAAACTGGGTTCGAATCCCACTTAGGCACTTGTAAACAATTATTTTAGACAGTTTTGTCAAAACAATTGTAATGTTAAACAATTTATTACAGCCATAAAGTATTTAAAACTTGTTTTCAAGTTTAGGAATGTGCTAAATAAATGAAAATAAAAATACCCACAGTGAAACAGTTATATAAAATTAAATATTAGTTTAAATACATTCATAGTGGTTTTAAATATCTTTTTAAATGTGAATTAGAGAAGTTTACATTAAACAAACTGAATAAAACAAGTATTCTTTTTTTAGTTTATTTAAAAGAAATTACAAATGGAATAATTCAAGTCACTATTAAATGATCTGATTGAGTGATGGAATAATAGAGGTAAAACTTTAATTGAAGGATCAGTCAAGTGTTTCCAAATGAAATCTGGTAGGGGGGGGAGGATACAGAAACACAATAAACACAAATTCAATAATATAGATGCATTACATTACAATCTCACTGAAAATAAAATTTAAAAAACATATACAGGAATAAAATACTGCTAAGGGGCAAAATATCAAGAATAATAGAATACCTTTAACGTTTAAAATACTAACTAAAATAAATAAAAAGGTAACACTTAACAATAAGGTTGTATTAGTTAATTAAGTTTATGTATTTACTAATGTGAACAAACAATGAACAATACGTTTATTGCAGTATTCATTCTTCTATGCTAAAATTAATGGAAATAAAATTATTGGCTAATTCTTGTTAACTCACAGTGCATTAAGACTAATGTAACAAGCATAACTTTGGATTTTAATAATGCAATAGTCAATGTTAAACTATGATTAATAAATGTTTATAAGTATAGTCCAATAACAGTTCATTTTAGTACATTAACTAAAGAAACCTTATTGCAAAGTGTCACCAAAAAAAACAAACAGCTTTAAAAAAACAGACTGAACTTTAAGAATAAAGACACGTAATATCACACTGAAAAATAAAACTTTTACACAATAATTAAATACTGCTAAAAGAGGGCAAAATATCAGGGAAATAATCATGTTTTTGTTATTTAAAAACATTTAAATATCAATGCAAAATGTAAAAATAAATAAATAAATAAATTGTCACTTTAAGGTTTTAAGTATTTTACAAAAGTAAATATTAATCCAAAACCAATAAAGAAGGAATTCGAAGAAATAAGGACAAATTAAAATCAAACTCTGAAAATTAAAATGCAAAATAGATGTGCATGAACAATAGAACATTGAGTTTGGAAAGGTGTTTGAAGTCCTCACAGGTCCAGTTTGGGTGCTTGAAGGTGAGGCCAGCATGGTCAGAGGTGGAAAAAATAGAGAAAAAAATATTTAATGATTCAAGAAAATTGTAAGACATATGTATTTAACACAGAATTACAACTTTTAGTTCACATATGAGGAAAAAAAGGCATTTTATGCATAGTGTTGTTCATGTGTCCAAACCTTTTTTATTTACCTTGCTCTGACTGAATGAACACCATGAAATAGAACTTTATTATTATTGTTATTTTAATTTATTTAATTATATTATTTAAAGCAAGTTAATTTATTAAATGGTCTAAAATAAATCAATGTAATTACAGTTTTTAGTTCAACTCATTTCACCATCACTGTCTGTGTATACAAAGTAACTAGTGTACAAATATATCTACAAACAGAGACAGAGTAATTAAAATATATATATAATTTGCTAAATAATTCTGTTTTAGCTATAAAAGGTTACAGTTATCATGATGATTGCACATGCTCAAGAAATGGTGAACTCAGTCAGAAATGAATTAATGGCAACAATATTCCTTCAGTGATTGTGATCATTACAGCAGGTGTTCATCAATGTCTGAATTCTCTCATTAGTGTTCATTAACTCTGTCAGGTGAACTATATTAGTGAACTAGTGTATGAAATAGTGAATGAGGGCACAAAGTGCGATTTCAAACACAGACTTGAAAACGTCGAATCTGAGCTCTGTTAACTCACAGTTTTCTGCTGTTGGTTACTTTCTCGAAAACAGAAATATTACCCAGAATGCACTGTTTTTAACAGCATATTACTGTTTTACTGAAAAAAACATTATTTTACTGTTGAATCTGACCGTTTTTTAACAGCAATTTTTTTACAGTGTAGAGTGGTAAAATTAGAAATTAAAGTGAGAAATTAATGGCATAATCTACATTTTTTTATGAACGAATTAGATTCAAATAAAAGTTATTCTTATATTGAATATATGTTTATGAACATCAATGGAAAAAAAAGTACCTGTATGTCTCTCTGTATGCATCTAAAAAATGCAGCAACCTGTGCCTGGATGGATCTTTGTTTATCTGCAGTTAAACAAAAGGTGGAAAAAAAAAAGAAAAATTAGTGAATGTGATTCAAATATTGTACACAACCCATATGTTTGGGTCTGGGGGAGGTCAATCTGACCCCGGGGCTCTGCGCTGATGTGGAAATGAAAAATTGACCCAATACAACTGATTATGATTGACTAAGATTGGCAATGAAACATTCAGAAATGTGCTTCAACTGGTTTACCAAGAGCCGTGGAAAATGAAAAAAAAAAAAAAAACTTAATAATCCAACAGTGATTACTGACTAATCAATTTCAATCCACTACCTTGCAGGATTTGCTGTAACACACACTACTGTACCTGGCAGACTGCTGTAATAATGGAGATCTTGATCAGCTGGTTCAGATGGCTGGATGGAGATCAGTACTGAAAAGAGAAAAAAGAAACAGATATTATGTATAGTAGAGTATAACCCTAAAAATGTAAGAATGTGTAATGATATCTGAAAATGCACAAGACTATAAGAAGAGTAATGCATTTAGAGATACCTTTCGATTCAAATAAAAAACAAGATTTTAACATTTATTTTCATTATTTTAAAACAACTTGAATATAATTCTGACATTACAGGATATAATATAAAATTAGCACATTATAAATCCATGAAGGTTTTTTTTTTATACACCACATATTCGCGTGTGTGTGTGTGTGTATGTGTCTGTGTGTGTGTAAATCCTATACATACAAGGCCAATGAGTCGCTCTTCTCCCAGCTTGTTACAAAAGCCTAGACCTTGCTCACAAAAAGAGATAACGTTAATTACATTTTAATATTATCTGTTTAACCTTTGTAAAAAGCACACTTCTGAATATCTGAGCAAAGTTGGTAGAATGTCAGTGCATTTATTGATAAAGATAACGCTATTGCTCTAAGTAGTTAGTGAACATTTGGTTTGGGTTTGATGTACAATAAAATTTTTTGGCAACAATAGATATTGTCATTAAAAAAAAATATATACAAAATGGTTGATAGTAGGAAGAAAACATGTCTATATGTATTGCAATGCTAAGATTTCTTATTAGGTTTTTTTTTTTCATTTTAAACTGTAGGCACCAATGATGTCATCAGATGTAAACTGCCTTCATGTTTTGTGCATGAAAGCTACAAGAATTCCTTGAAGGTAATTTATCTAAAACAAATTGTCACCTTAGAATTATAATGCTCTATCTGACATTTTTTGTCAAAATTGAGTTATTCACATATTCTTATTAAATGACAACTTATTTACATTATGGGATGTTTTTGTACAAGTTGTTTACATTTTAAGACTTTTTATATAAAAAACAAAAAAGGTTTATCTACAAAGTCAAACTCTAGCTTGGCTCTATAAGGTTCTTTCTGGGAGCCAATCAGCATTTTTAATGCACAAGTACCAATCAGGATCAGCTTTCTTTGGCATTTCGCCAGACTGCTCTATTGACAGCAGGAAAGACCAGAAAGACAAAAAGACAAAAAAAAAAAAAAAAAAAAAGAAATTCACACAAAATCAGAGTTGGCTAAATAATGCTGCACCACACAAAATTTAGATGTTTGTAAATGTGATGATTTAGAAGCTTTTTTTGACATTGAGATTAAATGTTAAATTTTACATTGTTGAAAAAGAAACGAATATTTAAAAAAAAATTCTATATTAAATGTGAAATATTTGTATTTGTGTATATTATAAGTGAAACATTTTTCATTGTTTATTAAAGTCATTTGCTTATTGTCTGTTTTCTTTTAAAGTCTTTAAATTTAAAATTAAGCCTTGAAGGGCAAATACTTCATTTAATTCATGGGGCATATAATGCAATCACTATAATTCAATAATTCATAAAGCATAACATTTTAAAAATATCAATATTAAACATACTGTATTAATTAGACAAAATTTACATCTGCACTGGACAAAATATTTAGCACAGCCTTGTATGCTTAATTTAAAAAAAAAAATTCTTCATCCTAAAACATGAACTGAACTTTTTAACTCTAAACTAAAACATTTAACTTTCTTAAGCATCAACATATTGTTACAACACCAAATTATATATTTTTTAATGGTATTCCTTGAAAAGTAATGCTTCAATGAATAATCTGTCAGATAGAACCTTATAATTCCAAGCGAAAAATGACTTTTCAGAATGAGAAGGTTCTATCTGCATTTAACTTTGATCATTTACATTTAGGGGTCTCCGTTATGTTAATGTATAGAAGAGAACTGTTACACATATATTGTTTGCTATATGGAATGCAAAAACTTTGAAGCTCAATATTTCAAAATCATTTAGAATGTAGATAAAACCTTATAATTCCAAGGTGACGAAATATCAATGTCAACTATTTAGAAATGTTGCATTTTGGAAAAAAAATAGGAATTTTAACTAAAAACAAACTTTTACATCTACAATTAAATTTGAATTAATTATAATTTTTACTTGTTGAAATATAATTCCTGATATCAATTAAATTGTTGAAATCAGGAATAAAACTGTTGATATCAACAAATTAGTTCCTTGATAACAAAAATGTTAACGTGTTTAAATGTCAAAAGGGCGACAGAACTAATATAGATCTCAAAAATGCATTTATTATTAAGTAAAAAACAAAACATGTATTATATGGCAAGCTGTTTTGACATTTATTGCTTAACAGGATATGAATTCTTAAGATCAACAATTAAATTGATATCAATAGTAATTTTATAAATTGATATATCAAGAATTCTATTGTTGATATAAATAATTCATATTCTGAGAATGAATAAAAAAAAAAGTCAAAATGGCTCTCCATTCAGGCTGTGAATAAATTACACACGCATATATATATATATATATATATATATATATATATATATATATATATATATATATATATATATATATATATTTTTTTTTATTTTTTTTTTTTTTTTTTTGCATGAACTAACCTTTTAAGAGACTACCAATGACTTTAAAATGTTCAATTATTAATTATATTTAATTCAACACAATTCTTATATTAAATATGTTTCTAAGAATCTTGATTTTGATGTACCTACCTGTACATAAAAAATGCAGCAATCTGTACCTGGGTGATTCTTTGTTTATCTGCATTAAACAAACAAAAGGGTGCAAAAATGCATCAGATAAAATATGCATACATTTTTTTTTAAACACTGATTTATTGGCTAAACAATATTGCAGGTTTTCTCAACCTTGTGGTCCCCTGTCTTGCATGACTGTACCTGGTGGTGATCCGTACTGAAAGGAAAGAAAAGACAAACAGCATTGTGTTTATGGAAACTTTACAACTCACTGGAAAATAAAAAAGTTGAAGATGTATTTTCATTATTTAAATTAATTTCAGCTAACTTGAAAATAAATATGCCTTTACCCGTTACTGCATGTTTTAAATAGGGTAATCACAATATGTATGGAAACTTGTGTAATCACATGTACTGTATACTCAGCATTCTCAGAAAGTTCCCAGAACATTGTCCTTGACTGCCACATTGAAATGCTTATGCACAATTAATCAGATTTTACTAATCACTTCTACTGTTTTTATTGTACTTAAAACAAATCCATATTTTGAACAACAAAATTAGAAATAAATCATAGGAACATCAATATTATAAAACTGTTTTCAAAACATTACAAAAACAGAAAATATGTAAATGTTATAAATAAATGGCAATTATCTTGGCATGTTATTATATAATAATAATAATAATAATAATAATCATCATCATAAAAAAGCACAACTATAATGTTTAAAAACATGAACAATCTGAACAATTAGTTCTTATGAAAACAAATTAAAGTGTAAAAATATTAAATATGATATATAATATTTTGAATGTGTTTACATTTGGAAATAATTTTGTAACACTGTTGTATACTATATTATTTTAATGTATATTATAATATGTATAAATAAGTAAGATAATTTTTAATAAAACTGCAATATATTTTTGTCTGAATCAGTGGCATGTATGTCCTCTGTCCTGTCAATTTCTGTCTTCGCTCCAGGATCATCTGGAATTTGAAAAAAAGGGCATGGTTATTATAACAGTATTTGAAATTACAAGTTTGAATTTAAAATTATATTTTGCAATTGTTCAATCCATTGTAGTTTTTTCTTTGATGTTATGTATACTGATGTTATGGCAGTTACATCAAAGTTGTATTAAGTTACCGATACTGACAAATTTAATGATTTAACAAATTATTAATGATATATATTAAATGTTAAATTAAGACCTGGATTTACAAACATGGTTTAGACTAAGCCAGCATTATTCCAAAGTTCAAATACAATATTTAAATATTAAAATGTGTCTTAGAAAAAATTACTGGTGTCTATTTTGATAAAAAAAAAAAAAGACGCTCTAAAGACCATGCAGTGTAAATTTCTTTTCAGCTAAAACTACTTAGACTTAACATTTATTTTGGGATAAGGCATAAGAAATGGGGGTAAGATTGATTAACCCTTTTGTTGTCTTAGATTTCTGTACACCATTGGCACCAATATGACCCATCTTCACGAAACCTCAATTTCAATTCTCAAATTTTTTCATCTGCATGAAGAAACAAGCTAATCTTCATCACAAACTCTATGAATGTCCTGTTTTTCCTTCATCAGTGTGCAGTATTTCACCAATGTTTAATCAGTGGACAAAACTTGTTTTTCACTGCAGGGTGTATTTTTTAATGCTAAATGTATGTGTAAAAATGTTTTTAACAAGACAGGATTCAAAAACGTTAAAGTGACAGATTCTTATTGTGTGTGTTGATCTTTATGAAAATAGAAACTTATTCATTTCTTCTAATGTTGGGGTCATTTGAGAAAGTCACCAAACTTCAAGAAAAAAAAAAAAATAAATTCAGGTTTTATTTTCTGCTGTTAAATGGTACTGTACACGTCATTTTTTTTTAAATGACAGTGTACCAACTCCTTAACCATCCATTACTACACGTCACTGTGAAGTTATTCTTTCTTATTTATTTATTTTTTAATCTGATGTTAGATATTTCTTTATATAATAGGATATAGCTGTTGATTTTGCATGAGGTCCATTGACATAGTATATGCACAACATCAAAATCTTTTGATATTTACCATTTTAAAAGCCTATGAGGGGCATATTTCAGAACCATTGAAATGTGTTCCTCAACATCAGTTGCCTTCAGTGTCCTGAAGATTTTTTGTGTCGCTCCTAGGAACAGAACAGTAATTGAGGTTGAAGATTTTAAGATTTGAGGTATGATATTAGTTAAAATCCTGTAATTTTATTTCAAAATGCAAAATGCAAAAGTTGTACGAAACTTGCCTATGATGATTTCACAGATTCTTAGCTTTTGGAAGGGCTGTTTGCTTTTTTTCCCCTTCAAACTGAAGACACAAAGGACGTTATTTGATGCAACCTTACGCAGCATTTTGCGCACGGCAGCCCCTGGATTTGCTCCTCCAAGAGAATGAAGGAAGTTCATCTTTAAAAAAACAAAAATGTTTATTTTGATGGCAGAAAAAAAGATTTTGTTTGTTTGTACTATAACGTGTGAAGCTATGGTTGATGAGTTAATTATTATTAAATGAGGATGAGAAAAATAGAAACAGACTTGCATGTTTTACCTATTCTACCTGTATATTATAAAAGTTGAAATCCCTATTGAAAAGTTTGAATCCTTATTCAAATCCATTCAAACAATTTTTATCTGTTCCTTGTCTGATTAAAATTGAACAGCACTAATTATAACCACTGCCATTTATTCACTCCAGGTATAATATTAGGATATTCTAAAATATTTATTTATTAGGATATTCTGCTATATTTAAATAATTTGTGTTAGTTTATCAGTGTGAATTTTATAACTTTTAATCATTCAATTTAGTAATTTTTAGAAGTTTTCTCATACAATGAAACAGGCTATACTAGTTTTAATACCTAAACCAAAAAAAGACAACACTCTTATTGATAATTTAATACCAATTACTTTACTTAACATTGATTACAAAATATTCACTCATGCATTAGCTAGTAGACTTAAAGGTGGTATAGGTAAAATTATTAGTGATACACAATCTGGGTTTCTTCCAAATCGACTAATACATAATAACATTCAAATGGTGTTAGATTTATTAGACTATTCACATTTGATAGAGGATGATGGTATAATACTATTTCTGGATTTTTAAAAAGCTTTTGATAAACTTGAACACCCTTTTATTTTTCAGTATTTAATAAATTGTCCTAAACCCAAAATATTGTAATGTTATTTCAATGTTGTACAAACAAATAAGTGCTGTTTTACTTCTGTCGGGTACTACAAAGCGATTTGATATCAAAAGGGGAATACGTCAGGGTGATCCAGTCAGCCCACTTCTTCTCTTACTTGCTGCTGAATTATTAGCACTGTATATTAAAAATAATGACAATATTAAACCATTAAATGTTCTGAGTAGATCCTTGGTGATTACACAACTAGCGGATGATACAACTTTATTTTTGAAGGGCTCTAATCAAATACTGAATGCCTTAAAAGCTATATCGTTGTTTTCAAATGCTTCAGGGTTACATTTAAATTTGAAAAATGTGAGATTCTGACTGGTTTGACAAAGGAGTTTGGAATGTAATTCATTTAATGGATGATGATGGTAATATGTTGAGTCATTTTAAACTAAAATTTAATTGTTCATATAGATAATTCTCTTTGGTTGTCAAAGCTATTCCTGTAGCTTTGAGGAATTTAGTTAAAGTTATAGTACAATACTCTTCTGTAATACCTACACTGGTTGATTTGTTTATTAACAATTATTCTTTTCTGGATATTACAATGTAACAAGGTATTGAGATCACTACTGACAAAAGAATATTTTCCTTTTCCTGTTAAGATCTGAGAGATTTTCTAAAGCGGACACTATTGAAGTTAGAAAAAGATACATGTCATTTCCCTTGTTACCTAAAATGAAAGAAGTACATTTCAAAACAATTAATGACATTTATCCATGTAATGAATTTCTTAGAATAAGATTTAATTTAGACAGTAATGCTTGTATTTTCTGCTTTAAAGATATTGAATCTCAGCAACATCTTTTTTTATAGTTGTTCTATTGTCAAATCCTTTTGGGACAAATTGTATGAGTGGTTGATGACAAAAAATGTAATACCTGCGCTTGACTATCACATTGTCAAATTTGGCATTTTTATGAAAAACAAAGAAATTGAATTTATGTGTAATAATATGTTGATTGTAGCAAAATTTTATATTTTACAAATGTAGATTTGTTAAAGTTTCCCCTTGTTTCAAAGCATTTAAAAATGATTTCAACATTTTATATAAATCCGTAAAACAGGTAAAAACAAAAGGTGCCTCAAAGCTCTCTAAGCTTTTGTCAACTTATATGGACTGACCCACCTGAATGTAATGTATTTTCTTTTGTATTACTTAAGGTTTATGTTATTATTATAATTTTTTTTTGTACTGTTTTGTTTATTATATGCTGCTTGGATATAATGTTATATATGTTTAACAATGGAAGTTGAAAATGCCTGTTTGTTATTTGAAGGTTAAAAAAAAATAAAAAAGGTTTACCCAACTATGACGACTTCCGTTACTGAGAAACCCGGAAATGTGAAAAGGGTCTATTTCCACGTGCGTGTCTGCTTCTACCGCGTCAAGTCAGACAAACAGCACTATGACAGAGACAGACATCCGAAGCCGATCCAGGATTCATATTATGAGCCAAATAGAGCAAGTAAGTGTATTTGATATATTTGTGATGGAGTTTATTCAAGCAAACAATGCAACGATGAGTCACACAAAAATGCAGGGCTGTAGAGTGTGACAAAAATATCTGAGGTTATACTGGTGTGACTAGCCACTCGAGGGCAAAAAATAAATGGTTGATTACAGCGTTATGGATGTGACATTTGCAGAAAAAAAAAATGAAACGTATATACTCGGTGAAAGACGTAGTAAAATTAGTTTGACGTTTGACATTCATTAGACATTTGGTTTCAAACCAATTAAATTCTTTGCTCCTGTTTGAGCCAAAAATATGTCAGATAGACATCACTATGTGCCCTTTATGTTGCACAAGGCTTAATTTCTTAATTAAAAAAAAAAATAAAAAATTAACCATACAAACGAATTAAACAATTCAACTATATGAAATGATGCAATAAAACCAGGTCCAAAATGTTCAGAAGAACATCCTGGTTATTGCACAAGACGCTGTTTTTGGAATTAGCCTTCTATTTATTTTATAAAAAAATTTAAATAACTTTTAATGTAAAAAGAGTAAAAGTCAATTAAATTCTTACACCATTTGAGATAAAAGGTTCAAATCAACTCTAAAAGTTGTCTAAATATTATTCTCTATGATGCACAAGCTTTGTTTTTTACAGTTATGCCTTTGTTGATTTTATATACAGTAATGAATTCATATTTTCAGTATATTGGTTACACTGTAAACACTTAAATGAATTAAACTCTGGCACAATTTCAGATAAAATACTCAAATGAACTCTAAAATTGTCTAAATATTATTGTCTATGATGCACAAGCTTTGTTTTTTTACAGTTATGCCTTTGTTGATTTTATATACAGTAATGAATTCATATTTTCAATATATCTGATACACTTTAGCACCTAAATGAATTCAATTACAGTGTATTCGATATACTGATAATATTCAGACAATTTTTACAGTTGATTTGAACTTTTTATCTCAAATGGTGTCAGAGTTTAATACATTTAGGCGCTGAAGTGTATCAGATATATTGAAAATATGAATTCATTACATAAATCATTACATGATTACATAAATTCATTACATGAATTTATTATATAAAATCAACAAAGGCATAACTGTAAATAACAAAGCTTGTGCATCATAGACAATAATATTTAGACAATTTTAGAGTTCATTTGAGAGATGGTGTCAGAGTTTAATTCATTTAGGTGTTTTCAGTGTATCCGATATACTGAAAATATGAATTTATTACATAAAATAAAAAAAAATTGGAAATTCTGTGAATAAAAATGCAGAAGCAAAAAAAAAAAAAAAAAAAAAAATGATAAGTCAAAAGGATAAGGGTTGCCATGGAACATATATAATATGTTTTATTTAGTTCTTCATTTTTGCATGAGGAAAAACGTTACGAACGTGAATGCTCTGAAATTGACTGTTGACCATACCTGTCAACCCTCCAGTTTTTCCCGGGATTCTCCCGTATTTTACAATTCTATCCCGCTATCATCCCGTAAAGGTATTTTCCCGTTTTTCTCCCGTATTTTCAGTCTTTCTCTGAATGGTGGCAATAAACATTAAAGAGCTGTTCCTCCCTATACGCAACCCATACCGCCGAACCACCATAGTGATAAATAGACGGGCTGTTTCTCAATATGCGTTCTTCAGCGGTCTTGCGTCCTCGTGTTCTCGTGTAACGTCATCATCAGCTGCCAAAGTTCAGTTCCAAAACTCAAGACCGCAATAACAGAGGGCGCGTGAAACTTCCCGGATGTGTTATCGAGGACGCACTGATGCAGACTTGAGCAACGATCTCAGTCTAGAAGTCCCAGAAGTCATTGCGGTTGGAGGTGGGAAGCGCAGCATTTTATTTAGATTTATTATTAAAGTTCAGAGATATCACTTATTTACCTCAGAAGTTTCCCTAAATGAAACAATGAATAAAAAGATTACCACGGACATCTTAAAGGAATAAACACATTAAGGGTGTTTATTTGCTGAAATTCATAATAAAATCTGTTTTATTTATATTGTGCAACGTATATTTATAATGTTTTTATGCATGGTATATATTTTGAAAAGGGGAATCTTGGTGGGTTTTTTCTCAAACACAACAAATTTTGTCCTAATAGAGCATACAAAGTTAGGAAAGCAATCGAACTCTATTATAATGTTAGATGTGTGCATTTTTTTAAAAGTGACACCTGTTATTTAATGTAATCAGACCTATTTGTGAATATCTGTTGAGTATGTAAACCTACAAACTTTTAACATCTGAATGGTAAGGTTGCACAATTAATCAAACTTAAATAGATATCACTTTGTTATATTTAATTTGTATTAGGGCGTGTGTGTTGTTAAAGGTTGACGCACATTCAAATGTTCAAAACCTAATTCGGAAACAATGTTGCATGCTAACATGGTGCTTTTGCGAATGTATGTGTTGCATAGGTTTTACCATCTTGGTCCTTTTTTCATTGTTTTCTAATTCCGTGTCAAGGTGCTGAAGTTCTTCCACAGTTTGGCATGGTCCATTTTCCAGGAGATCCCAGCCTCCTTCTGTCCCAGTCACAGCAACAGCAGACAATAGCCTTCTTTGGGACGCAAGGATTTCCTGTTGGTTTTCGACAATCTCTTGCAGTTTTTGCAGGACTTTTGTTCGGTAACCTGAAGAAAATTTAACCAAAATAGAAAAATGATGCATAAAAATACGCTAATTACATATAACATACAAGTTCATATTTGGACATACATTAAATGTCATATAGTATATGCAATTTCGAAATATTACAAACATGGTCGCTTGCATAATGTTTTTTCCAACCATTGGAATTACAAAAAAATTAGCTATAATTTTATATACGCGTTTATATTTGATTTTTGGAAAAAAATATATCTGTTAACAGCTATTTTTGTAATATTTTAAAACTGATTTTCTATTTGAATTTCCAAATATAAATCCAAATATGAACTTCACATGTCATTTGCATATATAATTTGCAGATTTCTATGTGGGACATACGCTGCTGTCCAAATGGTTGGAATTGGTAAGTTTTTGGTTGTTTTTTTTTCATACAAATATATAATTTAAAATGTTGCATATTCATCCATTGTTTTCAGTATTCTTGAAAAAGTAATGCATTGATAAGTAGCAAAGATAGTCCCTACTCAGTATTTTAATAAACAAACAGCAGCAGAACAAACATTTTTGCTGTGAGCCTTTATCAGTAATGTATTGGAAATTGCGTTTTAATTTGAGTATAATAAGTTTAAATGATAGTAAAGTCCTATAGAAATTTTGATTTCAATGTATAAATTTGTCATCAAATATTTTGGACAAATTGGCATGATAGTACACATAGTAAATGTATTTGATCATACAGTAAAACAATGTGTGACTTACTCTTTGTTGCGGTCTCAGATGAATATTGGGGCTCATCTATAAGGAGCTGTGAGGCAGCTGTCAAAATCACAATGTAACTATTTTATAAAGTATTAAAATATATCAATATTCTGGAAATAGAACGGCTTTTGTAAATAGAAGGGATTGTGACACACTTTGTTGTGGAGATATAGGCAGGGATGCTGCTGTAATATAATCATCATATGGACTAATTAAGTGTTTACATAAAAGAGTTGCAGGTATTGAAAAAAAAATCTACTTACAATGTATAGAAGGACAACTTGAATTTTCTTTGTCATCTAATAATGTAACGATATACTGTGATGCAACATTTCAATGTTATTTAGCAATGTTTAAACTGTACAGTAATTTTATTTTAGGTTTGTAAATAATGCAATACTTAATTTAGTAATGAAAAAATAATAATTAAAGTATGAAAATACAGTCATTATACATGTGCATATAGGTCAAGAAATCTTCCAATGTACGGTCCCTGGTGAACAAAATGGATGAGATTCGACTGCGCATCAACCACAGCAAAAGATTATGGAACTGTAATGTCATGATTTTCACAGAAACATGGCTAAACAGCGGGATACCAGACAACGCTGTATCTTTAACTGAGCATCACACATTCCGAGCAGACAGAACGGCGGATGACTCCGGTAAGACCAGAGGCGGAGGATTATGCATTTATATTAACAAAGCTTGGTGCACAAACTCTGTCATTGTTGGGAGACACTGCTCTGTTAACCTTGAATTTCTAATGGTCAAATGCAGACCCTTTTATGTGTAACGCGAGTTCACCTCCACCATCATCATGAAGTGCTTCGAGCGGTTGGTCCTGGCACATCTGAAAGACTCTCTGCCATCTACACTGGACCCACATCAGTTTGCCTACCGTGGCAACAGGAGCACAGAAGATGCAGTCTCCATAGCACTGCACTCTATACTCACACACCTGGACAATAAAAACACTTATGCACGAATGCTGTTTGTTGACTTCAGCTCAGCATTCAACACTGTCATACCCTCTAAGTTAATGATCAAACTTAGAGACCTGGATATCGACACGTCTCTCTGCAGCGGGGTTATGGACTGTCTGACTAACAGACCTCAGAATGTTAGATCAGACCACATCTGCTCCTCCACCGTCACACTCAACACTGGTGTACCACAGGGCTGTGTGCTGAGCCCCTTCCTCTACTCCCTTTTCACCATCGACTGTAGGCCTGTGAACAGATCCAACACCATCATCAAATTTGCAGATGACACCACAGTGATTGGTCTAATCAGCAACAATGATGAGACTGCCTGCAGGGAGGAGATACAGCATCTGGCCACTTGGTGCATCGACAATAATCTGCTCCTTGACTCTAACAAGACCAATGAGCTCATTGTGGACTTCAGGAAGGGACGAACAGGCTCACATGATCCCATCCACATCAATGGGATGGCCGTTGAGCCTGCCTCATCCTTCAAGTTCCTGGACCACCAACACCTCCAGCCTGGTCAAGAAGGCTCCCCAGCGCCTATTTTTCTTAAGGCAACTTAAGAAGAGCCAGCTGTCATCAGCCGTCTTAGTGAACTTCTACTGCTGCACAATAGAAAGCATCCTGACGAACTGTGTCACACAGTAAAATCCTCAGAGTAAAATTTACTCAGTTCAGAGAACATTTGGTCCCTCTCTAAATTGAGTAAAATTTACTCAGCAGCAGAGTTAAAGTTAATGAGACAATAAAGGGATTAATTAAGTGATGATTGAGCACTGATGATGAACACCTGCTGCTAATAAGAAGAAACAGAGAAGAGAAACAGAAAACTACAACTGACTTCAGTCACAGTCGTAGATGAAATAAACTGAAATAAAACACATCAAACCTCTCAAAATTTCAGCAGAGGATCATTAAGCAACTCTACAAACAGCAGCTTTACTTATTAACAGCCTGTTTGGCCTTACTTCTGCCACACTCTACAAAATTCCATATAGTGATATTATTAAGAACTAAGTCATTTTTTACAATAACAATAAAAACACTCCACTTTTTGTGTTTTAAGCTGTCACCATTGAGGAGAACAGTAGTTGCTTTACTTGGACTCTGACTCAATTTCTAATGTTAGTTTCTCTTTGTTTGCCAGATAGTGTATTGTGGTAAATGTTGAATAAAGAGAGCAATTGTGCTCTGGATAATTGATTCTGTGCTGATTTAGTCACTGGTCAAATCAGTAAAATTGGTTTTGACCTATTAAGTCTGAATAGTGTTTTATCACAAAAGTAGCACTTTATCAAGAAAATGGAACTCAGCAATACTTTTATCAGCTCATAAAACACATTGAACATCTGAAACACTCAAAACACACAGACATAATGAATCAGCGTATGCTTCTCAACTATGGTGAGTTTTTTTTCCCTACAGTGCATGCTGGGAACTATGGATGAATGTTAGCAGACACTGCAGCCACAAAAATACAAAATCTCTTACCACTGTTGAGATAGAGATGCTGATTATTGATGTTTGTGTCTCTAAAGTGATTCAGATGCTCAATGTGTTTAAAAAATGTATAAAACCACAGCTGAGGTCCAATCACTTGAAAAGCACTCAATTTTGTATCTTACATGATAAACCATCATTTAAACATGATTTACAAAGTCAAACTTAATCTCTTATACAGTAACTCTTATCAAGAGTATAAATTAATACAAGATCAGTGAACCTGACCATAATTGCTCGCTTTATACTTGTCATAGCAAGCTAAGAAAAGTCATCATCAAAAATCGAGTCAAAGAGCCCAAATAAATCTACCACTTTTCTCCATGATGGTGACATCGGGGAAAAAAACATGTTGTTTTTTTTGTAAAATGTAAATACCTAAAACAGTTAATTCTCAATAAATCTCATGTGGACTTCTGTGAACATCTGACAGAGATAAAGTCAATCAGGTAATCAATGAGCAAAGCTGCTGCTGCTTCTCTTCTGTTTCTGCTTATTAACAGCAGGTGTTCATCATCAGTGCTCAATCATCACTTAATTAACCCCATCATTGTCTCATTATCTTTAACTCCGCTGCTGAGTAAATTTTACTCAATTTAGAGAGGGACCAAATGTTCTCTGAACTGAGTAAATTTTACTCTGAGGATTTTACTGTGTATATGTATGGCACTTTTCTTTCCTTCCTTTTGTTTTTATTTCTCCCTTTTTAAGTTTCTCTCGGATCGGTTTCACTTCCAGTTCTGCTTTAACAAATAAAAAATACAAAGCAAAAATTATTAATAATTAAACTCATCCACCCACAATTAATCATAATGTACATTTTATTACCCGACCCGACCGACCCGCGGATTATACGCAGCGCGCACGAATATAACCGCCATCCGCGCATCACTACTGGGTATATGTAATAGGCTATGCAACGGGTGTAAAGCGCTTTATATGAAAGCCACAAGACCGATACCTAAAATATGAAACATCATGTGTGCGCGAAAGGCCGGTCAAGTCAAAGCCAGACAGGCACTTTAAGTTCTTCGTAAGGACAGCAAAAATGACAGCAAGGTGCTGCCTTGATATACGGACCTTCCATGCGGACCTTCCAACAAAAAGAAATATCTTACAAAATAATTAATGGCATTTGATTATATTAGGATGTCTCTAACATTTAACACTAGGTGGAAAATAACTGTTTATAGAATATTTATTATTCCTATTATCCTTATTAATACCTATGAGTCAGCTTGTGACTTTATATCTCATTTTATATATTTCATATACTTTATTTTAATTACAAAAAAGATTTCCTTTCTATTTAAGATAAATGTATTTTCGATGTGATATGTAGTGGGGGGAAAAAGAAAATTGTGCTTACCAACGCGCTGGCTTCGAACCAGGATCTCAATCATGATTGATCGCCTCAGAACATGTTGCTATACGCCTTACAACCACGCCACAGACCACCTACTGTTAGATAGAATCTCTGCTATTTTTGTCGGTGTTGCTGCCATATGTACAGTCCATATTTCACACGCACATTTAAAAAAACGAAACTAAATTAAAAACATGAAACACACTGAAACTGGGCAATTAATTTAAACCGTTTCAAAAAAACATAACAGTAATTTAATGTCTGTTGTTATGGAGCCCTTTAGCTCACGTGCTCTGGCTGCTACAGTATATCTGTTCAGTGTGCTCACTATGTTACATAACTGCCCCCTGCTGGCCATGTACTGCTTGTGTTAGATCATGTTGCGTATTGCCGCGCATTACTGCGGACATGCACGAGATTTGTTTAAATCACTCGCGCATTCTCAGTAGCCATATCTGTAATTTTGTGTATTTTTCTTGTCCCACCTACCTTCATTCCTATTGGCTAGACAGCGCTCTACACCTACGTGCGACTGGCCTCCGCGTGTGAGGCGAACGTGATAACCACTACACTACGGAAACCTACAAAAGCTCAGGACGCAGGTAACCTTTTTGCTTGGGTGTCTGTTGACAATCATTCAGCTGCAGCAGTTGCTGCTATCGTTTACTCGCCAAAAGAAGAACGCTGTTTCTGCTCGGTTTCGAACAGAGGACCTTTCGCGTGTTAGGCGAACGTGATGACCTCTACACTACAGAAACCCCACCCGTGCTTTCAGCAGGGAAGTTTGGCCTGCAAGGATAACACAAGGTGTACGCGTTTGTCAATCAAGCGGACAAAGCCTCCTCAGTGTGACAAGCTCCCTGCAGGTTTTAGCATACACGCCGTTTGCCTAGCTCGGAGCAATGACTTTGTAGCGTGAACCATCCAGTGAGCAGAGAGCCACTTCAGAATGTGCATGAAAGCAAATCTGCATGTTTCCACCCAGTTTCTAACAGGAGACCTTCCGCTTGTAAAGCCATCGTGACAACCAAAGGAGCCTCCGGTCAGGCTGTGAGGACCGTCTTGTGGTGCCGTTGCAGAGAGGCTGTAAGTCACTCACCACTATGTTTTTATTCAATGTTCCACGCTGGTGGAATCATCTTCCCATTCCCACTCGGATTACGGAGACACTGGTATCCTTCAAACGACAGCTAAAACCCATCTCTTCCGAGTACACCCGAAGCCCTCTGAATATCCCTCTCTCTAAAGAAAACAAAGCTCCTACTCTAGCACAAACAAGTTACTTGGAATAAATAGCCCTTCATGTATGCATTTCCTTGTCCTATTGAACCGCCGAATACCTGCTCCAGCGTAGTCCGCTTTGGACATAAAGTGTCTGCTAAGTGTGTGCTTCCGCCCAGTTTCGAACAGGGGACCTTTCGCGTGTAAAGCGAACGTGATAACCACTACACTACGGAAACTTATATGAGAGTATTGCTTCAAGTTTTTATAGTATTTTTTATAGAGCTGTCTTGTGCGGTCTGCACCGTGGAGGGCCAGCAAACGCACTGGCCACCTGCTCGTGCACAACACAAAGCTAAAAGAAATCAGATTCTATGCAAGTTTGTGACACCACCGGGGCAAGTAAACACTGAGTTGAATTCAAATTTCTAGCCTCACACCGCTTTGCAGAAAGGATGTTTTCAGTGAACGTCAGTGCTCAACAGAAGCCTGATTTGACAATTGGCATAAAAGCAGGAGGTTGTTTCCGCCCAGTTTCGAACTGGGGACCTTCTGCGTGTGAGGCGAACGTGATAACCACTACACTACGGAAACCTACAAAATCTCAGGACGCAGGTAACCTTTTTGCTTGGGTGTCTGTTGACAATCATTCAGCTGCAGCAGTTGCTGCTATCGTTTACTCGCCAAAAGAAGAACGCTGTTTCTGCTCAGTTTCGAACAGAGGACCTTTCGCGTGTTAGGCGAACGTGATGACCACTACACTACAGAAACCCCACCCGTGCTTTCAGCAGGGAAGTTTGGCCTGCAAGGATAACACAAGGTGTACGCGTTTGTCAATCAAGCGGACAAAGCCTCCTCAGTGTGACAAGCTCCCTGCAGGTTTTAGCATACATGCCGTTTGCCTAGCTTGGAGCAATGACTTTGTAGCGTGAACCATCCAGTGAGCAGAGAGCCACTTCAGAATGTGCATGAAAGCAAATCTGCATGTTTCCACCCAGTTTCTAACAGGAGACCTTCCGCTTGTAAAGCCATCGTGACAACCAAAGGAGCCTCCGGTCAGGCTGTGAGCACCGTCTTGTGGTGCCGTCGCAGAGAGGCTGTAAGTCACTCACCACTATGTTTTTATTCAATGTTCCACGCTGGTGGAATCGTCTTCCCATTCCCACTCGGATTACGGATACACTGGTATCCTTCAAACGACAGCTAAAACCCATCTCTACTGAGTACACCCGAACCCCGGTGAATATCCCTCTCTCTAAAGAAAAAAAAAAGCTCCAACTCTAGCACAAACAAGTTACTTGGAATAAATAGCCCTTCACGTATGCATTTCCTTGTCCTATTGAACCGCCGAATACCTGCTCCAGCGTAGTGCGCTTTGGACATAAAGTGTCCGCTAAATGTGTGCTTCCGCCCAGTTTCGAACAGGGGACCTTTCGCGCGGCAGCCGCCAATAGTTAAGCTTAACTTTCCTTAACTTTTCCCATTCATTCGCTATGGTAGTGCTTAACACTACCGATGCAATATACTTTTGGCCACGCATAGATTTTTGGCGCTGTTTCTTCATTTCCGTGGCGGGGAATTTAAAAAGCCCAGTGTTGATGATAGGAAAGGTATGTTTACTGAATTGTCAGGTAAAAAAAAAGGTTTGTGTTGTACAACAAATAATTACTGTCTAAACCATCTTAACACAACTTAACTTTGCATATGGTGTTTGCTGTTTTAAATAATGTAATCAAACAGAAAAGGTAAATATACAAGTATAAATATTGTATAATATATACATAATATTGCGTGATGAAAACATAGATTATTAAACAATAATATAATGTGAAACCGGATATTGATTAATATTAAATGTTGAAATATAATGGAAATTTATTTGCATATTAATAAATGTTTTGTTTTCAAAGAATTTTGCTAAATACATTTATTTATTGATACATTTAGATTATTTCATTTATTGAACATTTCATTGATACATTCATTATTTATTTATTATCTATTACAATCATTATTTTAAAAATAGTTGAATTAAATATTTAAAAACTTTTAAACTACAGCTGTTATTTTATAAGTATTTTGTTTGTAAAGGTTAATGTTTCAATGTTATTTTTTTATTGCGTACTTAAAATGTTTATAATAGAATAAATACTAAATTAAAATATATATTGTGTTAACAGTGCAGTAGGATGTAGTACATGTAATTATTAGCCTATATCGTACACACACAGACACACACACACACACACACACACACACACACACACACACACACACACACACACACACACAATTATAAATTACTAAAAATAAAAGATGGCAAGAGTGTTCAGTTTAGTTGTATTATATTTATTATAAAACAGATTATTAATAGAATACAAAATTTAATATTGTAAAATAGTAATAAATGTTGAAAATTTATTGAATTGAATTACATATTGATTTATTTTATTTATTAAACTAATTATTATTTTTATTAATTAATTTATTAAATTTAGATAAATGTATTTATTGATATAATAAAAAATAATAATTACCCTATTTCAGATTAAACAGTTATATTAATTGTTTTATATAAAAAAATAAAATAAAATCATTTGAATCTCAATATACATTTGTTTTAATAATGCAACACATCATTAACAATAATTGCTTTTTGTGTACAGCAAAGCACGATAAAAGGGAAAGTGTTCTTCCCAGGCAAGATTAAAGCTTGCTTCAAAGGACCAACTAGATATCTGAGATAAGATTTACTTGCATTCTTTTTTTTTTATTTGTAAAAATTATAATTATTTTAATTATTAATTAGTATATAATTACATAATTATTTAATTTTAAATTTCATTCTATATATTTACTTTTATTATTAATGTTTCTGTACTGCACTGTAACAATTACATGTTTCAGTATTATATAATATGTTGTTATTGTGCTATATATAATGAGAATATTTTGGGTTTCTACTGGTTGTTTTTTCTATGTATTGTATACACTGATCAGTGATATGAAAAACAACCAGTATAACACACACACACAATTTTAACTCAATTTTTATATCCATATTTTCTCTGTTTCTTGATTTTTTTCCTGTTATTAAAATTGTATATAATATTTTTCCGCCATATTTTAATTTGGCTGTACAAATTTTTTGGACTGTGATTTTTAGTTTTTTTTTTTAGAGAAAATGTTGATTTAAAAGAGTGATCTGCGAGGGGTGTACTCACTTATACTGAGCACTATATATATATATATATATATATATATATATATATATATATATATATATATATATATATATATATATTCATTCAATTTCTTTTTAGCTTAGTCCCTTTATTAATCTGGGGTCGCCACAGCGGAATGAACCGCCAACTTATCCATCATATGTTTTACACAGCGGATGCCCTTCCAGCTGCAACCCATCTCTGGGAAACATCCATACACATACACTACAGACAATTTATCTTACCCAATTCACCTATACCATATGTCTTTGGACTGTGGCGAGCACCTGGAGCAAACCCACGCGAACATGGGAAGAACATGCAAACTCCACACAGAAACACCAACCAAATTTTATTCTGGGTTTTCTGTACATAGTTATACAAATATAAAAAGAATATCTCTTAAAAAATAAAAGTATAAAATATGATCAGAATGTTCCTTTCAGTTTTTTACATTCACATTTTCTATATTAAAGATCAATTGAGCAATCACTTTTTTATTTATAGAGTGCTTTTAACAGCATATTGTTAAAGATATAAACAGTATCCAAACAGAATCAAATATACCCTATATGTTATATTCCAAATACATATTTAGATCACGTTTCGTAAATCCTACACAGTAAATGAATGAATAAATAAATTCTTGTTATCATTCATTCATTTTTAAGAATAAATAATGACACAAGCACAATTGTTGCAAGATTTATTATATCTTTATGCAAAATGATCATTTATTTTATGTTAATTGTACTTAAAGTGTGTCTAGATTAAAAGCAAATACAAATTCGTTTTAAATTATTTGTGGCCGAGACGGGATTCAAACCCATAATTTTGTGTATTTTTCTTGTCCCACCTACCTTCATTCCTATTGGCTAAACAGCGCTCTACACCTACGTGCGACTGACCTACGCGCGTGAGGCGAACGTGATAACCACTACACTATGGAAACCTACGAAAGTTCAGGACACAGGTAACCTTTTTGCTTGGGTGTCTGTTGACAATCATTTGGCTGGCAGCAGTTGCTGCTATCGTTTTCTCGCCAAAAGAAGAACGCTGTTTCTGCTCGGTGTCGAACCGAGGACCTTTCTCGTGTTAGGCGACGTGATGACCACTACACTACAGAAACCCCACCCGTGCTTTCAGGAGGGAAATTTGGCCTGCAAGGATAACACAAGGTGTACGCGTTTGTCAATCAAGCGGACAAAGCCTCCTCAGTGTGACAAGCTCCCTGCAGGTTTTAGCATACACGCCGTTTGCCTAGCTCGGAGCAATGACTTTGTAGCGTGAACCATCCAGTGAGCAGAGAGCCAATTCAGAATGTGCATGAAAGCAAATCTGCATGTTTCCACCCAGTTTCTAACAGGAGACCTTCCGCTTGTAAAGCCATCGTGACAGCCAAAGGAGCCTCCGCTCAGGCTGTGAGCACCGTCTTGTGGTGCCGTCGCAGAGAGGCTGTAAGTCACTCACCACTATGTTTTTATTCAATGTTCCACGCTGGTGGAATCATCTTCCCATTCCCACTCGGATTACGGATACACTGGTATCCTTCAAACGACAGCTAAAACCCATCTCTTCCGAGTACACCCGAAGCCCGGTGAATATCCCTCTCTCTAAAGAAAACAAAGCTCCTACTCTAGCAGAAACAGGTTACTTGGAATAAATAGCCCTTCACGTATGCATTTCCTTGTCCTATTGAACCGCTGAATACCTGCTCCATCGTAGTGCGCTTTGGACATAAAGTGTCCGCTAAATGTGTGCTTCCACCCAGTTTCGGTATGAGAGTATTGCTTCAAGTTTTTATAGTATTTTTTATAGAGCTGTCTTGTACGGTCTGCACCGTGGAGGGCCAGCAAACGCACTGGCCACCTGCTCGTGCAAAACACAAAGCTAAAAGAATTCTTTCAGATTCTATGCAAGTTTGTGACACCATCAGGGCAAGTAAACACTGAGTTGAATTTAAATTTCTAGCCTCACACCGCTTTGCAGAAAGGATGTTTTCAGTGAACGTCAGTGCTCAACAGAAGCCTGATTTGACAATTGGCATAAAAGCCAGAGGTTGTTTC
Source organism: Danio kyathit (assembly GCA_903798195.1). Classification (NCBI taxonomy): domain Eukaryota; kingdom Metazoa; phylum Chordata; class Actinopteri; order Cypriniformes; family Danionidae; genus Danio; species Danio kyathit. The sequence goes on from CAIGQS010000003.1 coordinate 1,681,479, forward strand.
CGCCCAGTTTCGAACTGGGGACCTTTCGCGTGTGAGGCGAACGTGATAACCACTACACTACGAGAGTACAGGACGCAAGTAACCTTTTTGCTTGGGTGTCTGTTGACAATCATTCGGCTGGCAGCAGTTGCTGCTATCGTTTTCTCGCCAAAAGAAGAACGCTGTTTCTGCTCGGTTTCGAACCGAGGACCTTTCGCACGGCGGCCAAAGGATTCTTTAGCTAAACGGCTTTAAACAGATTCCCATTCATTTTCAGTGGTAGTGCTGAACCACTACGGATGCAATATACTTTCGGCCACTGGCGCTCTGTGGCGCACTTCCGTGTTTTTGCACCAGCGGGAAATTTGAAGATGACATTTTCTGTCACGAGTTATAAAAATACAGAACAATAAGGATTCAATTGCAAGGTCCTTTAATGACCGGAGAAATAAAGGGTCAAAACAAAAGAACAGAAAATTGTGTAGAGCTGACAGAACAAGTCCAACGAATCCAAAACAGAAAGGTCTTCGGAATGACAGGCAGATCCAAAATAATACTGAGCGTCCTAATAACACACACAGAGGGCAATATGAGAAATAACGAACTGACAAGGTACAAAAGAACGCCAAGCACATATATAGAAGGGATAATTAGATACAGCTCACACGAATGATCAGAACAGCTGATCAACAACACGTGATCAAAACACAACGCTACTACAGCGCACAAAAATGACAACACCAAACCACGTGACAATAACAGAGACACACCAGGAAGAGCGCACAACCTGCAACTGTGACAGTACCCCCTCTCCTAGGAGCACCTCCTGGTGCTCCCAGACGAGCTCACCTGGCGATTGTAATCATCGATAAGCGAGTGATCCAATATGTCCCTTGCAGGAACCCAACTTCTCTCCTCTGGACCGTAACCCTCCCAGTCCACCAAGTACTGTAATCCTCGTCCCCTCCGTCTAGAGTTCAGAATGCGCTTAACCGAATAAACCGTCTCCCCATCTATGAGACGCGGCGTGGGGGGGGGGGGGGGGGGGGGGACCGGAGTAGGCGGATTTATGGCCGTATGAAAAACGGGCTTTAATTAAGAAACATGGGACGCGGGATGAATTCTCCTGTACGCGGGAGGAAGTTTGAGGCGGACTGCCACCGGACTAATGATTTTAGTGACAGTGAATGGTCCGATAAATTTAGGAGCTAGTTTATTACAAACGGTACGCAAAGGAATATTCTTAGATGAAAGCCACACTTTTTGACCGACTACGTAAACGGGAGGCTTTGACCGGTGGCGATCGGCCTTAGCCTTAGTGCGCGCACCCACTTTGAGGAGGGTCTATCTGGCCCTATTCCAAGTACGTCGACACCTCTGAACAAAGGCGTGAGCGGAGGGGACCGCGATTTTGGATTCCAAACTGGGAAAAACAGGTGGCTGGTAACCTAAACTACATTCAAACGGAGATAGGCCCGTACCTGACACTGGTAAAGAGTTGTGTGCGTACTCCACCCATGAGAGCTGCTGGCTCCAGGAGGCAGGATTCTGGGACACCAAACATCGCAACATACGTTCGAGATCTTGGTTGGCTCTCTCTGTTTGACCGTTACTCTGAGGATGGAAACCAGAAGAAAGGCTAACATTGGCCCCCAATAACCGGCAGAACTCTCTCCAAAATTTAGAGACAAACTGAGGCCCCCTGTCAGAAACCACATTTGCCGGGAGGCCATGTATGCGAAAAATGTGATCAATGACAGCAACTGCTGTCTCTCTGACTGAGGGTAATTTGGGCAGAGGAATAAAATGAGCAGCCTTCGAGAACCGGTCCACAGCGGTCAAAATGACCGTATTGCCACAGGATGGCGGGAGACCTGTGACAGAATCTAGCGAGATGTGTGACCAGGGTCTCGAAGGAACTGACAGCGGCTGAAGAAACCCAGCAGGAAGGCGATTGGAAGTCTTAGAAACAGCACAAACAGAACAAGCCAAAACAAACTCACGTATATCCCGAGCCATAGCTGGCCACCAGAATCGCTGCTTAACCAGAAATAAGGTGCGACTCACCCCTGGATGACAAGCCACCTTGGAAGAGTGTCCCCATCGAATGACGTCAGCGTGTGTGTGTTGCAAGGCAGTTACAAACAGGTGGAAGAGGATCAACACAAAACAGCATTTGCATTGGCCGTGAATCGGACCCGGGTCTCCCGCGTGGCAGGCGAGAATTCTACCACTGAACCACCAATGCTGATGTGCTTTTAGTGTTGCCCTTGTGGGGTGTGAGTGGTGCAAGCCAGTTACATACAAGTGGAAGAGGATCAACAAATAACAGCTGTTGCATTGACGAGAATCGGACCCAGGTCTCCCGCGTGGCAGGTGAGAATTCTACCACTGAACCACCAATGCTGATGTGCTTTTAGAGTTGCCATTGTGGGGTGTGAGTGGTGCAAGCCAGTTACATACAGGTGGAAGAGGATCAACAAAAAACAGCTGTTGCATTGGCCGAGAATCGGACCCAGGTCTCCCGCGTGGCAGGCGAGAATTCTACCACTGAACCACCAATGCTGATGTGCTTTTGGTGTTGCCCTTGTGGGGTGTGAGTGGTGCAAAGCAGTAACATACATATGGAAGATGATCAACACAAAACAGCATTTGCATTGGCCGGGAATCGGACCCGGGTCTCCCGCGTGGCAGGCGAGAATTCCACCACTGAACCACCAACGCTGAAGTGCTTCTGGTGTTGCCCTTGTGGGGTGTGAGTGCTGCAAGGCAGTTACATACAAGTGGAAGAGGATCAACACAAAACAGCAATTGCACTGGCTGGAAACCGGACACGGGTCTCCCGCATGGCAGGCGAGAATTCTACCACTGAACCACCAATGCTGATGTGCTTTTGGTGTTGCCCTTGTGGGGTGTGAGTGGTGCAAGGCAGATACATACATGTGGAAGAGGATCAACACAAAAGAGCTGTCGCATTGGCCAGGAATCGGACTCTGGTCTCCCGCGTGGCTGGCGAGAATTCCACCACTGAACCACAAACGCTGAAGTGCTTTTGCTCTTGCCCTTGTGGGGTGTGAGTGCTACAAAGCAGTAACAAACATGTGGAAGAGGATCAACACAAAACAGCATTTGCATTGGCCGGGAATCGGACCCGGGTCTCCCGCGTGGCAGGCGAGAATTCTACCACTGAACCACCAATGCTGATCTGCTTCTAGTGTTGCCCTTGTGGGGTGTGAGTGGTGCAAGGCAGTTACATACAGGTGGAAGAGGATCAACACAAAACAGTAATTGCATTGGCTGGGAATCGGACCCGGGTTTCCCGCGTGGCAGGCGAGAATTCTACCACTGTACCACCAATGCTGAAGCTCTTCTTTTGTTGCCCTTGTGGGGTGTGAGTGGTGCAAGCCAGTTACATACAGGTGGAAGAGGATTAACACAAAACAGCAGTTCTATTGGTCGGGGAAGGGACCCGGGTCTTCTACAATGCAGCCGAGAATTCTACCACTAAACCACCAATGCTGATGTGCTTCTGGTGTTGCCCTTGTGGGGTGTGAGTGCTGCAAGCCAGTTACATACAGGTGGAAGAGGATCAACACAAAACAGTTGTTGCATTGGCCGGGAATCGGACCCGGGTCTCCCGCGTGGCAGGCGAGAATTCTACCACTGAACCACCAACGCTGATGTGCTCTTGGTGTTGCCCTTGTGGGGTATGAGTGGTGCAAGCCAGTTACATACAGGTGAAAGAGGATCAACACAAAACAGCTGTTGCATTGGCCAGGAATCAGTCCCGGGTCTCCCACGTGGGAGGCGAGAATTTTACCACTGAACCACCAATGCTGGTCTGCTTCTAGTGTTGCCCTTGTTGAGTGTGAGTGATGCAAGGCAGTTACACACAGGTGGAAGAGGATCAACACAAAGCAGCAATTGCCGAGAATCAGACCCAGGTCTCCCTCGTGGCAGGTGAGAATTCTACCACTGAACCACCAACGCTGATGTGTTTTTGGTGTTGCCCTTGTGGGGTGTGAGTGGTGCAAGCCAGTTACATACATGTGGAAGAGGATCAACACAAAACAGCAATTGCATTGGCCGGGAATCAGACCCGGGTCTCCCGCGTGGCAGGCGAGAATTCTACCACTGAATCACCAATGCTGATCTGCGTTTTCTGTTGCCCTTGTTTGGTGTGGGTGCTGCAAGGCTTTTCCATATAGCTGGAAGAGGATCAACACGAAAAAGCAAATGCATTGGCCGGGAATCGGACCCGGGTCTCCCGCGTGGGAGGCGAGAATTCTACCACTGAACCACCAATGCTGATCTGCTTCTAGTGTTGCACTTGTGGGGTGTGAGTGATGCAAGGCAGTTACACACAGGTGGAAGAGGATCAACAGAAAGCAGCAACTGCCAAGAATCAGACCCAGGTCTCCCTCGTGGCAGGTGAGAATCCTATCACTGAACCACCAACGCTGATGTGTTTTTGATGTTGCCCTTGTGGGGTGTGAGTGGTGCAAACCAGTTACATACAGGTGGAAGAGGATCAACACAAAAGAGCATTTGCATTGGCCGGGAATCGGACCCGGGTCTCCCGCGTGGCAGGCGAGAATTCTACCACTGAACCACCAATGCTGATCTGCTTCTAGTGTTGCCCTTGTGGGGTGTGAGTGGTGCAAGCCAGTTACATACAGGTGGAAGAGGATCAACACAAAACAGCTGTTGTATTGGCCAGGAATCGGACCCGGGTCTCCCGCGTGGCAGGCGAGAATTCTACCACTGAATCACCAATGCTGATCTGCGTTTTCTGTTGCCCTTGTTTGGTGTGGGTGCTGCAAGGCTTTTCCATAAAGCTGGAAGAGGATCAACACGAAAAAGCAATTGCATTGGCCGGGAATCGGACCCAGGTCTCCCTCGTGGCAGGTGAGAATCCTACCACTGAACCACCAACGCTGATGTGTTTTTGGTGTTGCCCTTGTTGAGTGTGAGTGATGCAAGGCAGTTACACACAGGTGGAAGAGGATCAACACAAAGCAGCAATTGCCGAGAATCAGACCCAGGTCTCCCTCGTGGCAGGTGAGAATTCTACCACTGAACCACCAACGCTGATGTGTTTTTGGTGTTGCCCTTGTGGGGTGTGAGTGGTGCAAGCCAGTTACATACATGTGGAAGAGGATCAACACAAAACAGCAATTGCATTGGCCGGGAATCAGACCCGGGTCTCCCGCGTGGCAGGCGAGAATTCTACCACTGAATCACCAATGCTGATCTGCGTTTTCTGTTGCCCTTGTTTGGTGTGGGTGCTGCAAGGCTTTTCCATATAGCTGGAAGAGGATCAACACGAAAAAGCAAATGCATTGGCCGGGAATCGGACCCGGGTTTCCCGCGTGGGAGGCGAGAATTCTACCACTGAACCACCAATGCTGATCTGCTTCTAGTGTTGCACTTGTGGGGTGTGAGTGATGCAAGGCAGTTACACACAGGTGGAAGAGGATCAACAGAAAGCAGCAACTGCCAAGAATCAGACCCAGGTCTCCCTCGTGGCAGGTGAGAATCCTATCACTGAACCACCAACGCTGATGTGTTTTTGATGTTGCCCTTGTGGGGTGTGAGTGGTGCAAACCAGTTACATACAGGTGGAAGAGGATCAACACAAAAGAGCATTTGCATTGGCCGGGATTCGGACCCGGGTCTCCCGCGTGGCAGGCGAGAATTCTACCACTGAACCACCAATGCTGATCTGCTTCTAGTGTTGCCCTTGTGGGGTGTGAGTGGTGCAAGCCAGTTACATACAGGTGGAAGAGGATCAACACAAAACAGCTGTTGTATTGGCCAGGAATCGGACCCGGGTCTCCCGCGTGGCAGGCGAGAATTCTACCACTGAATCACCAATGCTGATCTGCGTTTTCTGTTGCCCTTGTTTGGTGTGGGTGCTGCAAGGCTTTTCCATAAAGCTGGAAGAGGATCAACACGAAAAAGCAATTGCATTGGCCGGGAATCGGACCCAGGTCTCCCTCGTGGCAGGTGAGAATCCTACCACTGAACCACCAACGCTGATGTGTTTTTGGTGTTGCCCTTGTGGGGTGTGAGTGGTGCAAACCAGTTACATACAGGTGGAAGAGGATCAACACAAAACAGCATTTGCATTGGCCGGGAATCGGACCCGGGTCTCCTGCGTGGCAGGCGAGAATTTTACCACTGAACCACCAACGCTGAAGTGCTTTTAATGTTGCCCTTGTGGGGTGTGAGTGCTGCAAAGCAGTAACGTACATGTGGAAGAGGATCAACACAAAACAGCATTTGCATTGGCCGGGAATCGGACCCGGGTCTCCCGCGTGGCAGGCGAGAATTCTACCACTGAACCACCAATGCTGATCTGCTTCTAGTGTTGCCCTTGTGGGGTGTGAGTGGTGCAAGCCAGTTACATACAGGTGGAAGAGGATCAACACAAAACAGCTGTTACATTGGCCGGGAATCGGACCAGGGTCTCACGCGTGTCAGGCGAGAATTCTACCACTGATCCCCCAATGCTGATGTGCTAGTGGTGTTGCCCTTGTGGGGTGTGAGTGGTGCAAGCCAGTTACTTACAGGTGGAAGAAGATCAACACAAAACAGCTGTTGCATTGGCCGGGAATCGGACCCGGGTGTCCCGCGTGGCAGGCGAGAATTCTACCACTGAACCACCAATTCTGATCTGCTTCTCGTGTTGCCCTTGTGGGGTGAGAGTGATGCAAGGCAGTTACATACATGTGGAAGAGGATCAACACAAAACAGTAATTGCATTGGCCGGGAATCGGACCCGGGTCTCCCGCGCGGCGGCCGAGGATTCTTTAGCTAAACGGCCCTAAACGGATTCCCATTCATTTTCAATGGTAGTGCTGAACCACTACAGATGCAATATACTTTCGGCCACTGGCGCTCTGTGGCGCACTTCCGTGTTTTTGCACCAGCGGGAAATTTGAAGATGACATTTTCATTTTAACTCAGAGAGTGAAATAAACACATCCGCGATCTGCTCCTTTCGTTTTATTCGGTGAATTTACAACATCTGTCAAAGGTAAGAGACTTTATTACTCACATTGTGTTACCGTTGTGCAAAAGCATTGTTTTACTGTTGTGCAAAAACTATATTGACCTGTAAACTTTATTTTTTTAAGCCAAATTTGCCCTCTCGTGATTTATTTCATATAATTATGAATGAACATGGCTGTAATTTATGTTTTTGCACTTGGTTGTTTGTGTCAATGCGCATATTATATTTTATTTTTGTGTTTTGCCCATCCTCTGACAGTATTTTCTGTTTTAAACTGTGTTTACAACAGTAAGCAAAATCCCAACATTGTATTTAATTAGTAACATCAATTACATGCTATATTATTATTATTATTATAACTTTATATAAATTATATATATATATATATATATATATATATATATATATATATATATATATATATATATATATATATATATGTGTGTGTGTGTGTGTGTGAGCTTGCAGTGGCAGACATGCACTGGGAGTAGATCCTAGGCCTCATCCTCTGTATAGCGTTACAAGATGACATTGGGATTTAGCAGAAGATTGTTGTCTGCTGTCTCACCCCTTCTCCTCCTCCAATTGTTGTGCTTTCTCTCCATTGTGAGAATGGATGGGAGCCAATTGTGTGGCGGCATATGCAAATGAATGACGACACGGCTGTCTTCTTACAAGCGCACAGCTTCATATAACTGATCAAGGCAAGTTATTTTCGTCAACGTTTATATCTGCTGAAAAAAGTTGTTTTGTCAATTGTAGTCTTTTGTTATGTCACAGTCTTGGCCTCTTACTGCTGATTTATAATTTTATGACAAGAATTTTAACAAAAGTCACCCTGAGTTCACGTCAAGGTGTTTTTGTGCATAGTGTCAAAGGACATGACCTCGCACACAGCAACATCCTCAGAGTAAAATTTACTCAGTTCAGAGAACATTTGGTCCCTCTCTAAATTGAGTAAAATTTACTCAGCAGCAGAGTTAAAGATAATGAGACGATGATGGGGTTAATTAAGTGATGATTGAGCACTGATGATGAACACCTGCTGTTAACAAGCAGAAACAGAGAAGAGAAACATAAAACTACAACTGACTTCAGTCACAGTCGTAGATGAAATAAACTGAAATAAAACACATCAAATCTCTCAAAATCTCAGCAGAGGATCATTAAGCAACTCCACAAACAGCAGCTTTACTTATTAACAACCTGTTTGGCCTTACTTCTGCCACACTCTACAAATTTCCATATAGTGATATTATTAAGAACTAAGTCATTTTTTACAATAACAATAAAAACACACCACTTTTTGTGTTTTAAGCTGTCACCATTGGGGAGAACAGTAGTTGCTTTACTTGGACTTTGACTCGATTTCTAATGTTAGTTTCTCTTTGTTTGCCAGACAGTGTATTGTGGCTAATATTGAATAAAGAGAGCAATTGTGCTCTGGATAATTGATTCTGTGCTGATTTAGTCACCGGTCAAATCAGCAAAATTGGTTTTGACCTATTAAGTCTGAATAGTGTTTTATCACAAAAGTAGCACTATATCAAGAAAATGGAACTCAGCAATACTTTTATCAGCTCATAAAACACATTGAACATCTGAAACACTCAAAACACACAGACATAATGAATCAGCGTATGCTTCTCAACTATGGTGAGTTTTTTTTTCTCTACAGTGCATGCTGGGAACTATGGATGAATGTTAGCAGACGCTGCAGCCAAAAAAAATACAAAATCTCTAACCACTGTTCAGATAGAGACGCTGATTATTGATGTTTGTGTCTCTAAAGTGATTCAGATGCTCAATGTGTTTTAAATATGTATAAAACCACAGCTGAGGTCCATTCACACTCAATTTTGTATCTTACATGATAAACCATCATTTAAACATGATTTACAAAGTCAAACATAATCTCTTACACAGTAACTCTTATCAATAGTTTGTTATTAAAGGGACAAATTGTGCAATTTATTAGACCTGAATGCTTTTAAAATCCTCATACAGTCACAGGCCTCAGAAACATGCGCAAATGATAAATCATAATCTAGACTCAAATTGACAAAAGTGTTCAAAAACACTATAGTATTTACTACAAATTACTATAGTATTGTGTTTTTTTTTTTTTGGGACCATACTGCTGTTTATATGTGTCCAATGAAATAAGGCAAAAAAGTCAACTTTACTTCATCATTCAGATTTCCTCCACTAGAGGTCGCTGTGATGATCAGATTCTCCACAGCTCTGATTCTCTCAGTTCTCGCCGGGTTCAGTGGCGCGCGCCTGTAATCCAAGTTACTGGGAGGCTGAGGCTGCGGATCGCTTAAGCTTAGGGCTTCTGGACTGCAGTGGACTATGTCGATTCCCAGCAAACATGCCAGTGTGGGCCCACTGTGGGTAAGTGTGGGTTTACTGTGGGACACTGTGGGCAGGACAATCCCACAGAAAAACACATGTGGGCCCCATGTGGGGTAGCCCATGCGGGCCCCAAAAATATTTTCCCCTTTGGGGCCTACATAGGTTTTTCTGTGGGCAAGCCCACAGTGGGCTTTCCCACAGAAAACCCATGTGGGCCCCATATGGGTCAGCCTATGTGGGGCCCAATGGATTTTTCCCTTTGGGGCCCCAATGTTGGTTTTCTGTGGGCAATCCCACAGTGGGTTTGCCCACAGAAAAACCCATGTGGGCCCCATATGGGTCAGCCTATGTGGGGCCCAATGGATTTTTCCCTTTGCGGCCCCAATGTTGGTTTTCTGTGGGCAATCCCACAGTGGGTTTGCCCACAGAAAAACCCATGTGGGCCCCATATGGGTCAGCCTATGTGGGGCCCAATGGATTTTTCCCTTTGCGGCCCCAATGTTGGTTTTCTGTGGGCAATCCCACAGTGGGCTTGCCCACAGAAAAACCCAAGTGGGCCCCATATGGGTCAGCCTATGTGGGGCCCAATGGATATTTCCCTTTGTGGCCCCATACTGTATTTTGTGAGTAAATTTAAGTTAAATTTACATTTAGCTTGTGTATGAAAATTAAAATAAATCACTTGCATATTGGTCTAAATAGTGTGAAGGACAGATAACTGGCTTGCTGCTTAGAGAAAATCATCCAGAAATGATAGTTTTAGATAGAATCTTGATCACATATGATCACATACAGTAGTCAATATTTGAAGTGGATCAAAATGTTTTTCAAAATTGTCCTAAGACAAGAATGGGTGTTGTTGAATAGTTTTAGAATAACTCCGAAGAAAAGTTTTGATCCACTTTAAATGTTAACTACTGTATTTCCAGTACAGGGGCATGAATATCCATTAATTTCTCTGGTTGGTTCAACTTCTGCAAATAAATTTGTATTTATAAATCTATGAACATATATACATTATGACAGACTAAATCAATGTTCTTTACAAGGTTGTAGTTTTTTAAAATATATATTGGCGCTGACAGTGTTAATGTTTGATACTGTGGCACCACTGTATCCAAGAAATTTGAAAGAAACGTGCCACATCACTTCATACTTCATTCAACAGATTCATATTGTAGTTGGATATAATTTATTTTGGTAAACAAATGCAAAAAATGAATTTATGACCATTTAAAAAAAAATCCTATATTTTCTGTTGCAGTCTTATCTGTTTGTTTGTTTGAATTAGATCTCTCTTTTCCGTATGTATTATCTACAGTTGTGGCTGATTTTAACTGTTGCATTCTATACAAATGTTCTGTTGCAGACACAGCTGGGTTTGTGTTTTGTGAGCATTTGTGTGAGAATATAAATTCCATATCGCATTTGTCCTCTAGCCTTAATTTCTGAAATATTCAGATTTATTCAGGATATAATTTTTTTTCATATTTATCATCCACGTTCATTTAGACAGCAAACATGCCATTGTGGGCCCACTGTGGGTAAGTGTGGGTTTACTGTGGGACAGTGTGGGCAGGACAATCCAACAGAAAAACACAAGTGAGTCCCATGTGGGGTAGCCAATGCAGGCCCCAAAAATATTTTTATGTTTATTGTCCACTTTTTTTAGACAATTTTGACACCAAAAGTCCTTAAGTGTGAAAAAAATAAATAAATAAAAATCGTGACTGGAGCAATTTCTTTTGTTGGGGAGAGTGTGACACCCTGAATGGTTAGTCACGGGTGTTTGTTTGTGTCTTATAAATATATATTATAATTTCTGCTTCTCTTTGTTGATGATTTTCTTCATGATTGTTTCATCTAAAGCTGTATTTATATGAAATATGTGGCGAGTGAAGAGTGGGCGGGACCGGGATGGTTTGTTTACAGGGTTGCTATGGTAACGGTGAACCGCAAGAGTGTCATTACTAGAGCGCCTCGATTTTGAACAACAACGCAGCCGTCTCATCATTTAGGTGGGTAAATCCTGTCACAATATCAATGAAATGTTAAGAAAACATGCTACTCAAGTGTGTTAACAAGTTTAGTGAGGTAACGTGCAGTTAAAGAGTTAATTAGTAGCAACGATTTTATCTGTTTGCTGACATTGTATCAAAACGGCAGTTAGCGGCCCGGGTGTGTTATATGATAACTGCAAAGCTAACAAAAGGGCTCCACCACGCTGAAATGCTATGTAAATGTTATGTTTTTGTATTAAAGTTGTTAAAAACGGTATTAATATCAATTTCGTTTGTATAAATGCACTTTTGGTCAAAGACGAGGGTTACACTCAACGACTGTAAGAGAATTGTTCACGTTTGGATTACACAGAGCTATCCCAGAGATGCAGAGCAGAGGTACGATACTGTGCTGACACCCCACTGGCCCAGCAACTGCTGCAAGGGCTCTGACCAGATAAAAAGGCCTTTGGGAGCATGCTGATCTGCAAAGCATTTAAAGGTAAGAGTATGTAATGTTTCTATATGATAACCCTCTGTAACAGGAGTGAAAAAGGAAATCTGAGGGAAAATTACTAGTCATGTATAGTAAGAACAGTAGAAACAGTTACATGTAACTAAGTAACGTTTATTTGTCAGCAAATTTTCACAGATTGAAACACTTTTTATTATCCTGGAGTATTTTTACAACCCCAGGGGCTTTGTAACAACTACAAATAATACTTTAAGTTTATAATGTTGGTCAATTTGTCTAATTTTTCAAGCCTATCAAGTACATCTCTTTCATAATCATAATATTTTGCTCTGAGTATTAACAATTTAGGAACAGAAACAACCCTTAAAAGAAAATCTAATCTCAGATTCACTAGTACACAATGACATTTTTCATTTGTACTGCAAGTGAACTCATGAGTAGTATACTTTTATAACACTTGTTGTAAATATTTAGTTACTGTACTCAATTCTATGCTCAGAACTTGACCATTGCACTTAACCAATACAACTGCACACACACACAATTCCTTGAGGTGCCAGGACGCAAAGCTGCAATTGACTCTATGCACGACTTCTTCCGCGTTCGCGGTTAGCCCGCATGACAACTTCCGGTGCAGCACGGCGATCGCTTTAAGCGGATGGCGCCGGTGAGGATCATAGATTACACTCGCTGTTTCTAGGAGTTTGCTCGGATTATCGTTAATGACATTAAATTAATCATGAGACAGAGAGCTGTCACACCAAGCAGCAAAGAAGAGAAGAGGTTCAAATTCTACATTTCGAGTTACATTCATCATTTTGAGGGTGAGTATTATCATGCTATATATACGAATAGCAGTTGAACACTAGCCGTGTCCGTTTCTCACAGTTCATATCGATTTTTATGTTATATTTTAATTACCTGCATCATGTCTATCCATCCATCCGTCCTTAATATCCATAAGTATGAACTAGTAGGAGTTATTAACTATAGGTTATAGTTTCCAGGTTTCCTGCAAGGATGGAGTGACAGGAGAGATCAGCATATGATGAAGTCAGAGAAGCTGCATAGTTTGAAAGGGAGGTTATTTATTCTCAGGATGACATAATGATCCAGCTTACCTACAAAGACATCAAAATGTTTCAGAAGAAGCTGACCATTTCTTTCTTTTCATCTTTCTCTTTTACTTTTACCTGTCAAAGTGTCTACAGATCTGAACAAACACACTCACACAACTTCATATTTAACAATTGTTTAATGTTGTATATTTACACATCGCTGTAAGGAAAATGTTTAACATTTTGTCAAATTATTTATACTGCGGTAAAAATGTCTAAAGTTATGTTTTTACATTACTGCTGTGCAAATGTCTAGTTACTTATATTTACATATTTCAGGGTTTTTCCTTGTTCAAAATAAGTTGGAGGTGGTATCCCATTCATTACATTTTTGTGACTTGAAATAATTGTAATTTGCATTATTCTTGTAATCTTATATTAAAAACATTATATATTTTTTTTAAAAGGCTAACATTAAATGTAATTAAATACAACCAGTGCTTGAGCATCATTTGGAGTCTGACAGTAGTTGCCTGCCTGATTTTTTGTCAAAAGACAGAGGTGGTACAGTACATTTGATGGAGGTAAGCACTGCATAATTCCCTATGCACAAAACCCCCTGCTTATTTACAACTGCAGTGCAAGTATCTAAAGTTATTTATATTGTTCTGTAATATTTGTTTAAATGATTATGTTAAAAATGAATGTTTATTATATTGACAACTTTATATTCCTGCAGTGCAGGGAACAACATATAAATTATGTACAGTGTGTGTTTATATCATTTTTTTACATGAATAAATTTAGGTTCATCATCTACTCTTTAATCTTTAGCTCAAGCTTTTACTAATGGGCAGAAGGCAAGCCACTGTATAAATCTGGTTGATGCTCGCTGTAATAGAAAGATGATGATCGTCCAGCTTGTGTTGCTTCATGCTGCGGATGAGACACTCTGTGTGGACCCTCAGGCGTGCGATGGACGGTGTCTCCCTCACACTTGCTCTTACTCTTACTCTGGACACATTACTCTGGATGCTGTAGGATGCAAGTTGTGAACCTAAATCAGATGTGATGCATGTAGATGTATAAATCAGAAAGAAATGTATTAGATTTTGCATATAAATACTTGTGCTTAACACATTTTGTCTATTACATGACACTAGAATATGTGTGTGTGTGTATATATATATATATATATATATATATATATATATATATATATATATATATATATATATATATATATATATATACTGCAATTTATTGAATTTCATGATGGTTAATTCTACAGTATGTTGCTGCATTCATTAACAGAAAGTTGTAAATACTACAATATTCATTCATTTACTTTTCAGCTTAGTCTTATTAAATGCTACAACATATGCAGTATAATACAATTTACTATAGTATGATTAAAAACGTAATATTATATAATATAAAATAAAATACAATTACAACTTGTTACTTCTTTCATCTGGGTTAAATTCTAGTACATCATTTTTTTATCGTACCTTTAGAGCCGTATAACATCACCAAAAGCAGCATCGAAGCAGTCTCCTTTCAGTCACTCCACCTCTTCACGGAGTCTGTCAGCCTGATCTGGTATTAATCATCTGCAGTTGGTTGTGGAACTGAACAATAATGATGTTGCAGATGCTGGGCATCCACTGGCACATGATTCTCATTAATTTAAGTGTAAATCTCCCGTTTTTTGCCATGCTCCGATGCATTTAGGTCTTGCCGCTATTAGATTTCGCTGTAAAACGCGCTATGCGGAAATCGAGACACTGGCGTATATTCTACCGGAAATACGTCAGCAGAGTTCGTGCATAGAGTCAATTCTTTAATCATAAGTCCAACTCTCTATCCACTAGGCTACGAGTGAGTACACTTTCACCAAAACACTAGTAGTTTTATACTGCTGTATACTGAATATACTCTATATTTTCTTAATTGTAGTTTAAAATGAGTATACTAATAGTATACTTGAGAATATTTTTTTTGTAAGAGTACATGGACCCTTTTCACAAAAAGGTTATGATGCATTTAATGGTGATCAGCATCTTAAATCTTGAATTCTTTTTAATTTTAGATTTTTAAAAAAAAATGTATTTACACTTCTAAAGCTATACTCTGTATTATGTCATTTGTGCAGTGTCTATGGGCAGGACAGTAAATATGACGTTGTTTTCTCTTCTGGTTGCCATTATCAGTCTCACACTATTTTATTTATTTATTTTTTTGCTTTTTCTGAAAGATTTGATAACACCATCATTGACTTTTATTATTAGAGCAAATTAAAATGCTAAAATTTTGTTGTATTCTGCCATTCACTGCACTCTAAGTTTACCCAACTATGATGACTTCTGCTACAAAGCAACCCATAAATGTGAAAAGGGTCCATAAAACTTAAAGAATTATATTGATATAATATTAATATTGATTTTAACATTTGTATTGAAATTGTTTTCTTTCTCAGACGCTGTAACAAAATCCAGCAAAGGAACGGCTTGCGAAATAGAAGCAACAGTCAAATCATGGTTAAGAAAGTCAAGAGACAGAGATGGTGGGCGCCTAGGAAGTCCCAAAACTCAGAAGGGACTTACTTTTAATTCAATTTTTTGGAGTTAGAAAAATAGTGTTTTCTTTTGTTTGTTTATTGATGTTTGATTTTGTATAAAATATAACTCTGTTTCTGTATAATACAGTTGTTCATTTTTATTTTTTTGTTATTAAAAATAAATAATTATTAACATGACCCAGTTTATTGTCAAGTGAAATTGTTCTGAAAATGCATTGTATAATGGTTTTATGTATGTACAAAGTAGAACCAGACTTAGTGGCTCTTACAGGGTCATTGCGAGCAGCCCACTGTGGGCCCAATAGTGTGGGCTGACTGTGGGACCCAAACTGTGGGGCACTTGTGGGGCCCCTTTGGGACAGAGCAGGTTAGCCCACAGTCAGCCCACACTTTTGGGCTGTCCCAAAGAGGGCCCACTCGTGCCCCACAGTGTGGGGCCCACACGTGCCCCACATTTCACGCCGGTATCTGGGCCCACACTGGCGTGAAGTGTGGGGCACGTGTGGGCCCTACACTGTGGGGCACGTGTGGGCCCCCTTTGGGACAGCCCACAAGTGTGGGCTGACTGTGGGCTAACCCGCTCTGATTAGTGTGGGATAGCCCACAGTCAGCCCACACTTTTGGGCTGTCCCAAAGGGGGCCCACACGTGCCCCACAGTGTGGGGCCCACACGTGCCCCGCATTTCACGCCGGTATCTGGGCCCACAGTGGGCTGCCCACATGGGTCCCTTATGGGCCCCAAAGTAGCATGTTTGCTGGGTTGGGTGTCTGCACTAAGTTCGGTATCAATATGGTGCTCCTGGGGGAGCTTGGGACCACGAGGTTGTCTAAGGAGGGGTGAACCGGCCCAGATCGGAGACGGAGCAGGTCAAAGCCCCTGTGCTGATCAGCAGTAAGATTGCACCTGTGAATAGACACTGCAGTGCAGCCTGAGCGACGCAGACTTTTGTTTGTATTTCACTACTATATTTATATTATACAGAAATAATATAGAGGTTTATACTAACAACAGTGCCTTATTTTATTTTACCAAAATATTACACCAAAAGGCAGTGGTCAAAAAAGCAGAAGCACCTTATTTTGTGTCACTTTGAGTTGTTTATTTAAAATGACAATAGTATATTTCATACAGCTAATCATGCATTAAATAATTTATTAAGTGATTTGTTTACTATGTTACTTGTTTATAATAGTCAAAAAACAAAAGTGCAAATAAAAAGTCTGCGTCTCTCTGTGTCGCTCAGGCTGCACTGCAGTGTCTATTCACAGGCACAATCCCACTACTGATCTTACCCCCATTTTAAGAATAAGATCTTTGTGTCTCGAGAATGTGTCTGTAAAGTTTTAGCTCAAAACACCCATCAGATTATTTGTTATACCTTTGAGAATGTTGGGATTTTCTGCTTTAAAGACTTAGTCTTTTAGTGGAGTAAAAAAGTTTTTCAAACTTTCTGTCTACTGGTCTGTCCACAGGCTCATATTTGTATGGCTGTGGTCCGTCGTTTGTGTTAATATTTCAGAATGTCTTATCTCGGCATCAAAACGCGCACCGCGAGCAGTTGTCTTCATACTGTTTATATGAGCGATACCCCTCTTCCGACATCACTTCCGGTCTGGCGATTTTTTTCAAATGCGGAAGTACATTTCTGTGACTAAAAACGACTCCAGATGGTTTAAGAATAAACTTTAACGTATATTTTAAAGAAAATCTCGTTCTTTACTCCTGCACACATTGACTCATTGAGGTGTCTAACCTACAATATGCTCTGTTAGCACCAGGGATGTGCAGAGACCTTTTAAGGGGCAGGGGCTCAAATGGAAAAAGGCCCTTTTTATTAAATAATAATAAAAATTGTACTTTAATAAATAAAATATATTATAATGAGATTATTAAGGAGATTTCACCCTAAATTCACCATATACTCACCCTTAAAAGGATAGTTAATTCAAAACTGAAAATTCTGTCACCATTTACTAACCTTTTACTTGTTCCAAACCCATTTGACTTTTTTTTTTCTTCTGTTGAACACACAAAGTAATATTTTGAAGAAAGCAGGAAACCTGTAACCATTGACTTTCATGGTATTTGTTTTTCCTAGTCTGGAAGTCGATGATTTCAAGTTTATAGCTTTCTTTAAAATATCTTTTTTTAATCTTTTATTCATTAGTGTTCAACAAAATAAAGAAACAAAGAAATGGAACCACTTGAGGGTGAGTAAATTAAAATGTTTGGGTGAACTATCCGTTTTCAATCTAATATATTTGTTTGATTTTTTTTTTTCTGTTGAACAAAATAAAATATTTTGAAGAATGTAGGACACTGACTTCCATAGCTAGCCTATATATACTTGTTTTGTAGCTTCAATTGACATTATATATTCTGTGTGACTGCAAAAACAAGAGGACAATATTTTTCACTATCCAGCTGTCGTTTCTCCATTACATTAGCCAGATGCAGTCCGCGTGCAATGCGGATGCAGGAGTTGGCATAGGCACTGATAGACGTTACTCCACTGTTGACACCTTACTTTTGAGGCGAGAGTAATAATGTAAATAGAGTCTTCGTTAGAGCATTCGCCTCGCATGTGGCTTTTCTTTCCAAATTATCGGTTCGAGGCTCGCTTGGAGCGATAGACTAAAACCAAGATACTTTAAAGTTTCGGTTTTTTTTTTATTGTTTGACAGGGAAAGCGGCCCTTAAATAGAACATGCATTAACATATATTATATTATTAGTAGTATTAAAAAATAATTATTATCCCCAGGAATATAGGGCACTTTCTCTCCAGGAGAAAAAAAGGGCAGGGGCTCAAGCACCCAAAGCCCCCACCTCTGCACGTGCCTGGTTAGCACAACGTTTTCACGCTGTTTATTTCAAAATGAAAGTGAAACTGGAAGCTACACTCTTCCGCTACCGACATCAACCAGCAGATGGCGCTCAGACACCACAGAAACTCAAACACATTTATTATGTGCCACACACATATTGCCATTTCCTTTGATTTAGCCATACCTCAACTATTATCCAATGCATTTATGATCTTCTAAGACTACGACAGTTATTTAAAATGGCAATAATATTTCACAATTAAACAGTTTTGATTTATCTCTTAATTGAGCTTTATGTGAATTCATCTGAATATCTGCTCAGTGTCATTTCCCAACGATATCTCATGGCAATTTCTAACTTTTTGATTTAGTGGCTAATTCATATGAATTTGTATTATCTCCATCGTACATTTTAGTGTGATTTGCTGATCACCAAATGATGGTTGGGTTTAGTGAAGTTTAGTGCCTCTTTTTTAAAAATCGTACATTTTTGTACATCTGAACTATGAATTAGCTACTAAAACATAAATATTTTCCTCATCAGGCTGCATTTGCAGAGTATGACTAAACCAGAGCTTTAATCAAATTTGTAGAACAAATGTTTAATAAAAACAGATGGCTTTGTTTAACATTTGGTTTAATTATCTTAATTTAAAAAGTACATGTGGAGTAAATATAGGACATTTAAATAGTATACAGCATTTTAAATATTGCAATTATTAGTTATTATTTTTATTTTGCATTTTGTTTAAGAATTACTATTGCATTATTTACAATTTTTTTTTTTTTACAATTGCTATGACAGTTTTTTCAGTCCATTTAACAAGTTTACTAAACTCTTAACACGATTAGCTTAACTTCTGTCTTTGTAGGCTATACAATTAACACATTTCTTGTTGCTTTGACACAAAATGCATCCAGTTAACACTAATTTAAAATGCTTGAATTCTTTTACACACAAGCTCAACTAAGACCAAAACAGTGTCATGTTATAGTCAAATTTACAAATGCACAGTATGTCAGAACAGATAACATCATGTTCTGAACAGAACTTATATAGGCTAAAGTCAAAGTGAACAGCTGTTCATATTGTCAATTAAAATACAAATATATTTCCTGTGTTTTATTCCATTGCCAATGCGAAACAGCTTATTGCAGTTATGCAAATATATAAATCACAGCAGATTCCCATCTAGGAACCACACTCAGGTGTTGAGGTTTTTCCAATTACATAATCATATGTTCTAAAAGAGAACTCTTTGGGCTGATCTTGTGTGGAAACATAAAGCAGCAGAAAGAAAGAAAGAAAGTGTAGGGCCTCGCACACGTAATACACAATTATGTCGTGCGTTAACTTTAAATTAGCTCAAAGGGAATATAACAGAATTTAAAGCGGCTCCAAAAGAATCGACTCTCTTGAACTGAACAAACGACTCGTCCAGCGCTCGTTTGAACAGACAGGGCTGTTGACTCAAAAATGAATATTACTATTCGAACTAAAGTAAAACACTTTAATATTTAAGCAGGGTAACAAGATCTAGGGTATAAGGCATTAGATTCATAAGTATACACAGGTCACTTTCCTTTCAATACAAAAGAGACTTTATTGACTACAAACTAACAAAAACACACATACACACACGCATTCATACTGGTTGCAGAAGAGGAATAGAAGGAAAGAAGAGTTTAGGAGAGATGTGATGTAAATCCTCAAGATGTAAAACCTAACCAAGCGAACCAAATAATCAATTCAACCTTTACTGTGTCTTAGACAGGGTTATCTATCATTTAACATGACTAGCAGATCATACACCAGTTCAGCAATGGATCTGGAGATGTACTTGCGTTCCTTAGTGATGTGGGGAAGTCCTTCTGTGGAGCTGGTTTCCCTGTTCGCTGGTGGTTGGTTTGGTCGTTGAAGTGACGTCCCTGAGGCTGAAGTGAAGTCCAGTAGTTTAAGTTGGAGGCGGCCAAACTGTTGTCGTGTTGACGGGTTTCGCGACGCAACTTAACTAGACTCTCGACGGAAAGAAAAGAAAGAAGAGTAAACGGGAGATGGGGAAGTTTGAGGCTGGTCTCAACCCATCTTAATGTCCAAGTCCAGCTGGACTGGACCCGGAGAAGAATTGGAAGTGGAGCATCTCCACTTCTCAACAGCTGCTGCTGCTTCGCTGCCTTTCTGCCGTTCTTTTTCCTCGCTCAGCCTAAAGAATGGTTGGGGAGATGGGTTTTATCACCAATGTTTCCGGCCCCTATAGAGCTGGATAAATGAGGCATTGTCCGTGGATCTGCGTGGCAGTCCCATGCACTTGGCGTGACTTACTCACATGGTGCTCAGACAAATAGCATTAAGCATACATTTATAATATGAAGATGATACATTTTACATATCTATAATTAAAAAGGAATGAAAGAAAGGGAAAGGATTTCACTCATTCATCTCAAATAACATACACATAATGGTACGTTTGTAATAACTCAAAGCATAATGGGTTATCCATGATTAATGCATTCTTAACATATACAGGATTCAGGTGTCATACAAGAGCAATAACATTACATTTCATTAAAAGTCCGCTATCATCGTTTTGAGGATGATCTGATGAACTTTAATGTTTGATGATAGTTTAAAATTTCAGAGAGGATTTTGATTCTCTGTTTTGGAGCAAAGTCAGTCAATTCTCTGTCTTGCATGGGGCTGGAAAACCCCATTTCCTGAGGTCAAACACGAGCTCTTTGTTAAGAAAATTGTGTTCTCATGATCAGTTACCCGTTCGTCTTGAGTTAACTTGGTCAGGATAGTGGGTCCGATGACACTTCACGAGTCCGATAGCCTCAAGGCATGCGCTTCCTGCTCTACTGCAAAAATGTGGCCTGACCTTCTGATTTTGGTCAGAGACCAAAAACGGCTCTCGATCAAGGTGATTCTGATCACAGGTGTCGACTCAGTTATAGGTGTCTGCATCGAGTCCCCACAGACCCCCTTTCGTTAGACGATGTGTTGGGATGAAGACATCGGCGAACGCTGGATAAACACAAGAGGAAAAGCAGACACATACATAGGAAACAACAAGACAACACCTCCATTACCATGTACTGTACTGGTGCAGGGCGTCAGATTATCTGCGCACTGATCATTTAACCTCATTAGCAAGTTAAAATTTCAAATGTTGAGTACAATTTGATTCAGATTTTAGATTGTCATTGTACTTTGGTCAAATTCGCAGAATTGATTGTTCTAGTTTAAGATGGTTTACCTTCAATTTCTGGCATTACTGGTGACCAGAATAAGGTGATCAAGTTCACGAGCATCTTTAGGTGGTATCAACAAAAAGAACAATTAGGTATGGTGTGCCAATCCTGATATCCTAATGGTAATTCAATCTTATTCTAATTTAAGAAAGATAGGACAGGAAAAGAAAGGCAAAGTTAAAACAAAAAAAAAACTTAAGTAGTTTGACAACCAGGCTTTCACCTATAGTTGAGTGGCTCAGGTGTAATAGGCCATAGCATAATCACATGTAATCTGTTTGCTATGTGGAGAGTTACATGGAATCTCATGACGCATGTTAAGACAAAATCAAGCTAGTTCTGCGAGTTCTAGCTATGTGAAGACAACGCTTGAGTGTTGTGTATGTCACATGTATAAAACAGTGTAAAATAACTTAACAGTGTAGTGTATATGTATGGTCAGATCTGTGTCAGTCTTTTGAAAGTCCCCCTTTCCTTGCAGGTTTGATGCACTTGCTTCTTTGTTCAGTGGCTCTGAGTGGGCACAGGTGAAGGTTGGCTTTGCATCTTTTCCTGGATGACAGTTCATTCATGAGCTGATGGGGTCCAGTAAGGAAAGTGTCTCTGGCTGACTGAGGGAAATAGTTTGACGTAGCTGTGTGGAGCTGAGATGCAAACTTTTGTCCCTGGTCACATTGCTCTGTGGGTGCCTTCTGTGACCTCAAGGCCTGACCGTGGTTACTGTCAGGTAAAGATGAGTGTTCAGTTGGACATTTCTTGGTGAGTGTGAGGTGGACAGTGTGGTGGTTCTGATACCTCTGGATTTGTCGGTGGTGAGAGACCTCCCCCTTTAAGTTCAGTTGTTGTAGAACAGGTGGTTGTCATCTCCACTATGCAGGTGTATCAGTCATGTTAGTCATGAAGAACATCACTCACCCTTGAAGTGGTCTGAGTTCTTGAACGTGTTGGCTGACGAACTGTACAGCCATTTCTTTTTTCTTTGGGAAACAACTTTGGGTGTCTTGAGAAGCGTGGCTGGTCCCGTGTTGTCTCTGACCAGTTTGTGTGGTAGTCGGCGTTGACATGGGAGGCACGTTCTCTGTTGGCACTGCGGAAGACTCTGGTGTTGTCATCGTGGCTGATAGAAGATTTTAAACCTTTCTTGGAGGACATCTTCTGTTTGATGTAGGCTTTGTCTGTGAGGTCCCGTAGCTGTTGGAGGGACATTGTGCGTGGACAGGCCATGATGCCTAGATGACGACTTACTCCAGGGTGCAGGTTTCTTAAAAAGAGGGTTTTAAAGTTCACATCCTCTTCAAGTTCAGGGTCATCATGTGCAGCAAAGTATGCTTGTCTAAATCTGTGGTAGAAAGCTTGAGGTGTCTCTTGGCGACCTTGTTTGGTTTCCAGGGCAGTTAACAGTCCGTGTTCAGACTCAGAGTCTTTAAATTCATTAATTAGTGCTGCACACAGTAGCTGGTAGTTTGACTTTATGTGAGCATGTTGTCTATCTAGGAAGCTTTGCACGTCGGGACAGGATGTGGATCTGAGGAGGTACCACCGGTCTCTGTCAGTCACATGAGGTCTCACTTCAAGATAAAAGTCTATGTCTCTGAGGTAGGCCTGGACGTCTTTGCTCTCTGTGGAGTTTGGGTTAAACTGGGTGATGTTTTTAGCCAGTTTGTCAAGGTCTTTAAGAGTCAATTCAAGTGCAGGTGTAAAACCTGTGTGCATAGGCTTTCTGCTTACGTTAGCAGGGAAGAGGTCCGTGGCAAAGGCTGTTGATGGCCTGGTTTGCAGTCGTCTACTTCTTCCACTGTCGGTGAAGATGAGGGAGTCAGTTGGGTTCAGCAGTGGTGATGCTGATGAGGGCTCCGCCCATCTTGGCTCTGGTTTCTGTTGGTAAGCGTGCAGAAGTTCATCTCTGACCCTGTAGAGTTCATCGCTGTTGTCATCAAGCTGTTGGGTCAGATGATCATTTTCACTGCTGTACCTGTTCAGTTGAGCTTCTAGAGCTTTTAGTTTAGAGTCTTTGTCTTTGAGTCTTGCTTCAGCTTCCTGTAGTTGCTGTTCAGCAGACTGGAGACGCTGTATCAGGTCCTGCTGGGAAGACTTTAGTTCATGACGGTCACGTTCAGCAACAGCAAGGGCCTTTTGGAGCTGTTCAAACTGTCTCTTAGTTAAATACTCCACTTCGTCTGGTACCTTGTGTTGATACTGGGTTTCCTCTTCGAGCTTGTCTGTGCAGCCTTGAGTGTGCAGTAGCTCTCTCAGGAACTCAGTGGTCTGACGCTTGAAATCATCCTGGGCTTTCACTTCCAGCTTGTCGATGCGGCTTTGTGCACGTGTCAGCTCCTTCTGAAGATAGGTGATGTGCTTGTCGCTGAGCTTCAGCTGGGCTGTGAAGGCGTGGCTTAGGAAATAGGTGACCTTGAATAGCTCTGCATGGTCGTGACTCTGGCTTGAGTCAGGTGACAGTTCAGTTGCCTTGCCGGTGAAGCCATCCGTGATTCCTCTTAGCCAGGTGTCCACATCTTCTCCTCGGGCAGTGGGGTTTGCAGTCAGTGACATGCTGGCACGCCGGAAGGTGAAGACACAGATCTTTGTGGTGTTATAAGTCTATATGTGGTGGAGCAGCTAAGTGTCGTGTCAGTGATTGTAAACCAAAATGAAGTAAGGTGATGGCTATGTGTTGGTCTCAGCATAAAAGATGGCTAATGCTGTGAAGATTTTGCCACTTAAATGAGAAAAGAAGAGAGAGAAAACAAGGTTAAAGCAAATTTAAACAGAAGGATATCAATTTTCTTTCAGTTAAAAATATTTCTAAATATTTTGTATCACTGAAAATAAAATAATATTACTGCTTCTATTTAAAAGGAAAAATGCTACAATTATAGTTCTGAAATTTGTCTTGTCTCGATCTGACAGGATTGACACCACACACCTTACTTGTTGGACCGCTTACCAGCGATGCTTTCGAGGGGACGGTTGCTCAATACTTGTCTCTGTCAAGTGATCTTGGACAAAAAGTCAAAAATTTAATTGTATTCACAAATGCAGGGAGAATATGAGAACAAAGGATGGTTTAATTACAATCAAATTTGTTTCTTTTCTATAGAATTGATTGATTGGTTTTCTCAGGCTTGGTCCCTACAAACTTGATGAACAGAAAGGAAGACAGGAAAACTTAAGATAAAGGAAACAGGAAATACTAAAGAAAGAAGCAGGGAGAAGGAGAACTGGGTGGACCAGGTCCACAAATGGCTCTAAGGCCTAAACGTCTCACTACGAGTAAGAAATTGCTAGTTGAGGTAAAACTAAACAAAATAGACTATAAGAGTTGTCTCCTAATTATTCAAAAATCAAAGTTGATGTACAACTAAATAAAATAAATTACAATGAGACAGGGTTGTCTCTAATTTATTCAAAAACTCGTAGTGAGAGGTCTCCTAGTGAGGGTAAGGAGAGAAAAACAAGAAAACAAAAAAAACAAGCAATGGCTACATAGCCACAATGCAATTAAATAATGAGAAAGTCTGAATTTGATAAAACAGATTTTCTACAAAGGGGGAAAATTAAAAGTTGTAAAACTGGTATAATAGTGCTTAAACTTTCCAAGTTCAAGACTTATTCATGCCTAAAGTGATTAGACCAAAAAGGGAAATACTGGAATAATGGTAATTCAAAGTTATTTGTGGAAAATTTGAATTCCACTTTAATGCAGTATTGTGATTTACACAAAACACAAATAAAGATTTTAGTTTAATATTGTTAATCAAGTTGCAACTTGTATACTTAACAATAGTGAGCCAGTATTTTCTCTTTTAAAACAATCACTTGAATATATAATCTGTGTTTCAAATATGGAACACAAATCAGAAATAAAGAACAGTGAATTGTATTTTGTTTTATGACAAAATACAAGTAAAGGAGGCATAAGAGAGTAAGAATAGAGAAGCCAACAAATGCAAAGATGTTAAATGGTTAAATCACTTTCATGTTTCTCAAACAGACACTGCATTCAACCACTGGAGGTTAATATTTAAGCACTAGCCTTGCAGGCTAATGACTTTAGCGCATCTAATACTGTTTCAATGCAAACAACTGCTAGTTTAACACGCAGTAGCTTGTTCTGGTGCCAATGCAGTGCGCATGCGCAGTTCAGACTTCACTCGGAAGTGTCAGTGACTTCCTTGTCACAGGGTGACTATGGCAACCAAGCAAATCTTAGGTTAGTAGCATATGAATCTTTGCAAGTAAAAGATCCAAGCATAAACATGAAATGTCAGCACATTTCAACACTGCAAATAAAACACACTAATCATAAACGGTTCTATGATGTAGCGCTTCACACTCCTCTTAAAGAGTGGGTTTAAACGTTAAGAAAAAGGCAGTTTAGTACTGCAGTTAACTTAATAAATGCAAAGGTGATCTCGGCAGATCTCCTCTGCATGCCAGGGTTTCTGGACCCGTAAAACACAACAGGGTTTTCACTGTTGGGCACAAGACTTCAATAGTAAAGCTTCACTTGTACAAGATTTCAAAATACACCCGTTTAAATCACACTAATGCACACGTGACGTTACACGAGCTCTGTTCAGCAAACAGGAGCAGTTATGCGTTTAGCTACTAATAAAACAGGGTGAGAAACAAAAAAAAAAGACGGCTTGTTGAATTGACAATGGAACACGCACTGACAATCAATCTAGCTATAAATAAATAAGGCCTTTTGCACAAAGATCGAGGAACACGCTCGATCCTTAATTTAAATACTGCAGTTTTAAAACAAGTATAGCTATCTAAATGACACTGGAACACGCAGTGACATTAGCTACACAAGGCATTACAGAAACTGAGGAACACGCTCAGTTCAACTTATTATAATATGAGATCTCAGCAAGCTCGTGGCTTGAGTGGCTATCTGAAAAGCACTGGAACACGCAGTGATTCAGTCTAGCAAAAAGGTATTCTAGAATTAGAGGAACACGCTCTATTCTAACCTATAAAAGCAGATCATCCCAAAGCAGTTCACAGTTGTTCACAGCTGGGAGGCAGGTCAAAGGTCACAGCTCAGTCTTCCATTCACTCACACAGACGCGCTGCGCGCTCTCTGACTACGTCACACAATAGGGTAGTCTCTGATCTCTTTTGCAATAAAGAAATTGACCCGTATATATTTATAATCTAGTTTAATCTTGCCCGCATTCTCTACCAATTTATGTAGGGCCTCGCACACGTAATACACAATTATGTCGTGCGTTAACTTTAAATTAGCTCAAAGGGAATATAACAGAATTTAAAGCGGCTCCAAAAGAATCGACTCTCTTGAACTGAACAAACGACTCGTCCAGCGCTCGTTTGAACAGACAGGGCTGTTGACTCAAAAATGAATATTACTATTCGAACTAAAGTAAAACACTTTAATATTTAAGCAGGGTAACAAGATCTAGGGTATAAGGCATTAGATTCATAAGTATACACAGGTCACTTTCCTTTCAATACAAAAGAGACTTTATTGACTACAAACTAACAAAAACACACATACACACACGCATTCATACTGGTTGCAGAAGAGGAATAGAAGGAAAGAAGAGTTTAGGAGAGATGTGATGTAAATCCTCAAGATGTAAAACCTAACCAAGCGAACCAAATAATCAATTCAACCTTTACTGTGTCTTAGACAGGGTTATCTATCATTTAACATGACTAGCAGATCATACACCAGTTCAGCAATGGATCTGGAGATGTACTTGCGTTCCTTAGTGATGTGGGGAAGTCCTTCTGTGGAGCTGGTTTCCCTGTTCGCTGGTGGTTGGTTTGGTCGTTGAAGTGACGTCCCTGAGGCTGAAGTGAAGTCCAGTAGTTTAAGTTGGAGGCGGCCAAACTGTTGTCGTGTTGACGGGTTTCGCGACGCAACTTAACTAGACTCTCGACGGAAAGAAAAGAAAGAAGAGTAAACGGGAGATGGGGAAGTTTGAGGCTGGTCTCAACCCATCTTAATGTCCAAGTCCAGCTGGACTGGACCCGGAGAAGAATTGGAAGTGGAGCATCTCCACTTCTCAACAGCTGCTGCTGCTTCGCTGCCTTTCTGCCGTTCTTTTTCCTCGCTCAGCCTAAAGAATGGTTGGGGAGATGGGTTTTATCACCAATGTTTCCGGCCCCTATAGAGCTGGATAAATGAGGCATTGTCCGTGGATCTGCGTGGCAGTCCCATGCACTTGGCGTGACTTACTCACATGGTGCTCAGACAAATAGCATTAAGCATACATTTATAATATGAAGATGATACATTTTACATATCTATAATTAAAAAGGAATGAAAGAAAGGGAAAGGATTTCACTCATTCATCTCAAATAACATACACATAATGGTATGTTTGTAATAACTCAAAGCATAATGGGTTATCCATGATTAATGCATTCTTAACATATACAGGATTCAGGTGTCATACAAGAGCAATAACATTACATTTCATTAAAAGTCCGCTATTATCGTTTTGAGGATGATCTGATGAACTTTAATGTTTGATGATAGTTTAAAATTTCAGAGAGGATTTTGATTCTCTGTTTTGGAGCAAAGTCAGTCAATTTTCTGTCTTGCATGGGGCTGGAAAACCCCATTTCCTGAGGTCAAACACGAGCTCTTTGTTAAGAAAATTGTGTTCTCATGATCAGTTACCCGTTCGTCTTGAGTTAACTTGGTCAGGATAGTGGGTCCGATGACACTTCACGAGTCCGATAGCCTCAAGGCATGCGCTTCCTGCTCTACTGCAAAAATGTGGCCTGACCTTCTGATTTTGGTCAGAGACCAAAAACGGCTCTCGATCAAGGTGATTCTGATCACAGGTGTCGACTCAGTTATAGGTGTCTGCATCGAGTCCCCACAAAAGAAAGAAAGAAAGAAAGAAAGAAAGAAAGAAAGAAAGAAAGAAAGAAAGTAAAAATCCCTGCATGAGGGAGAGGAAGACGAGTACCAGGACAATGGAGAGGAGTGGAGCAAGGAAGAGGGAAAGGAGTTAGAATGTGTGGTGGCGCTCAAAGAAGGACCAGAGCTAGAGTAACTGATCAAATAAGAGCTACTATCATTGACCATGTCATAAACCATGGGCTATCATACAAAGAGGCTGGTGAACAAGTACAGCCAAATCTCAACCGGGACACAGTGGCATGCATTGTCTGTATTTTCGGAGAAACCAACAGGTAGGATATTGCTTCTCCTACAGCAAAGTGTAAATAACCATTTACTGTATTAGAGTGACTGCATGCCGCCAGTCTCTAAAATGTAACTGTATTTTGTCCCTCTAAGGATTCAATGTCTACCTCCCTCAGGGGTGTAGAGACTCGCTGGTTAAAACCAGTTCGAATCAGGCTTGAAATTGGAGCCCCCAAATTGCTTCATTCGCTCCAGGGCTTCTAACAGTAGGATAACAGGAGGGCCTGTTCATTCTCTCTTCCCCCACTATCCTAGCCTAGGTTGGACAGAGATGCGGCCGCAATTTTGGTTAATCGGTAACCAACTAGACAAAATGCATTTCATTACCTCCATCACAAGACTTTTGGATGACCAGATCCTGTGATCTGGGGGCCATTTGTTCGCCCCTAGGGACATTCCATCCCCGACAGATGGACAGAGCTTCTCAGAGACAAAGAAATCCCAAAAGAAATGAACGAGAAACTTAAAGACCATTCTCTTATAAATGTTATAACCAAGGCAAGATTTTATATTTTGAATAACATTTATAAGTATTGATGTCTTGTGTTATTCCAACCAACCAGGTTCATAATGTGTGGTTTTTACCCCTAAAACAGGCTAAAATGATCTGTATGTGTTTGAAATGCTTCGTGTTTGGATTTAAACAAAATGATTTTTTATTTGCAATACATTGCTGTAAATGAGAATTTTGTGATACGAACCATATTCATCTTGTAACATTTGATGTCAGATAGTTACAATCTTACCAGAGATTTTATCACCTAAAGTCTCTTGCAGTCGATTAATGATTAAACCTGATTACACTGGTACGGGGCGTGGCCCCGCCCTTCATCTTGCCGTTCATTGGACGACAGCGTCATGAGGGATGGCTCAGAGCTAGCCGTATAAAACGTCCTTCCATCTCTGAACATGCGCGCAGCCTCTTAGCATCAAGCTGGTATCCACCCGCTGGTGCTTCTCCGCCCCCAATCGCCACCACGCGGTTGGGTCATCAAAAACTCTTCATCCTAAAACCTTTTAAGTTTCGCAACCGCTGAAGCTTCCGCGAACTGACTCTACGGAGTCCGTTGCCCCGGTAACCCAGGACAAACGAGATCCACTCACACCGACGTCACAGAGAAGCCACCCTCGAGCACCACGTGTTTCCTCACTCCAGCCCGGCGAGGGAAATCCGAATCAAAAGGACTTCAACTAACTCACAAGTAACACAACAACCATTGTCTCTATCTGATCGGGTGCATAGGATTTTTAGCAGTTAAAGATAAGTTAATTCTCTGCTTTTGTGGTTTCTCAGGTGATTCTAAGATCTAGTACAAAATACTAGATGATTCGGGACTGTTGGTCAACTCATTTTGCATCCTCTGAACTGCCTGTGTGTGTGTGTGAACGTGTGTGTGTGTGTGAACGTGTGTGTGCGTTTGTTTGTTGTTTTGATTATTACGTAGATTAGCCTCATGTATCGAATAGCGTAGCTCAATAAATCTTTGTTCTCCTTTGTAAGAACTGTGTTCTCGTTTATGTGCTTCTAAGTCATTGCCTCAAGCTATAGATCGTGTTACCTTGATAAAATTTAACCCTATTCTGTGTTATGTTATTACTGCTGGCCACGGAAATAATATAGACAAGATTGGTAAAATGTGTTGTCTCTATTTGCGGGACAAACTTCAGATAGAGTCTGAATCTTTGATCTGATTCAATCCGACTCAATTGAGTCGAATCAATGATTCGAATCTTCAAGATCCGAGTCATTGAAATGAGCTAATAATTCCTAATCAATCTTTTAACGTAGATTGATTTCTTACAGGGGGCATAGGAAAACTCTTGAATGAAGAACAGGAACTTGCTATCTTCAACATGGTGATTGCTGACAATGAAATAAAACTGAAGGACATTCAGTCCAGAGTTGTAGAGGACAACCTTGTCTTTGGGAACATTGCAGCAATCAGCATAACATACATTTCTCCGACTCTAGCTAAACACGGAGTCTGAATGAAACAACTATACAAAGTTCCTTTTGAAAGGAACCGTGAGCGAATTAAATAACTCCATCACCAATATGTCCAGGTAAGGTTATGCAATACAGTCATTGCTGTACTATACACAGTGTGTTTTGCAGTAAACTCTATAAACCAGGAGTTCATTAGTACATATACGTAGTAGATGTACAGTACAGCATTTACATACACTGTGTCTAATTACTTTCAGAGAGTCATGGAGTTGGAGGCCAATCAAGTCACACATGAAATTATCTATGATGACGATGCTGGCTTCAACTCGGCGAAAAGGCATCACTGTGGAAGAAACATAATAGGCAAAAGGGCCACAGTGACCATGCCGGACCAGAGAGGAGCCAACATCCCTATGTGCGCTGCGATCTCCAACAACGGTGTACTCCTGCATAAATGTCAGATTGGCCCCTACAACACCCACCGCCTTCTCCTGCTTTTAGAAGTTCTGCATGAAAGACTGGTGCCAGAGGTAGAAAGGGGACAGGTGGCAAACCACTTGCCAATATATGTTATCACGTGGGACAATGTGGCATTTCACCATTCCCGTGCAGTCACAGCCTGGTTTGACCCCCATCCAAGGATGATGTCCGATTCTCTTGCCCCTTACTCCTCTTTCCTTAACCTGATTGAGGCGTTTTTCTCAGTCTGGAAATGTAAGGTTTTTGACCATCGTCCACATGACCAAATGGCCTTCCTGGATGCAGGAATGCCGATGCCTTGCCAGAGAAGATATCAGGTGTGATGTGGATGAGAACATGTGGCCAAATGCAGAAGACCAGGTAGAATAGAAGATTACTTTGTTTTTAAATTATAATTCCAGTGCTTTTTCTGTTTGTATATCTTGCAGTACTGTCCTTTTGCAAAAAAAAAAAAAAAAAAAAAAAAAAAAAAAAAGTCTGTACTGCAGCAATTCTGTGTCTGTATTTTATTTTATTTTTTACATGAACTACATTTAGTTAGTAATAAAGTTACTCTGAGATGGCCGTTAATTTTTTGTATTGAATTTTTGCAGCAAAAGAAACAAAATGCATGCCTTTACTAAACCCAACAACACAAAACTGTAGGTAGGCTTTAAATATAAGGGCAGACCTGACACATAAAATAATGAAGTTTCTGTCATTTCAGCTGATGATAGTGTTTTTTGTCGATGTGTTATGATTGACTGAATGTTCCTGTTGGAAGAGAACACGTGTTAGTGTTTTGGAATAATGATTTGATTTTGAAATATGTTTGCAGTGTTTTGTTAGACGTTGTGTATTGTGTTTGTTTATTATTGTATTTTGAACATTAGTTTTGGGCTTTAGTTTACAATGTGGAATTTTGAGCATGAAATTAACCGTTTTGCCAATTGTGTGTTTTTAGGTGTGTTGCTGCGTTGAGTTTAGGAAACTTGTTAACTGTATTGAAAAAACTGTCATAGTCATTGTAAAAAATTGTAATAACAGCGTTGTGCGGTAGTTTTGAGGACTGACCGCAACTTTAAACTATCATTGTAGGAGGCAGACACACAGCATCTCAAGTTGAGTTAGAACAATTTATTTATTTTTATTCAGCTCGTGTCTGTGTTTGAAAATCAAGTACATGGTTTCTGCTATAGCTGCGTCAATAAAACTCACCTTAAAACATTCCTTTAGGGGCCAGCAACAACACACACCTTTTTGTGAAGTTGTGATGAAAAGCTGTAAGCATCAACACACACCCTCTATGTAAAAATACTCTACATGTATTTTATTACCACATCTTATTATTACCATTGTAACTTTCATTTTTTTTAAACCTGATAGTTGTGAATTTTATGGCTTTGAGACCATTTTGTGAGTCAACCCAATGGATGGAATGATTGCGTGTTTACGCTTTTCGTTTAGTTGACAACTTTGTTGACGGTCCCTATCTGCTCGTTTTCATTACAATGTTTATAGATTGCCTTTCAACGAAGCCGACTGAGACACAGAAACTACGTGGTGTGTTCTCTTGTACATTTTCAAACACTTGCAACACAACCAGTTTTTGTTCATATTAGGAACCTTTCTGGATCTATTGGACTGTTTTAAAACTGATTCTTGAATATTGAATATCCAATGTCAAACCAATTTTACATCGGTGGTTTACCGTGTTTGTGACGGCCGTTTTTCACTGAACAAACGATGTGACGCTGCCTTTATAAACGAAAGTGAAAGTGCTTAGTTTTTGTGTCACCATTTTAAACAGGCAGAATCCATCAATTACAATACAGAATAGCTTTAAATCTTTAATGTCTTGACAACACGTGTAAGGTTTATGTGATGTATTATATATTTTTCACCCTAAACAAACTGATGATTACGGAGACCCGGAAGGGACGTGATGGTGGAAAAAAAAAACTGAGTGGGAGAAAAAAAAAATGGGTGGGAGAAAAAAAAACAGTGATAGGTAAATATATATTTTATAAAGTTTTTGCGTTCCCTCGCAAAGATTGCGTTCCCTCGCAAAGATTGCGTTCCCTCGCAAAGATGTTTTGCGTTCCCTCGCAAAACTGTTTTTCCACGAACACTTCCTGTTCACTTCAGTGAATTCATTAATGAATTTATACATGTCAACCCTCCCGTTTTTGACTGGATTATCCCGTATTTTACTATTCTACCCTGCTATCATCATATCATTCAGTATCAGCGAATGCATGTATGAGCCAACGACTGGTATAAGCGCTGACTGACAGAAGCGCTCCGTATGATAAACTGATCGCAGATCAGCTTCTGTACACACCAAAGTGACACCTCTGTTATCAAACAAGTGAAGAGCAGCAAATTAATCTCTCGTTTTTTATTTGATTACAGTGCGTCACTGTATAATGCACAGATCTATAATGAAAGTATTCCATTACTTTCGTAACTGTTTGTGCATTAGTTTGTCATTAGGTGTGTTTAAAATAAAACACGCAGTACGGACATGTTTACAAATTATTAAGAGTATTTGTCTTGCCTAAACATACACCAGAATATACCAAAATTCCCTGCACTTTCGCTCCTCTTTAGATGGCGTGTACAGAAGCTGATCTGGGATCAGTTTATCGTACGATGCGCGTCTCAGTCAGCGCTTATACCAGTCATTGGCTGATTCACAGCTTTAATGGAAAGAAAGTGAATGCAGACATTTTTATATTAATTTCAGCGTGTTTTCAAGATTAAAAATACACGAGAAAGATGGGAAAATACTGAATGATGTGATGATAGCAGGATAGAATTGTAAAATACGGGATAATCCAGTCAAAAACGGGAGGGTTGACATGTATGAAGTGAACAGGAAGTGTTTGTGGAAAAACAGTTTTGCGAGGGAACGCAAAACATCTTTGCGTTCCCTCGCAAAAAAAATTTGCGAGGGAACGCAATCTTTGCGAGGGAACGCAAAAAACTTTAAAAAATAAATATTTTCCTATCACTGTTTTTTTCTTCTCCCACCCATTTTTTTTTCTCCCACTCAGTTTTTTTTCACCATCATGTCCCTTCCGGGTCTCCGTAGATGATGGCCGTGATTCTTCATTTGTTTGCTCGTGATGAACTTCTGGATTTTAGTTATTTGAGTGTCTCAGCTGCTGATCTATTCCTGCATTCAGCTGATATGAAGGCTGCTGAATGACTAAAGATCTGTGATTGTTTATCCGTTTCTAGAGTTTCTGCTGGAGCTCAAACTCTTCAGATCCATCATGGAGGAAAAACACGCTTCTGAAGATCAGAATTTGCTTCCAGGATGCAGGTATTAGGCCTAATCATTACATCCTCTTTTTCATCCTCAATTACATTATTTTTTTTTTTTTGTTTGTTTTTTACAGAAGTGATACTTGATACTTGTTTGTCACAAAATTTATCTTTTTGATAATGTAACACAAATAGAAAGTTATACAAATATAAATTAAACGACTATAAAGTCCTGTTTGAATTGATTTTAAATAATGACTGTGTGTGTTGAATCCAGTGTGTGCAGTGCTGAACTATAGAGGTAAAGTTGGTTTTATATTCGCACATTCGTTTATTTAGATGTCTATGTATTGTTTACCATGTTACTTTGAATATTCGATCGGAATTAGCATGCAAGTATGACTTCAAAACAACATTAACACTGTCTAATTGACTGTGAACAGTGTTGTACCTTGATAGTCATTGGCTGCTAATATGATTTCCCTATTTAGAATTTGCAAATAATACTTTTATGAAATTATATTATTAAGGAGAATGTCTGAATATCCGAATATAAAACCAACTTTACCTCTATTGCTGAACTAATCTTCTCTGTTTTAGTGTAGTTCATCGGAAGAGAGCAGAAGCAGAGCCCAGCTGTGTGTCTCTGAAGAGTGAGAGATCTATGGATCCACTAACTAATTTTAGGAGTGAAAACACACAACCTGCTGTCAGGTATATCATTTCTATTAGGTCTCCAACTAATGATTATTTTCATAATAAATGAATCAAGTGATTTGTCATTTAATTCATTGGATTTAAATGGTTAGATGTTGTATCTGAGCTCTGCAGGATAGTGGGTCTCCAGGGTTGAAAATCTTTTGCCATAAAGGACTTTTTGCTGTGACCGTACTGATCAGATTCTTCTGATATGAGTTTTTCACTGAATCACAGTCATCAAAAACATGATGTGTTGTGCTCATATATGGCAGTTGATCATTTAGTTTTATGAATAATATTTCACAAGTTCATTTAGTTTCATTCAATCCTGCTCATTCAGTCATGATAGATGACGGTCGGGCCAGTAGAAAAAAATCCTTAGCGTTGAACCCTGAAGTGTTTAAAGTGCTTCACAGTAGAGCTATGAAAGTCATTTGAAGACTGAAACCGGTTCTTGCTGGGACAGTTTCTGCAATATTATAGTTTGGTTCTGAATTATATTTGTGTATTTTGTGTAACAAAAAGCACACATGGCTTTGCTGGAAGATCTTTATCCTCATACTCATTCATTCAGGGGCGCAACTAGCCATTTACTTAGGGGTATGCTGGTTCAAGTTTTGCGCCCCCACCCCCCCATATTAAGCATGTTAAGTCACAAAGAATTACATCTCATCCCACCCCAAATTTCTTCTCGATTCCAGTTTCCTCACTAAATGATTATAGCACGTTGACATGCCTTGCTTTTGTACTTTTTGTACATTTGTCGAAACAAAATGATAGATATGGTAGTCCTAAAGGGCAAAAGAACTTAAAAATGCAATCACTTCTCATATGCATACTGCGAGAGGTTTAAGGTCTGTCTTTGCATAAATAATTGATTGAAACTGCTATTACACCTTTCACAAAGTGAAATAAAAAAGACTGTAAAATGTTTTGTGTAAAAAATAAACAGAGACAAACTGCCTGAAATATTCTATTTTATCAAAATGTTATGGGCAAACTTTTTTGGAACTAAATTGAAATAGTTTTGATCACAAAAAGTTACCAAAAGGCCTGATGTATCAGTATGATGCATAATAAATTTATAAAAACATCTATAAGGTATAAAAATGGATCTTGATAGAAGGATTAATGAACATGTCAGTTCCAAAAAATTTGAATATTCTGACTATTTGTTCATGTGTCAGTTTTAACAGGGTTAAGAATCATTATATTGAAGTATATAAAATTTATATAGGGAAATTTTTAATCCAAATATTATTTTCTATTTTGTCTGAAATATATTCAGTAGGCCCACAGTAGGATTTTTAGCCCATCATTGAGTCTATGTATTTACTTGTGTAAATGTGTGTAAATTTATATTTACTCAGTTTTTAAATTCATTTCACTAATATTATTGTAATATAACAATAGTAATATTAAAATGTTCATATTATTTATTTACAATACAGTTTGTAAAGTATTATTTTCTGCCTTTTAGTAGATATATTATATGAGTGACTTGCTTTGTTTACCAAATAAGCAGATCTAATTTGATTTGCATTGTAAACATTAAATAAAAGTTAAAAGGTATTATTGTTTACTTCACACACGCGCACACACACACACACACACACACACACACATATATACACTTGGCTGTGTTTTTAGTTATGATAATCCTAAAATCATTCCGCATAAATCCGCAGATTTTTTAGAAAATTCTCAGCAGAAATAGCAAAAAATATTTGCACATTCTGTCTGGCCCTAATATTTGGGTCTGTACTTATAAACATACATTTTGTGTGGTCCCTCTTATTTTGGCAAATTAATTAATAATAATAAATAAAGAACATTTTTCAGATTATTCTTATAACTTTTGACCTCAACTGTAAGTATGATTTGACAGTTTATTTTGATAAAACTTTTACATCTACATGAACTTTACACTTGGCTGTGTGACTGCATGTTATTGTTTTAAATGATTTTAAATTAAAACATGTGTCAACGTATGCAACTCATACCTATAAACTCTCGTTTTTGCCGTATTAATTCTACCATATTTTACCATTCTATCTACTCTTCTGTGTCTGCATTTTCCCGTGTGCTTCTATGAAAAGTGAAAGTAGCAGCTACAGAGTTGATCTCAAATTTGATTGCAAAAACTGTTTAAGAGAAATACCCATTATTTTGGATTGACAGCACGTTGAAATTAATATAAAAAGGGCCGCATTCACGTCCTTTCCAGTAAGGCTTTATATCGATCGCCGCCCTTATGCACCCTCTGATCAGTAAATTCAAATATAACGGTGCTGACTGACGGACGCGCTCCATAGTGATAAAGACGGCTTCTACACGCGATTTGAATGAATGAAAGCGGATACTTTGAGATACACTTAATAATATGTAAACATGTTTTATTTTAAACACAACTAATATTATCTTAAATGAGCATAAACAAAACTAATGTTTTCATTGCATTCTTAAAGTCACACCTCTGTTATCAAACACAACAGTGGATCAAACAGATTAATTTGCTGCTCTTCACTAAATAAATATAGTAACTTCAATCAATATTTAAACGCAGTGAATACAAATTTTATCTTTTGAAGCTGACGGTCCATAAATTTACGACTATCAAGCGTTTACCATAAAGTTAACTTTACGCCAGCCCTATGGCTTTAGTTCATAGAATTATACTGTTTTTCACATATATGATGGAAGTATGCGATTTCGGACGCAGTGCAGGTGTGTCTGCGTCATTGCCCCCCCTGCCTGGACAAAACCACCTCGTCTGCAATTATGTTAAGTAAAAGCTCATGCAGTGACTGGGTGGCGATAATAAATAATTAATGATATGGCGGCCTGTCGCTCCCAAAAACATTAGAAGTTGATTAAAAGTATGGTAATATTAGTGTGGGAAAAGCTTACCAATCTCTTATTATCCAATTTGTCATGGCAGTTTTAATTTTAAGGCATTGTTTGTTCTTTTTTTAGTTTTCTATTTTGCGCTCCACGTCTCTTCACTCTTCTCTCTATTTACAACATGTGACTGTAACCGAGCAACGGATCAATCAAATGGTCAAAGAAAGGGGGAGGGGTGGTATAATTTTTTATTTAATAAAATACAATATTATATTCATATAAAATGCAGAATACACATTTTACCCAAAAATATTTATTTATTTTTATTATTTGAAACTTTTAATAAGGATCATATCAAAAATAGATTTGGCACAATGGCGCCCCCCCATGTGTGGCGCCCCTATGCGCCGCATATACTGCATACCCCTTTTTGCGCCACTGCTTACTGGCAACCACAGCTGCCGGAATGTTTCCGTAAAATGCAGGGAAAAAAAAAAACTGTAAAATACTGTAAAACGTTTTTTGTGTCACCATTGTGGAGGATAGTAGCATCTGTGTGCAAGTCCAAGATGAACTAAGAGTATCAGATGTTCCCCTTCGGAAGGGGAACTTCAATGCTATGTGGAAACTTCCACTATGGGGGATTTCATTCAGAAAGCCAATCATCTGAAAGAGTATGTAAACGGGCCAATGAAATGCCAATGAGTTCTTAGCTTCAGCTTGCGCACCTGATGCTCGTTGCAATTAACTTGCTATATGAGCACAGAGCTAGCAAGCCAAAGCATCATTTTCACTTCAGAGACTTCAACAGCCTTCTGAGAGAGTCGATGAGGGTTCCTCCAGCTGAGTTTCAGACAGAGAGTGAACGAGAGCGATCTCCCGGTCCAGAGTGTGTGACACGCAGCGGCAGATGGTCGAGCTGGGTTTCTCCCTTGCCTGGCGTCCTTTGGGTCCGGTCCTCCAGAGCGGTATGTATTGTTGCGAATTTCCTAAAAGAGCAACACGGTCGTGCAGCGCGTCTTTTTCAAGACGTCGCTCCGACTGTGCGTTTCTGGATGCGGTGGTTTCCTGTCCTCGGATGATGGGCACGAGCACTGCGTTTCATGTCTGGGGGTCCAGCATGTTAATGCGGTGCTCGTGGGCAGTGCATGCCATCACTGCGGTGGCATGTCTGTTGCGCAGTTAAGATCGCGGCTCGCTCTTGCAAAAGAGCCACCCACCCCAGTTGTCCCCCGCTCCGCGGTGGGCACTCGGGCAGATCTGAGGGTTACAGTGGGAGTAAATCTGCCGCCCTCGGGCTTGTGGACCTCTCACTCCTCCATGCGCTCCATCCAAGCTTTGAGTGAGAGAAGCGCTCCATCCTCGGATGGCCGCCCTCTCACTTGATGACACCGAGGCTCAGATGTCCACCGCTGCATCGGAGGTTGGGCTGTCATGGTCTGATGAAGGATCCCCCCCCCTCCGTTCCCTCCCATCGGGAGCGAGCGTGGCGGCGGCCGATCTTGAAACAGACATGATAACCGTGCTTTCCCGGGCTGTTTCGGTCGTGGGTCTGGAGATGGTTTATCCCCCAGCCCCGCGGCCGGACCGACTAGATGGGTGTATGTGGAGGATTAAAAGGCAATACCTTCTAGCCTCCCATCCCTCTCTTCCCGGAAGTGCACAGTGGGCTCACGCAGTCTTGAGGGCACCTTTCTCTGCCTGATCTGCGTGCGCCTCCACCTCACCACTCTTGATGGTGGAGCAGCCAGGGAGTACGAGTCGATTCCCCAGATTGAGAGTGCCATCACGGGCCCGCGTGGTGCCTCCTTCTGCTGGATTTAGCCTCATCTCCCGTCCAAGGCGTGTTGGTTTTCTGCCTCCCGAGCCAGAGCCCACACAGCCGCGGGCCAGACTGCTTCCACCCTGCACGCCAGGGTCCATGCGCGCGCGCTGGCCCAGCTGCACGAGGGTGGTTCTGACCCAGGCTTGTTACAAGCCCCGCACCGCACCCGACTGAGCTCCACGGACCTCAAGTCCGCTGCGTGTGCCCCGGGAAAGACGATGGCCACGTTAGTGGTCCAGGAGCGCCCCCTCGGGCTAAACCTGGCAAAAATATGCGCGGAGTCGACAAAGTTCACTTTCTTGACTCCCCCATATACCAGTCTGGCCCGTTCGGCGACACCGTTGGTGAATTCACCCAGGAATTCACGGCGGTGCAGTCGGATACGATGGGCATCCTTCGGCGGGGATGTAAGACCGCTCCCCTCCCGCCGAACCATCCACATCCACTGCTTGTCGCCGAGAGCGCCCGTCTTCGAGTGCTGCTCCGCCCCCGCCTGCGCCTCCGGCCAGCGGCAGCGCCGAGCACCTCGCAGGCAACCAGCGCTCCCCGTCCCAGGGCGCCGTTAAGTCCGGATAACGGACCGCGAAGCGCTCTTGAGACGGCCATCTGGAGAAGAGGGAACTTGCTCTCTCCCCGGTGGGGGGCCGGGCTCCTCAGAGAGAGCATCTTTCCCTTCCCTGGATGTGACAGCCCGAATACTGCCAGTCTGGGACGCGATGAAAAGCCTTCCAGCTCGCAGGATCGGCGCACTTCGCCAGTGGCTCAC
Organism: Danio kyathit; assembly: GCA_903798195.1. Taxonomy (NCBI): domain Eukaryota; kingdom Metazoa; phylum Chordata; class Actinopteri; order Cypriniformes; family Danionidae; genus Danio; species Danio kyathit. Next base: position 1,722,034 of record CAIGQS010000003.1, read on the forward strand.
GGGGTCTGGGAGGACGGTCTCCTTTCTCTCACACCTCCAGCCCTCTCCTCCGGAGTCTGAGTGCAAGGTGAGTAAATCTCTCACCTCCAGCTCTTCCGCGGGACCCCAGCGCTCCCCGGATCAGCACTCCCAGTCTGCGCTGCCCCACTGCTGGTACGTCAGCGATTGTAGCGATGCAGTCATTAGCGAGGGCTCTGCCTGCCTGGTTAGCGCAGCCCAGCCCTTTGCGGTGGCTCATACGCACGATCAGACTCGGCTACGCGATTCGATTCGCGAAACGGCCTCCCAAGTTCACGGGGTGTACGTCACCAGGGTCAGCCCTGTGCCCGCCCCTGTCTTGTGAGAGAAGGTTGCTGTCCTCCTGGCGAAGGATGCAATCTAACCGATCCCTCCAGCCGAGATGGAGAGCGGGTTTACAGCCTGTACTTCATCGTACCCAAAAGAGCGGTGGGTTACGGCCAGTCCTAGATCTGCGCGTTTTGAACCGCTGTCTGCACAAGCTGCCGTTCAAAATGCTTATGCAGAAGCGCATCCTCCTGTGCGTTCGTCCTCGGGATTGGTCTGCAGCATAGACCTGAAGGACGCGTACTTCATGTCTCCATACTCCACGCCACCGTCACTTTTCTGCGGTCTGCGTCGAGCGAGCCTGACAGTACAAGTCCTCCCCTTCGGGCTCTCTCTGTATCCGCGGGTCTTCACCAAGCTCGCGGAGGGTGCCCTAGCGCCCCTTCGGCTCGCGGGCATCCGCATACTCAATTATCTCGGCGACTGGCTGTTTTAGCCCTCTCGCGGGAGTAATTGACTATGTACAGAGACAAGGTGCTCCAGCACCTCCACCTATTGGGGTTTCAGGTCAACCGAGAAAAGAGCAAACTCGCCCCCGTGCAGAGGATCTCTTTTCTCGGGTTGGAGCTGGACTCGGTCACCATGACAGCGCGCCTCTCCGGAGAGCGCGCTCGGCTAATGCTGAACTGTCTGTGAGAGTTCGACAGCAAAATAGTGGTTCCACTGAAATCTTTCAGAGGCTCCTGGAGCATATGACATCCGCAGCCGCTGTATGCGCTCGGATAACTCCATATGAGACCACTTCGGCACTGGCTTCACGATCGAGTCCCCAGACGCGCATGGCACGCGGACACACACCGAGTGACTGTCACTGCGCTGTGTCGCCGCGCCCTCAGCCCCTGGAACGACCCCTCGTTCCTACAGGCCTGAGTGCCTCTAGGACAGGCGTCCAGACATATTGTCGTTTTGACAGATGCTTCCAGCACTGGCTGGGGCGCCGTGTGTTGCGGGCATGCAGCTGAAAAAAAAAAAAAAAACCCAGTTGCATTGGCATATCAATCGCCTAGAGCTGTTGGCAGTGTTTCTCGCTCTCCGCCGTTTTTTACCGGTGCTGGAGCGACAACACGTACTGGTCAGGACGAACAGTACGGCAGCGGGGGCGTATATCAACCGTGTGGGGGTATCCGCTCTCGCAGCATGTCTCAGCTCGCTCGCCGTCTGCTCCCCCGGAGTCATACGCGGCGCAATCGCTGCATTCCATTTTTTCCCCCACCGAGCTCAACCGTGCAGCCCATTCGCTCTCACGGCAGTTTCGCCTGGGAAAATGGAGACTCCACCCCCGACTGTCCAGCTGTTCGGTGCTGCGCCTTTCTCTCTCTAACTCAGAGATTTGTGCGCTCTCGCTTGAGTTCCCCACTTGGCGAACCCTGCAAAGTCCACTGGCTACACAGCTGGCCTCGGGGCGTGCGTAATACGCATTTCTCCAGTGAGCCTACTCGCACAGATACTGTGTAAAGTCAGGGAGGTCGAGGAACAGCTCTCGTATTGCGCCTCTATGGCCCAATCGGACCTGCTTTCAACTCTCTCCTCGTGATGGCCCCTCCCTGGCACATCCCCTGGGAACAGGGGACAGGCACCGTTTGGCACCCGCGCTCAGATCTATGCTTCACGTACGGTTCATAGATGGAGCGCGGAGGACTTAGGTGACTTACCGATTAGGTGGTTAACACTGTCACTCAGGCTGAGCACCCTCTACGAGGCATGCCCACGCCTGAAGTGGAGTCTATTCGCTGTGTGGTTACCTTTTTCCCCGAGAAGGAACCCTGAACATGCCAGATCAGAGTGATGCTATCCTCCTTCAGTTGACTGGAGCTAAGGCTGTCCCCTCCGCTCTGAGGGGTTGGCGTTACGATCATCCCCGCTCTAAGGATGCGGCGATGGCGGCGCGCTGGGAAGTATCGTCTCATCATCCAGTTCCCAGAGGCGCGAGACATGAATATTAATTTTCCTGTTTCCCTCTCATACCCACTTGGAGATCTCTCTTAGGAGAGGTCTGCTCGATCACTCGACTCAGTATCTTTAAGATTTCTGTCCAAGTAGACAGCTCTGCTGGTCGCGTTGCATCGGTCAAATGGGCGGGTATCTGGAGGCATTTTCGGTCAGCGAAATGTGCCAACGTTTTGGGTCGGCCCACTCTCACGTTTACCTGAGACCCCGGCCCACCTAGGTGCCCTAGGTTCCTACAGCGTTCTTTCAGCCACGTAGTGAACCTGCAAGCGCTGCCCACGGAGGAGGCAGACCCAGCCCCTTTATTTGGTCCTTCGCACTTTGCTATTACACGGACCGTACTCAGCTCTTTATCTGTTATGGTGATCGGCAGACGGGAAGTGCCGTATCCAAACAGAGGTTGGTACATACCCACTGAACTCTGAATGCCATCTCCCTCGCTCATCTGAGCCAGGGCGAGCCGCGTCCCCCAAGAGTGAGAGCGCGCTCCTCGAAGCGCGCATCCTTTTGGGCGTTAGCACGCGGCGCCTCTCTAACAGACACTGTAGAGCTGCGGGCTGGGCGACACCTATTAGAAGATTTATTAATCTTGAGGGGAGCCGATTTTCTCACGCGGTGAATGAGAAATTCGGTTAGGTGTTGTAAAACGCTTGCTGCGCCATTCTCTCTAACCCAGGGATATGTGCGCTTTTTCGCTCTGTCAGAAAAGTTCCCCGCTGGCGAACCCTGCAGATATTCCTCCGAGGCCCCCAGCACCTGACTCAGCGGAGGAGTCAGGCACTGGCCCGTTACGTTGCTGGTCTGCCCGATGGTCAGCCCGCGTTCTGGGTATAGGTGCCTGCTATGTGCGATCCCCACTAGGCGATCCCATATGCTTATACTGCCACGGTGCAGTCCCCCCTCACAGGCGGACCCGTGTCTTCCCTTACCGCTAACCATCTAATTTTCATATGCTTACTCCCCCTCTCAGGGTTAGTTCATATGCTATTTGCCCCAGTCTCCCCACTTGGGTAGCAGGTGGCCTCCGCAGCGTCCTCCCTATCGGGACTGCACGCATTCCCAACGTACTGTCGTATTAAATTCCTAGAAATTTTCTAGACGCATTTGCGGCTCCCGAAAAATATATCTAAATCCGTTAATCTTCTGTTGAAGTGGGATAAGTAAGGGCCAGGGAACACGTTGGAAGACCGCGCCTCTGGTGACGCAGGTGCGCTCACGCTCTTTGCCTGGCAAACCTCTCATCGGGGGCGAAGGTAAGGTTCAATCATTATGGCGTTTTCCAAACATTTCCCCATAGTGGAAGTTTCCACATAGCATTGAAGTTCCCCTTCCGAAGGGGAACGCTCTGGTTACTAAAGTAACCCTCGTTCCCCGAGGGGGGGAACGGAAATGCTATGTTCCTTCGCCATAATGATTGCCCCTTAGCTGTTGAGGTGAAAGTCTCTTCCGCTAAAAAAATGATGCTTTGGCTTGCTAGCTCTGTGCTCATATAGCAAGTTAATTGCAACGAGCATCAGGTGCGCAAGCTGAAGCTGCCAACTCATTGGCATTTCATTGGCCCGTTTACATACTCTTTCAGATGATTGGCTTTCTGAATGAAATCCCCCATAGTGGAAGTTTCCACATAGCATTTCCGTTCCCCCCCTCGGGGAACGAGGGTTACTTTAGTAACCAGAGCGTTCTGCTGCCTCTTCTTTTGTTTAAAGGTAACTGTGTAGTTACTAATGCAGTGAATCTGTTTGCTAATTGCAATAAACATGAACACATTAATGCATCTAATGACTTTACATTTTTGTGCACCAAGCTATGATTCTGTGAATTGAACATTGTATCAGTTCATGAAATATGGTTAATTTAAACAGTTCTATAAAACTTCCGTATTTTTTACGGAAAAATTCTGGCAACCACAGCTGCTGGTATTTTTCCATACATTTAACAAATATTTTACTCTATAAGAGTTTGCTAATTAACACTCTCTGAGTGTTGATAATTTTAACTCTTTCAAAAGTGTTATTTAACACTTTTATAGTGGTTCCCATATAAACTCTAAGGAAGTGTTAATTTTAACTCTAAGGTAGTTAAATCTACTATCTAAAATTTGCAGTGTATAGCTACCCCCCTACTACTCGTTGTAAATGAAGAAAAATAAATATGACCTATCCACTTGTGTTTAAGACTGGCGTGTTCCTTGTCATTTAAATCAGTCTCCTGTAACAGGGCCAAATCAACATGCTCTTTACTTAGCCAATCAAAAACCTTTCAGATTATCAGTTTTCCATGCAAACCCCGTACATTCCATGTAGAAACTCTTAACCTGTTAGTAACCATTTATACACTTTTTTTTTTTTTTAAATATAATGGGTAAAAAGAGAATAAATGTAACCTAAAGCTTTTCATCCATATAGTCTGCTGCAATGACGTTTCACACACAATAAAACGAAACAAACCAAAAAAAACATGTAGACCTTAACACACGAAGCATTTCTGGGCAATAGAACATACAATCGAATTCAAAAACCAAACGTAACAAAATCAGAAAATAACTATGATAAATATAACCTATATAAAAAAACAACAAGAAGAAAAGGAGGCATTTTCCTTTTTCAAGGAAGGAATTCCAGTCCAAACAAACCATCCGTTGCGTTCAGAAAAGAAAAAAAAAAGTCCAAAAAATAGCCCAGAACTTACAAACACAACTCACCCAGGAAGCAAAGAACATATCCACATTGTCCACACAGATTTCTTGCAAGCGATGTTTAACCGAGTCGAATTCCCTGCGCTTACGGAGCACCGCAGCAGAGAAATCTTAATAAAAGGATACCTTGCTGTTGTCGAACACCAGGTTTCCATCCATGGACAACTTTCTGCTTGCGTCAAGAATCCTCTGTTTATCTCCGAAGTTATGCATGCGCACCACCACCGGCCTGGGCCTCTCTTTGGCACCTGGTCTCGGTGCTAGAGTACGATGAGCCCTTTCAATCTTAACATGTCCTGCTTTAGTCTGCAAATGAAGAAACTCCGGGATCCATTTTTGAAGAAATAACACCGCGTTAGAGCCCTTTGCCCCTTCAGGTAAGCCAAGAATGTGAATGTTTTTGCGCCTTCCTCTATTCTCCAAGTCATCTATGTGGTCAGTAAGTGACGCGACTTGACTTTCCAGTGTGAGAACACGGGCCTGCGTGCCTTCTGTAAACTCCTCCGCTGCAGCGATTCTTCGTTCGGCCTCATCCAGTCGAGTCTTGCAATTCTCCAGTTGTTGAGAGTGAATTTGTACGAGCTCAGCTAGAGGGTCAAGTTTGGCATGTATCGTTTTTGAAATCTATTCCGTCATTTGTTGAAACGCCTTTGCCATGGAAGGGCTTAACTCAAAATCACCGCTAGTTTCGGCCTCACAGGGTTCCGGTGACGAGATCGGGGAAGAGTCATTCTTCTCGGTTTTCTTTGCAGCACGAGGCATTTTCAAAAAAGATTGTGGCCAAAAAGATTCAAGAGACATAATATTATAATAAAACATCAAATGCCATGCGGTTGCGTCAGTTTACGATTAGTAATTCGCTGATTGGTGCGGGAGCCTGTGAAACACGCTGTTACACTCTATCCGCCATCTTGCCCCCCCCTCTAAAACACTGTTTTAAAACTAAAACATACTAGTGTAAACGGGGCCTCAGTCTTCAGCACAGTTTCACTGATGATCCAGTATAAAGCCTAAACCCAGGATAGAGCGGCTCAGTGAATGTGGTCTGGACTGAGTGGATGAGGCTCATTGTGTCTCTATAGATGTTGTAGAACATCAGAGTTCCTGCACTGTGATCCACAAACACTCCTATTCTACTGCTGAGCGGCTCTAATGGGAGACAAGTGTGTGTGTGATTGTGTATGAATGAGAAACTGGAGGAAGAGCAGCGCAAACTCCAGGACTGAGCATTAGATCCAAACACACATTCAACACCATCTCCCTTCCTGTTGATGCTCTTATATGACACTGATATAGACACACCATCACCTCCACTCCAGTCAATCTCCCAGTAACAGCGTCCACACAAACTCTCTCTGCACAACACCTGACGATAATCATCAAATCTGTCTGGATGATCAGGATACGGCTGTTTCTTTCTCACACACTCCACCTCTCTGTTCTCCTCAGACAGACTGAGACGAGTGTTTGCCGTGTTTGGATCCAGTGTGAGGAAACAGACATCTGAACACAAGAAGACAAACATTTATAACTACAGCTGTGTCTGTGTGTGTGTGTGTGTGTGTGTGTGTGTGTGTATGTGTGTGTAGTCCTACATTTGCGTGGTCCTGCTGTAATCCTCATGTCTCCTCCATGATCCAGACTGTAAACACACAGATAGAGAGAATGAGCTGTTGAGTTTCATCTTCAGATAATAAGCTAAAGTTAGCACTGAGCTGCTCAGCTACACGCTCCAAACTCTTCAGCTAAAACACACAACACTTGTTGGTTCCAGCCAAGATGCACAATTAATCTAACACAGTGCGTTCTTTTACTGTGATGTTGGTGAAGCGAGCGCAGATACTGCTCATGTTGATGGAGCCCCCCTGCTGCAACATTCACTTATTACAGTGATGACACTTAGCTTCGCCATCGTTCTTCACCACATGCAGCCTTTGAGCACATGCTGCAGTCCATCTCTAAACTATGTTCAGATTATTAAAGCTGCTCGCCAGCGCAGAAGTTCCTGACAGATTACCAAGTGAAAATATACACGTGTGTGCACAGAGCAGAGGAATCCAGATGTTCATTTTAGAACAAGAGTCTGAACATTAATCTAAGTGTCTGATTCCAGAATCTGAATCCATGTTTAATCCCCAACCCTATTCCTGACCTGATATTGGAGGATTCTTTGGCAGAAACGGAGGAAGAAGTTTCTCTGCTCAGCTCAAATACAGCTGAAACTGTACAGTGTGTCCCGCTTAATGTCACAACTGAGCCAATACACTCCAACATTTACAGATCAGATTCATTTCAGACTCAATTATTTGCTCTTCATAGACATGACTGGAATACTCTACAAGCTGTATCTTCTGTCTGTCTTCACCCCATAACCCTCACAGAAAACTGAAGATCAGAAAAGAGCTTTTTACTGTCTTTTTAAAGCCATTCAGTGTAAAAGCACAAGGGCAGTGATGCTCCACATACTTGAGTTTGTCCAGTGTGTAGTTTGGATCCTCCAGTTTTTCAGAGAGCAGCTTGACTCCTGAATCTCCTGGATGATTGTAGCTCAGATCCAGCTCTCTCAGGTGTGAGGGGTTTGAACTCAGAGCTGAAGACAGAAAACCACAGCCTTCCTCTGTCACCATACAGCCAGACAATCTACAAACACAGCAATAGTCCACATCACACACTTTGACAATCACACATCTCTTTGTGTTGTGAAGATGCTGACTGCTGTTTCTGCTCATGTGAACAGCAGTGATGAAAACACACATCCTGATGACCTCCTTATTGATCAACCCCTGAAATCAGCAAACACACTCACACAAATAATGTATCATCTTAATATCACTTGATAGTTGATTTTAAAACAATGAAAGTGTGATTTGTAGATGATTGACACCTAGATGCATGCTTACAGCTGGTTGTGTTACGTGCCAGCACTTATTTGGTTATTTTGTTTATTTTTGTGTCTCATCATGTGTTTCTGTCACTCAGTCCACTTCTGTGCTTGTTCCGCTTACACCCGTATCTGATTGGCTGTTTCACTTGTTCTTGCTGCAACCAATCCCATCTCTCCTTTAAAAGTTCTTCAGTCTGGTTGGTAGTTCTAGGGCAGATTCTCTGACTAGCTGTTTGATGCTCTGCTCTGTAATCTTTGTATTATGGCTCGTTTGTTCGGTTTGCTTGATAGTTCGTTATTCCCATTTATCAGTATTGTTCGTCTTTATTTGATTTACACTTTGTTATTGTTGTTCAAGTTTGTTACTGTCTGTTCTTACCTTTGTGTCACCATATCTTTTAGTTTATCTTTTAGTTTAGTTTAGAAAGACTGGTAGGCAAGTAGGTCACCTGACATGCATATCAGCATGTAGATTAACATTTGTCTAGATACACCAGGTAAGAAATGTCTAATCAGGTGTAGGGCTGTGTGATGTCAGAAAATATTTATTTATAATCGCCTTTAAAAATATCTTGATATTCGATATTATCATCTCTCCCCTCACATCTATCATGAGACATGCCCACACGCCACTGCCGGCCTGCACACGCATTTACGTTTGTGTTAAATGTGAAAGAACAAGCAAGCACAATCTCTGAAGAGGAATGTTTGGAGAAGAAAGAAACACTGGAAGAAAAGAACACTCTCGTCCACCCCTACATCACACCATCATTAAGACACATTTATTAACTACTAAAACTGTGGACAAGCAAACATTATATAGCCTATAGATACTGTCTAGACAGTGGTCAAACTAATATGTGTAATATGTTGTTTCCTTCAGATGTCTGGAGGTTTGTTTGGTTTATTTCTGTTTTAAAGTCATTATAGATGTATGTCAGCCTGTTCCTGTGGGTGAGACTGACACATGAAATAAAGCTTTACCATATGCATTCTTAAAAAATCTAAAGGGAAGTGTAGTGTTATTACTAGACCATTTACAGTTACATACTGGGCCTACATTTACTTCATTATATTATCTTTTCCCCAATAATGTTGATTGTCTAATCTAATCTAACCTTATCTAATGAAATCTACATTGCCCAGCTCTAATCAGGTGTCGTTACTTTAACACCCAGGGGTTACGCCAAAATAGCGTAACCCAGGGAGATAACGCCAAAATGAACTTAAAGTACACTTTGATTTTTGATCGTACAGATAAGAGAAATACATCAATCGAATCTGTTAGGCGTCTACTTTTTTTGTGTACACTCACAATAACAACAAAAGTGTGTGCTTTTGCAAAATATGAAAAACAAACAGTGTAAGCATTCTCTCTTTTCTCTCTCCGTGAACTGTTTTTACAAACACGTCAGTAAAATGCACTGAAACTCCGCAAAAACAAAACACACAGACATGAGACATATATCTATATAAAGCTTGAAGTGTCTACTTTTAAAATGCAGCGAGTGCATGTTGAAAACAAATATTGTTTGATAAAGTAATCAGTATGAAACCAACACTAAAACTAGATCAGACTGATAAACTAGACATAATGCGACCACACCCACAAGTCCACGTGCTGCTTGAATAAATTAATACATGAGAGAGAGACATACCTGCTTTTCAACTCATTTTGAAAACAAATGTTGTCTCACTAGGTAATCCATAGAAATCTTCCGGCAGAGCGCGCATCATGCCGGCTCTTCCCATGTCCACCATTTTTTAAAACAATGAGAAAGCTGCCCCCACGCCCTAAAACAGCATGCTGGCTAGAAAGTACACATCCCCAAACAAACGCAGCGCACTAGAAAGGTCATTTAATTTTTATCCCCAGGAATAAATTTAAATTATGACCCATTTAACCTCACGGGATCATCATTGAGTAGTTGGACAAATGTATATATAAAAGGTCTTAAAATATTATTTTGATTTAAAGTAATTGTTTTTCATGTTTAGAATATTATTCATTCTTATGTTTAAAGCTACTTCAGTGTCTCGGAGGCAGTCAGAAATTATTATTAAATGCTGGATTAATGCACAAGGAAGTTTTTATTACAACAGTTTTGCAAACACATTTTATACCATTTCAAATATATATTTGTTGTGCATGCTGTATAAGTGCACATACAGTGCTCAGAATAAATAAGTAAAGCCCATTTTGAAAATGAATATTTTTCTCCATTTATATAGGCAATGTACTGAGGTGCATTTAAACAAAACATATTTATTAAACAGATATATTTTTAAAAATAATATTTTAGTCACCAAACATATTGAGAAAGATAATACAATTACATATTGCAAAATAAATTACAACCTACAAAATTTCAACTAATTTTTTTTTCCATTGTTTTGCTTCTCTTGATTTTTTTCTCTTTTTAAAATTTGTATTTAATATTTTTATATAACATAAATTTGGCTGTACTTGTTTTTGGACCGTTATCGTAAGTTATTTTGTTAGATGAGCTCCAGATTTGGCTTCAATACTGACTAATCTAATGTATATGCACAAATATAATATTGTAGAGCTTCCTATTAAAAATATGAATTTAAAATAGAGATTTATGAGGAGTGTACTTATATCTACATGGTCATACAAGCATTTAGTTTGGGCTAGCTTTTGCAGATGGACATTGCTTTACAATGCCCTTGATGGGTGAGTGGATGAGTGTCTTTTGTCTCTCCAGGTGTATTTCAGCCTACAAGACAAAAGTCTCAAAAGTCTTCTTCAGGCACATTCAGTGTGTATTTTTGGATCTTATTTCAGCAAAAACATTTCTCCAAAACTAACCATGCATATTATTTTTTTCTAAAAAACAATCATGTACATCAATATTTCTCACATATTATTGTAGCACAGTTTGTGCTGAATACAAATCAAATACACGTTGGCCAGCACTATGTAATAAGTAGCAGAAATAAGCACAAATGTCAGGGCATGTCAAAACATCTCAGGGCCCCCAAAATCACCTCAGACCCCTGGGAGTTAAGATGCTCTCTAAATTTGCAAATATCAGATGTATGTTATATTGTGTTACTTTTACTGCTTTCTAGCAAATGCACATGCCAACTATTATGTTTGGGATGGAGCATGCTAGCAGTTAACGTTAACTAGCTCTTAACTAAACATCACCTTTATTAGTTTAGCTTTAGCAGCCAGGAGTCTTAAGAAATATAGCAGTGTCCCACATGTTTCTGAGTGACAGTGACTGATGCACAGTTGAATAGGGGACTCATATGAAGCAGGAGCAATATGACGCAGCTGCAGACAAGCTTATCACATGAGAATGTCAATGCTCATTCTAAATACACAGTGGATTTAACAGTAACAGTGTTGCCATTTTCCAGACAAACACACACAACCAATGGCTATTGGTGGACCAAGTTCTAGACTGAATATTAGCAAGTCCTAGAGTACAGACTCGAGTGCTACAGCCCTGACAGTGACTAACATCAGCTTGTAGTTCAAACTTTATTGTATAAAGAGAAATAGAAAATGACCTGATCTTCATTTTTATATTATATTGTGGACGATGATGAAAATAAACTAAAACAAACACAAACCCGTTCTCTTAATGTATTTGTCACCTGCCTGACAGTCACATTCACACTGATGGTCCATTAGAGGACTTTTATTCTGTCAGGTGAGAATCACATCAATATTAATGACTGCTGACTGTCCTTCACATCCAGCCTTTCTGACAGAAGAACTTCAGTCAATATATTGCTTTACCTGAATGAGTAATCAGGGTTCATTTCAGATCCATGTGTAGTAAATACACCAGGTCCCTTTCAGTAAGGTCTTGAATACATTTGTTTATAGTGTGTGTGTGTGTCTTCATATCATTTTAGAGGTTTAGATGATAATAATAAGAGTGTTATGAGACTTTTATATGTTTACAAGAAACTAAAAACTTCTTCAGGGCCAAAAAAACACTCAAACTCCAGAAGGTGAACTTTCTCTGAATCACTGTTTTTATTTATTTATTATATTATTTTTATTATTTATTATTTTTGGACAGAATTGCAGAATTTTTGGACACATTCCAAATAAATATTTCCAATAAACTAGTTCAAATATAAACTATAAACATGATAATATAAACTTATAAAACATGTACTGTATGGTGTTTGTTTCGTTCTTGTAAGCTGTGCTTTGATTTATTTAAGTAGTTTAGTTGTGACATCTAGTGGCGAAATATGTTATTGCACTATTCTTTAGAAAGTAACCGGATGTTTTAATAGTCATAGAAGAGACTGTAATCAGCATTCAGAGATGCGTTGTTGTTTGTTTTCAGTCCTTGTGATATCTGCTATATTTTTTTTTTGTGTTAGACTGATTAAACAGAATCAGTATTGACATTTTTAAAGCTTGATATTCTGTTCTGAGATCTGTCATAATTTGCTAATGAGCTGTGTAATTGTTTCTATATAGGTGCAGGTCATTAATGTGCTTCCATTGTTTATTGAGCTGTTTGAATATGTCTGCTGATGTTTGCAAATGTAAATAATGTCTATTATTTTTGATATTTTCTAATCATTTTGTAATTTCTACCTTTGTATTTTTCCTTTTTAGTTTTACAAGTGAATCAAGTAAAGAGCGCATCACATGTGCAAGAAGAAAGTGTGATGGTGCTTTATTTCTGTTCACTATCTGTCAAAGCTTCGGTTCAGAACAACAATGCCAGGACAGAATAAAATATGAATAAATAATTTAGAGGAAATGAATTAAAATGATCTTTAAAATAAACTGATTCCTTTTAATGTTGTTCATATTTGGGTATTTTGGAAAAAGAGAAGCTTTCATTTGAAAATGCAGCATTTTGCAATATACAGTGATGCTTTTAAATCTATTCTTACAGATAAACATACATTAGTAAAGCTATGATTAAAATCACAACCCTGTAAAAGTTCTGTTTCTTCTTCTGCCAATCCACTGAAAGGGGCTCCACATTTGGTAACCCAATATGAAACTGCATCTGTTGAGTGGAAAGTAATTTACCTCAGTGTCTCCAGTTTACAGTTTGGACTCTTCAGTTCATCAGAGAAAAGCTTCACTCCTGAATCCTGCAGCTCATTGTTACTCAGGTCCAGCTCTCTCAGGACACAGTTTGAGGATTGTAGAGCTGAACACAAACTCTCACAGCACTGAACAGTGAGTTTACATGTGACCAATCTGAGAAAGAAGAACAAAGATTACATTAACAGTGGGATTTTAGCAATTCGTCTGATGTAAATAACAAACTATGAGGTTAATAACATCACAAAACTATTTGAATTTGTGTCAATTAGAATAATTGACTATTGTTATTTAATAAAACTGAATATTAAATACCATCTAATATATTCTTGAATATTTTGAAATGTAAGAAAACTGCAATATTTCAGTTTAGATAAGAGGGCCACGAGACTTTATATATTTATGAACCTGCAAAATGTAAATGATCAGAGCCTGTCAAAACTGCTGCAGGGTCCAGAAACCTCCTCAGACCTCATCCACATTGCTTCGGTTGTTTCTTTTTTTTTTTTTTTTTTTGTTAAATAAAAATATAAAATCTGAATAAAAGATATAGACGTAATAAATTAAAATAATGTTTAACATAGACTGATTTCCTAAACTGTATAAGAAAAAGAGCAATTTTTATTTGAAAAGCAGCATTTTGCAGTTTATCCACTAATACTCTTAAATATATTTGGACATTTACATCTAAATCAAAACACTTTTTGTTGTTATTGAGTGGAGAATCATTTACCTCAGTGTCTCCAGTTTACAGCTTACACTCTTCAGTCCATCAGAGAGAAGCTTCACTCCTGAATCCTGCAGGTCATTGTTACTCAGGTCCAGCTCTCTCAGGACACAGTTTGAGGATTGTAGAGCTGAAGACAAACTCTCACAGGACTGAGCAGTGAGATTACACATGACCAATCTGAGAAATTAAAAAAAATAAAATTACAGTCTAATTTTTAGTAATTAATTTAATGTGATAAATAATAATCAATGAATCAATCCATCCATCAAACAATCAGGTGTTTGAACTCATACCTCAGAGTCTCCAGTTTACAGTTTGGACTCTTCAGTCCATCAGAGAGAAGCTTCATTCCTGAATCCTGCAGCTCATTGTTACTCAGGTTCAGCTCTCTCAGGACACAGTTTGAGGATTGTAGAGCTGAAGACAAACTCTCACAGCACTGAACAGTGAGTTTACAGCGCTGTAGCCTGTGTAGAGGACATTAAGGACATTGTATTTTTTGTGTGAATGTAATTATTGAAGTCTCCATGAGGAGTGTTTTTTTCTCATGGGGAAAAAAAAAGACTCCTTTGACTTATGATAACACACAGAGAGAGCACTGGAAACACTGAACACAGGGCTCTGGCTTTCACTTTCTAAGTCCAAATAAAGACATGATATCGTTCATTTTGATAGAGGGAACTCTTTGCTCAAAGTGTGTAAATGAAAAGTGGGCGTGGTTTGTTTTTCTACTGTAAGCTGATTGGATGCAGTAAAGTAGGCATTTCATTCAGAAAGATCCGGGAAAGGGTTTTAGAAGAGTTTTTCTCAAGTGTTTGTTGTCAAAACTGACAGCTGGAGGGGCGTGGCTAACATGCTAAATACCTTAGACAGACGTGATCTCACAATTTAACTAAATAAAACAGCAAGTGCATTTTCAGATTTTGATTAAAGATTACAGATTTTCCAGTGCCACCATGTTAACAGCATCACGTAAACTCTCCACTCCACTTTTATATTTGCTTAATTCTAGAGGACAAATAAAACCAAACTTTTTCTAAATTCTACCTCCAATAGCTATACCTATAATTCACACTTCCTAAAGTTTATTTTCTTGTCAAAAAAATGTTACTCTTAGCTGCTTAGTTTTGCTGGAGTCATCTCATTAACATACTGAAATGTATAATTTACACAATGATTTTAAATGACTTCCTTTAGATATTTCAACAGTCCAACTCTTCATTAAACAACGATTGCAAGACAGAGAAAGACATTTTTTTAGTATCTATCAAATTAATAAAAAGAAAAGATTAAAGAGAATAAATAACTGTAGCACATGGAGGAAGATCAAACATATGTATTTGATTATTATATAAACTTTTTTAAAGAGAAGATCTCTGGACCAAAATGAGTAAGACCAGACAGAATCTGCGGACATTTTTTGCTATTTCTGCACAGAATTTTGAAAAAGATCAGCCGATTTATGCAGAATGATTTTCGGAGTATCGTAATAAAAAACTTAATATATGAAACAAAAAATAAATACCTTTTAACTTTTATTTAATGTTTACAGTGCAATTTCATTTAGATCCACATGTTTAGTAAACAAAGCAAGTCTCTTATATAAAAGATCTACTAATACACAAAAAATATGACTGTACAAACTGTACTGTAAATAAATTATGGGCTCAAAATCTGCGTAATCACAGCTCATTTTAGAGACGCCTCAAACATACCAAAATTTCACAGACACTTAAGAGCAATATTATATCTGGTATAAACAGATTTTTCTCATATTTGACTTCACACTTGAAATATGAAATATTCACACAAAATAAAATAAAATAAAATACATTTTGGCATATGCTCATTACCTATACTTTGTTGCATTTTACAATGGAAAAGTCATTTCTGGCAGCATTTATGGAAACTTTTTTTCTTTACCTCAGTGTCTCCAGTTTACAGTTTGGACTCTTCAGTCCATCAAAGAAAAGCTTCACTCCTGAATCCTGCAGGTCATTGTTACTCAGGTCCAGCTCTCTCAGGACACAGTTTGAGGATTGTAGAGCTGAAGACAAACTCTCACAGGACTGAACAGTGAGATTACAGCACTGTAGCCTGTGTAGAGGACAAAGAGCAACGAAATCAGCAGTAAGATATGAGCAGTGTTGGGAGTAATGCGTTACAAAAGTAATGTATTACAGTAACACAGTAGTGTAAGGCATTACTAATTCATTTTCAGTAATATTTTACTCGGTACATGTTCAGTAACGCGTGCGTTACAACAAACTTTTAATCCGCAAGACATTAACAAATAAAAAATACCTCAGTTCTATTTCCTGTTGGTGGTGAGTGAACATATGTGTGTGTTGTCATTAATCTCCCTCTGTCTATTGGAACTTTTTACTTTGAACACAGAATGATTTCAGCCTCTGAGCTCGAGGTCCGGGGCTATTGGCTCAGCCCGGTTCGCAGTAATGTTAAGCCCTAACGCGCAGCGGAAAAGTGGCAAATAGATGAAAATGGCAGAACAGTACATTCGCGAGATGGACGTACGTGCATATGGCATTATTTCACTGACAAATGTCGTAAGCGCAGTACTACAAGTTGAGAGCGCATTCATGTAATATGAGCGAGCGAACGTGCCAGTTTTTCTCTGTTCGTGGACAAAACTCTTTGCGTGCACTCAAAACACTGGCTGCTCACGTGCGAATGATCTGCTCTCACGTGCCTTGTGTTTCCTCCTCTTTTAGTGCTTTTGCTCTCCAGAGATCCTCCTGTTAAATTGTTATCCCAAGAATGTTGATATGGTTTATATATTGCTACACTATTTACCTACAGGTTAAGGTAAAATCTATAATAAATACTAGTGTTTTTGAGCGTTAGGTATACTGCCTATGTTTTAGGCTAGTATTATTTACAACTTGTTAATGAATGCTTCAGCATACTGTAGTATTAAGAATAGTGAACTCATAAAATGAAATACAAAGTGTAGTTTTACTACAGTAAAGTGTTGTGAATTGTAGTATAATATACCCTATATTGTAAACAAAAAAAAAAATACAGCACTGGGTCATTTGTTTATATTACACTTGTTGTGTTACCATAGCAACTATAGTATTACCACAACAGATTAATTGAAGTACTTTACTAAAGTACTGTTCAAAACACTGTACAGTACATGCCAATATGTGTGTTCAGGGGCCCTGTGGAACAGCTTCTCCTCAAAATGAAGAGGATGACAGGGAAAATGTCCTCCACAATCTCATCAACAATGTGGAAGACAGCAGAGACTAGTTCACTTTATTTTAGTTGCCATGACAAAGTCAGATTAATAGTGACATTTATTTGAAGAGTACAGTACAGTAGGCTATAATAACTTATCAAGTTTTTCCCTATTTTCTATAACAGTTACATTTCTGCTTGCGTTAGTTATATTTTTGTTTATATGTTTTTATTTGATTAGTATGGTGCACATTTTAGATGTTTAATAAATCGTCACCTTGGAATTATAAGGCTCTATCTGCGTTCTGAATGATTTTGAGATGTTGAGCATTCCATAGCAAACAATATGTGTGTAACATTTGTTTTTTAAATAAAAAGTCTTAAAATGTAAACATCTTATAAAAAAACATCCCATATTGTAAATAAGTTGTCATTTCAAGAGTTCGCCCTTGCTGATGATTGGTTATAATGCGTATTTGGCATGCTGTCCCGGGAGAGAGCCCTGAGCTCGTGAGATCCTCGAGCCCGGGGCTCCCTCCCGTTGCAGGGCGAGAGGGGAGTCTGAGCTCAGGTAGGTCTCGAGAGCTCCCCTGCTTGATAATGGTAAATGTAGATTGTAAGAGCTATGGAGGGAGTATATGAATTAGAGCTTGTCTATGATGTCAATTTAGTTTTGTCAATTTTCTTATGTTACATGTTTTTTGTCTGTGGGAGGAAACCGGAGAGCCCAGGGAAAACCCACGCAAACACGGGGAGAACATGCAAACTCCACACAGAATTGCGACTTGGCTAGGTAAGATCTGAGCCAGTGACATTCTTGCTGTGAGGCAATGATGCTAACCATTGGGCCTCCGTGCTGCCCTGACAAGGAAAGGGGAGAAGTAGGGGTGGAAGGGGGGCTCCCTCCCGTTGCAGGGCGAGAGGGGAGTCTGAGCTCAGGTAGGTCTCGAGAGCTCCTCGAATTGCCTTCTTGCTCGGGACAGCAGCCGCGTATTGAAGAACCCCCACAAGGCAAGAGATTGCTGCTATATCCGGCTGCTGGATATAACGTTGGAAAGAAGGAAGCAAAAGGAGAGGGGGGGCTCCTGCGGGAACCTGAGCGGGTGGTGTAGTACGGGGATAACTCCTGCGGGAGTCAAGCTTGGGGAAACTCCTGCGAGAGTTAGCGGTGCTGGATTCCCGCTGGGGTCGAAATGGGGGCTAGTGAAGAATCCAGCGGAAAAGGGGCTGTAGACTCCTGTGGGAGTCGGCTCGGGGAACAACTCCTGCGGGAGTCAGAGCTGGGGAGTGAGGGCCTATGCGGAAAGAAGAAAGAATGCTGTGGAGGCTTGAAGAAGCTAAGATGCTAGAAGGAAGGAAGGTAGCGAAGAGCTTTAGTACCTAAAAGGAGAGCAAGGAATCAGAGTCCTCTTGTTGAGAGGAGAGAAGCGGAATACTTTGATGCTTAAAGTAAAGCATTGGTGCCAAGAAAAGAAAATAAGGCGGAGTACTACGACGCTAAAGGAAGCGGAGTCATCAACGCTGAAGGAAGAAGAAAAGCGGAGTACTGCGACGCTAAAGGAAGTGGAGTCATCGACGCTGGAGGAAGAAAGAGCGGAGTACTGCAACGCTAAAGGAAGCGGAGTCATCGACGCTGAAGGAAGAAAGAGCGGAGTACTACGACGCTGGAGGAGCGGAGTCATCAACGCTAGAAGATAGATTTTTTATTTTTTTTATATATATATAAGGGCCGGGGCGAGGGCGGGTGATTGATTCCTGCGGGAATCGAAGCTCGGGGAGGGTACTCCTGCGGGAGTCGGAGCTGCGGGGCCATTCTTACGCTGGAGTCGTGAAAGGGAGGGGCCGGTGAAGACTCCTGCGAGAGGGGGCGGGGCAAGGACTCCTCCGGGAGTCTGAGCTCGGGGTGACTCCTGCAGAAGTCAGAGCTAGGGAATGAGGCCTATGCAGAAGAAAGTTTAGTAGCTGCGAACTAGTCGCTAAGAAAAGAAAGTAGGGAAAGATTAAATGCTGGAAGGAAAAGAAAGAGCTGGAGTAAGAGGGGAGAGGGGGCGGAAGACTCTACGCTTGGGGGAAGCAGAGCAACCAATACTGAAAAAGAGATAGAGCGGAAGACTTCGACGCTTGGAGGAAGCGGAGCACTCGACGCTGAAGGAAGAAAAAGAAGCGAAAGACTTCAACGCTAAAGGAGCGGAGCACTCGACGCTGAAGGAAGAAAAGGAGCGGAAGACTTCGACGCTAAAGGAATCGGAGCACTCGACGCTGAAAGATAAAAGGTTTATCTAATGGCCAGGCGGGGGAAGTGATTACTCCTGCGGGAGTAGGCTGCGGGGCACTCCTGCGGGAGTGAAGCTGCGGGGCTAGTGTTCTGCAAGAGTCAAGAAAGGATGGGGCCAGTGAAGGCTCCTGCAGTGGGATGACTTGGGGGAGGGTGACTCCTGCGGGAGTCAGCTTGGGAGAAGCTGCGTATGAGTAAGTGTAAAAAGAAAGGGGAATGAAAGGAGAATAGAGAGCATGAGTCAGCTTAGGGAGGCGAGGAAGAGGTGGAAGGGGTTAAAAGTGCTGGTGTCTTAGCTACTGGACGGAGGGTAGCGGCTGATGAGGGTCTGCTGGGCTGCTTTGAGGTGGTGGTGGCTAAGTCGGATATATGATTTAAAAGCATCTGATGACCAGCGGCCGAGGGTTTGAATTTGTTGTTGTGAGAGCCCTTTGTGGGCTGCTGTGGTGGCTGCTCCAATTCTGAAGGAATGGCTAGCAAAGGAGTCTGGGGACAAGCCTGAAAGGCGGAGAGCGTCTTTAAGGTGTTTTTGAAACCAGTAGCGTGTAGCTGGATGGTTATTATCATCAACGAAAAGGGGGGAGTGTGGGTTGGAATCCTGGCTTTTCCTGTGGTGAGAAAAGGCCCGGAGAGTTTGGAAGGGGTTTGTAGGGGAGGGGAGATCAAATATGTAAATTGAATGTCCGTTTCTGGACTGGTCGGTTTTACTTTGTTTAATAAAGAAGCGGAAGGTTTCTTCATCCAACAAAGTTAAATCTGAATTTGTGGGGTGGATGAGTGGGTTGAATTTGGAAGTAGTGGTTATCTCAGAGCACCTGAGAAATCCAAAAAACGCTAGGTTAAACATAGCGTCGAGGGTGCGGGCTGTGTGGAGTGAGTGATAGCCTTTGCGAATGGTAGATATGCATTTAGAGAGTATGCTGAGGGTGATGGGCTGTCTGGAATCGGGGAAGGAGGGATGGGTTTTTTGTATGCCTTTGGTGAGCAGGCTGGTTTGGGTGTTAGTTATAGCATCAGAAGGGGCTCCGTGTATAAGCTTATAGAAGAAATGTATGCCGCTTAAGTAAGATTTAATGGAGCTTGCTTGCATATTCTTTATAGTGTGCAAGTAGGAGATAAATGAAGTGATAGAAAGGAGAGAAAAATTGGGCTTGATGCACGGAGTGGAAGTGCTTAAATGTATTCCATGCTGTCAGATATGACTGCAGGGATCTGGGCGCAATGGCCTGTAGAATGAGAGACAACGAAGTTTCTCTGAGCTTGTAGAAGGGGTGATTTAAGGCAATATCTGTTGTGAATAATGAGGGACTGGGGTTGGGTGAGGATCCGCTTCTGGTGCCAATAGCCGAAATCTCTGGAAACAAAAACGAGAAAGAAATTCAGCAATTTGATTTTTAAAACCTGGTACATGTTTAGCAGTTATAATGAATTGTTTTCTGGCTGCAGTCCAGATGAGCCGCCTTAGTAAGGGCATGAGCGACGTGGAGTGGGAACGCCCTTTATTAATGCATTGCACAGTGGCTTCATTATCGCAATGAATAAGGATGCTAGAAGCGGTCCATTCGTCTCCCCATAAATTAGCGCGACTATTATTGGATATAGTTCAAATAGGGCGGATGAATGCTCGTTTTGGTGAATGTCAATCATTTGATGGGGCCAGGGGGAGGCGAACCAGCGTCCCTGATAAAATCCTCCGAACCCGACGGAGGGGGCGGCGTCCGTGAACAGATTAATGTCTACGGGAGATGAGATCAGGTCGCTGTAGAAAAAAGAGCAGCCATTCCAGAGTCTAAGGAAGGAAATCCATAGACTGAGCTCGTTGTGGCTGGATTTGGACAGGGGAATAAGAGCGTCTAAGCTGCTGACTGAATTAGCTAACTGGAGAAGGTGAGTAATGAATGGGCGTCCTTGTGGAATTATGCGCATAGCGAAATTTAAATGTCTGAGAATAGAAAGCAGTTCGCGGTTTTTGCATTCTTGTTTTTCAAGAAAGCTGGAGGAAAGGGTGATAATGCGGTCGATTTTCTCTTTGGGGAGGGATGCTTGAAATTTCTTGGAATCTAGATTGATTCCCAGAAATTCGATAGAAGTGTCGGGTCAGGAGGTTTTCTCGGTGGCGAGTGGGATGCCGAGGTCGGCGAAAACCTTTTGGGTGATCGCGAGGTGTTTAGCTGGTGGCGCGGATGGGGGGGAGATGATGAGAAAGTCATCCAATAGGTGAATAAGGTAAGGAATACCATGGTTATTTGACAAGATCCAGCATAAGGCTTCGGAGAGCATGTCAAATATTTTAGGGCTACTTCTGCATCCGAATGTTAGACGGACTGCGAAGTAGAATTTTAATCGCCACTGAATGCCAAAAAGGTGCCAAAAATCGGGGTTGATGGGCATGATTTTGAATGCTGAAGTGATGTCAATTTTAGCGAGCCAGGCGTTGCGACCGGCGATTTTGATTAGGGAAATGGCTTGGTCTATGTCGTGGTAATTTAGAGAGAATTCGTCTGGCGGGATAGTGCTATTGATGCTCGGATAATATGAATTATGAGGCGATGACAAGTCGATAATGAGGCGTTTTTTACCGGAGAATTTGCGAGTGGCGATGCCTATTGGGCTAATTCGGTAGGTGCTAAACGGAGGAGCGGAGAAAGGCCCGATCATGAAGTTGTTTTCGACTTCTTTTTTGATCAGTTGGTCTACGATTTCTGGCTCGGCCTTTGCGGAATGCAGGTTAGGGCAAACCAGGTTGTAAGAAGGGAGAGCTGAAATGCCTGGGTTGAATCCATGGGACAAACCTGAAATGAGAAAATCAGAAAAATTAGGATCAGGGTGAGCACGTAATTCAAAAGCCAGTTGAGAAATATTAACAGGAGTCGAAAGGTAATTTCTTGATTTTTTATTAGCTTTAGATACGGGGCAGACGGTGCGTGCATGCGCGCCGCCGCAATAGTTGCACAAATGCAGGTATTTGCATGGGTTTCTAAAGCATCTGCCTATGTTGAAATTTTGGCAGTTTTCGAAACGGGAGGAGGTAGAAGAAGAAGAGGAAAAAAGAGAGGGAATGTTTGCGTTGGGGGGGGCGAGGAATATAACTAGTGGATCTAGGAGCTGAGCGGGCTGAATCGGAAGAGGGAGTGACGTGCGGGCATGATGTGGTGGGGTGGAGGGAGGAACGGCAGACCGCGCAGGTTAGATTGCGGCATCCTAAAAATACTCTGTTATGAAGGTCTGTGTCTATAACCCCCCAGTACACGAGCTGGTTCCATTGGGTGAGGCGTATGGCGCAATTTGCGGAGAAAAGTTTGTGGTAAGTATAGAAATGCGTTCCCCCATAAGAAAGCGCGAGCTCCGAGATGATGGCCATGTAGTCGTTCAGCTTGCGCCTCCTATGGGGGAAAACGGAACAGATGGTTTCGGTGTAACGTGAAAAAGCAATATTAAATTCTGCTAGAGATAATGTTCGGGATTGTGAGCTAGTGGGTGGTTTGAGGGTGATGGAAAATTCGCCGTAATCCACCTGACGCTCTGCCGAGGGGGGTGCAATAGGTGAAAGGAGAGTGAAGAGGTCTACGTCAGCACCTGAGAGGATGTGTGCTCTTGCTGAACTGGAAACGGAGGGAGGTTCCAAGGCTAGAGCGTTGGGTGGGAGGTGGAGGGGTGTCGCTGTGTAAAGAGTGTATAGGGGGCGTGCTGCAGATGGTGGGGCGGGATGCTGGTAAGGATCTGTGCTTGATAGTGCGGGGGGGGAAGAGGTTGGGAAGGAAGGGGGGAAATTAGAAGTGGGTATGTTAGCGAGAGGAGGAGGACCGCTTGGGATGGAGAGAGGGGCGAGGGGTGGGTTAGGAGGAAAAGAAAGGGGTTGGGCCAGGGGGTTAGGAGGAATAGAGGCGTTTTGAGTTTGGGGGAGAGTTAGTGTAGTAGGAAGAGGTGGGCTGTAGGAAAGGTTAGAAGGAGGTGCTGGAGGCCAGTTGGGAGATCTATTGTCCAGTTAGATGTCCTGTAGTTGGGAACTGGAGGGTTGGATGGATGTCTGGGTTTCTTGCTGGTGAGGTCCTGGTGGTGTGCGGCTGGGGGCGTGTCTTCTTTTAAGTGTTTTCTTGTTTAGATTTTTTTTCCGGCTGAGGCTGTGGGTAGGGGGCGTGACGTGTGCTGGTGTTCCGCGGATTTCCTCTTGGTGACGTAGGAGGGGGGTTTTCCGTGATCACGCTTTTGTACAGGTCTACCAGTTGTTGTTTATGGAAGGAGCGGGGGGCGGTGATTCCGGCATCAGCGAGGTGTTTGCGGAGTTCTGGCATGGTAAGTCTTTTATAGGTGTCCCTTGGAGAAATTGCGGAGGCGTATGATGAAGCAGGTGAATTGATTTGCTGTCTGGATGCAGATGGAGAAGGGGATCCTTGGTGGCTGAGGAATCTGGAGGAAGTGGAGCGTGTTAGTCTTCGGCCTCTTGCTGGAGCCTCGGACTCGGTGAGGAGGCCTGCCGGGGCTGGATTAGACTGGCCCGCGGTTTGGTTTTGTGGGAGAGCAGGGCTCTCCGAAGAGTTGTTGTTGTTGTTGTTGTTGTTGCTGCTGCTGCTGCTGCTTCGGTTATCCATGTTGGATTTAGTAATGCTTCTTCGGCGGAGCGTGGCTACGATGAAGCTGCTTCTTCAAGACGAAGATGGCTAAGGTAAGATACTCTGGTTATTTATAGTGATTAGGAATCTTCCGATTGTTAGATCGTGCATTAGCTAACGAGGATCAGCTGCTATCAATCATAAGCGCGTGCTCCTCTCGAAATTAGTTTATAAATAAACTTCACTTAATAAGAATATGTCAATAACTCAATTTTGGCAAAAATGTCAGATAGAACCTTACAATTCTATATGTTTTTAAAATAAAACGTATTCTTTACATCCAAAGTCTATTCTCTGTGTCTTTAAGTGTATAAACTGGAAATAGCTCATCATATAACATATCAAAAAAATGTTATGGTTTATTAGATTAAACATTATGAGTCTATTTTAGCATTTTGGTTATTGTTAATAAATAGTGCACCAATATAAATCATATCAAAAAGCACGAAAGGAAGAGGGAACACAAGACACAAATTGTGAGTGCATATAATCTCACTAAGCGATCAGTGTACTGAGAGCACGCAAGAAAATTTGTGCATGAGCAGTGCATATTTGAGAGAGCGTGAGAAAATTTGCACGCGAGCAGCATATATTTGAGAGCTCACAAGCAGTTTTGTCCACAAACAGAGGAAATCGGTGCACGAGCATTATATTGAGAAAGCTATGTTCATCATGCTCACTTTGTGCAGGACAGTTTTGTGTTGTGAGCCACTTGAATTTAAAGTGAATACAATAATGGCAACAATAAGAAGAGAAAAGAAATCTGCACCTTGTCATGGCATTGGAGTTTACATATAGGCCTGTTGTTTCTAATATGAATATAGTCAAGCTATTCACAGATATTGCCAGATAACCACTTTACCTCTACCATACTTTTAACAGATCATTTTTGAATCTGACTGTCATCATTTCTTGCATTGTCTTGGGCCTTCACGTTGCCAATTATATACTATATTGTTAGTAGCCTGGATAGGTCACAGTCATTCTGCTACATCATATCGTTTTCTACTGGATGTAAAATGCTCTGCAGTACATTTGGTTGTTTTAGAATGTAAAGTTCTAATTCTGTAGTTATTTTGGTGAAAGTAACTAAAACGTAATAGAGTAATGTAACATATTACAATTTTGAGACAGTAATATTGTAATGTAAAGGATTACTTTTAAATAACAGTAACAAGTAATCTGTAATGTATTACAGTTTGGAAGTAACTTGCACAACACTGGAAATAAGCACTGTTGAGTGTTCATGAGTCCAGTCTACAGTGATAAAAGTAACACTGAAAATAAATAAAAATATAGCTGCAAGCAGCCATTAAGGGGCCAAGCACTTTACAGCCAGAATGAGCAAAGCAGTTCAGAGGCCAAAAACGGTGGCAAAGTTACAAATTTGATGTGTTGTTGTCAGTGTTAGGTGGCAATGAAGAACCTAAAGTTGGGTGTCAATATTTTAAGCATTTTAATTTAAGCATTGCAGTTTGACATTATACCAGCACATTTGTCTATGCTGTAAACAAAAACCGTTTTGCCTATTGACATGAAGTTCACAACACTTAGTCAACATGGTCTGACGATGATCTGAATTAAATTTGGTGATATTTTGGTATATGGTCTAGCAGGAGTTTGTAAAAGAGTATTTTTAACAAAATGAATGTGGCGGACAGGAAGTTTAGCCAAATATGGCATATTTGGTATCAATGTTCTCGGCATGACCCAAGGAATAAGTTGAGATCATTTTTTATCACAATAAGCATACGCAGTCTAAAGTTATTAGCAAACTTATGAATCATTATTGATGGTTAGTGAACGGTTTATAACTCGTGACCACTAGGTGGCGCTGTTATCAATTTTATGTGTTGGGGTCATTGTGAGTTGCCAATGACAGACCTAAAGATCAGTGTCAATATGTTTAAGTCATGCAGAATCACAGCCTCAGATTCACATTGACATTGTGCTAACACATTTGTTGATACGACAACAGTTTCGCTAATCGATATGATTTCCATTACTTTTAGTCAGCATGGTCTGAAGATGATCTGATGATTTGGTGAAAATTGAATCAACAGTCGAGGAGGAGTTTGCAAAAAACATTTTTGAACAAAATCAATATGGCGGACAGGAAATTTGCCGTAATATGACTTGTTTGGTATCAATGTTCTCGGCATGACCCAAGGAATGATTTGATGTCAATTTTAACACATTAAACCTATTCAATCAACAATTTTTAGCCATTTTGGAAGGTTCATTATTGATAGTTAGTTAAGGCTTTATAATGCACAACCACTAGGTGGCGCTGTTGCCAAATTTATGTGTGGTGGTTATTGTGAGGCACCAATGACACACCTGAAGTTCAGCGTCAATATGTTCAAACATTGCAGTATTACAGCCTCCGACGATCTTTGACATCGTGCCAGCACATTTGTCGGTGGCGTAAACGAAAACCATGTTGCGTATCAACATGAATTCCATAACTTTTTGCCAGCATGGTCTGAAGAACATCGGAGTCAAATTTGGTGAAAATCGGAAAAACGGTCTAGGAGGAGTTAAAAAAAAATAGGGTTTCAATCAAAAACAAAATGGCGGACAGGAAGTTGAGTTCATTTTGGCATATTTGGTATCAATGGTCTCGGCATGATCCAGGGAATATAATGCTGCGTTCACACCAGACGTGGAACGCGCGGCAAAATCGCGCTATTCGCGAGTAAATAGACGTGTGAACATTTGAGTTTACTCGCTTCATTTGCGCGTCAAACTCCGCTTCATTCGCGCGTCAAATTCACTTCAGAACAGACGCGGATTCGCGTCATGGGCAGGGCTTCTGTCTGCCCGGTGACTGTAGCTTCGTTGCTAAATGCTAACATGGATTTTATTGATAAAAAAACTGTGTTTATGTGCTTTATAAAGGCTGTAAAACAGCGTCAATACGTTTGAAGCAGTGGCTGAGTCCACTAGATACTTTCAGAGGTGCACCCAGCGCTGTGGGCTCATAAACTCCTCCAGAAACTTAACCTGGATGACTGGGGCTTTCAGCGGTGCTTCTGACTGAGCCAAGCCCAGTTTGATGAACTGTTGTCGGTGTCGGCTGGAGGATTTCCCCCGGACACCAACAACAGGTGCTACGTCACAATCATGCCCCCACAAGAGCAAGCTCCTGATTGGTTAACGCGGCGCGAATGTCCGCAGAAGTTCAGATTTTCCAACGCGAGCGGTTCGCGCGTCAAACGCGGAAAACGCGCAATTCGCGCGTATCGCGTCATTCGCGCAATTCGCGCCAATCGCGCGTATCGCGCCGCAGGATGCCTATTCGCGCGTTTGCATTGACTTAACATGTAAATCACTCGCGCTTGACGCTTCTTCCGCGTCTGGTGTGAACGCAGCATAACAAGACACATGTCATGTCAATAAGGAATGTTTAGAAAAAGTTATTAGCATTTTTCAAAAATTGCTTATAACTTTTGTCCACAAGGTGGCGCTGTTACAGAAATTTTTGAGTACCTTCAGGGCATGGTGTCGAAGATGTATACCAAGTTTTGTAATGATACGTGAATACGTTTGTGAAATATTGC
This sequence comes from Danio kyathit, assembly GCA_903798195.1. Lineage (NCBI taxonomy): Eukaryota > Metazoa > Chordata > Actinopteri > Cypriniformes > Danionidae > Danio > Danio kyathit. Next base: position 1,749,349 of record CAIGQS010000003.1, read on the forward strand.
ATTTTTTGACAAAAATCTAAACGGGCGACACCCAAAATGGCTGACCTGGGAAAATTGGACATTATTCGACTCGGCATGCTCTGTCGGATGTGAAGAGACCAGTTTTATGAGTTTTGGATGAAGGGCTGAGAAGATGCAATTTTCTGTATCTCCGGGCCACTAGGGGGCAGTGCTCCGAAACGCTGCAGATAACCTCAGACCATGGTTGTCATAACACACACCAAGTTTGGTGTGAATACGTCAATGCGTTACGGAGATATCGCTTAAAGTCCATTTTCGCAAGCTCTACCTTAGATTTGTTCGCAAGCTAAATGAAAATGGTTGGTCAAATTAACTTGAATTCCATAACTTTTGTTCAACCTGGTCTGTAGATCATGTGATTCAATTTTGGTGAAAATCGGATAAACGGCCTGGGACGAGTTTGATCAAACTGGTTTTGCGAAAAATTCAAAATAGCGAAAATGACATCATAGGGTGCGTTTGAATCGGCTTAAGCCAAGGATTCAGAGGAAAAACATTTTTGACTGTAGCCCATTCAATTCAAAAGTTATAACAATAAACATAAGTGAAATTTTGGACAAGTTGTGGCGCTAGAGAGTTTGAGTTAGAGGCTTCAGGTTTGCTGTGGTTCATGTTGACACTGCCCTCTATCATTGTGCCAAATTATACAGCTTTCCCGCGTATCGTTGTATGGGCTGCCATTCAAATCCGGCGGAAGAAGAAGAAGAAGAAGAAGAAGCGGAAGAAGAATAATAATAATAGGAACGCTAACAGAAGCAATAGGTGCCTTCGCAGCTTCGCTGCTTGGCCCCTAATACATCCTAGATCTGATGAAGGAACGATTCCTTAAATACTTTGCTTTTTACATAGTTGAATGTGCTGACAACGAAAATCACACAGAAATGATCACTAGAAATCATATATATATATATATATATATATATATATATATATATATATATATATATATATATATATACCACATGGAGGTCTGGATTTGAAGTCACACTGAAAATTGTAGGTAATTGCAGGAATTGCTGACACACTTCAGCCACATGAGGTCCAGACACATGGGCATTTTCAGAACAAGCCTATTTATTTCATTTAGAAATCTCTTCTTTTTATTTATTTATTTAACCTGTATTTCACCATTCATATGACTTTAATGAATTATTGAACAGATTATTAATAACTAATCAAAGAGCATTTTACTGAGCTCAGTGTAAAGTTTAGTGTTTAGGCCTACAGTAAAATGTAATATTAGAGGCATGTCTGCGGCGAGACAGCAATACTGTGTCTAAAACTCAACTCTTTCTCTCATCAGAAAACAAACACAATTATCCAAGAGCAACACTGTGTTAGATTTGAGCAAATACACATAAACAAATGTCCTATTCAGCTGGAGGAGCACAGTGATTTGCAGTGATTTTAGTTATTTTTCAGGATAAAATGTAAAGCAGATTAATTAGATTATTAAATAAGTACAAATGTTGCTTGTGTGAGTAAAAAGTCAAGAAAAGTTTGTTAAATACGTTTGGAAATGATGAAATAAATGAGCAAATAAGGAAGCAGAACACTGCCGCGTCCCCATGCAGTAATATGGTGTATCAGCGATCTCACAGGGGGACGATATGGCCATCTAAAGATTTTCTGTTAAAGCAGGGCAGTGATTTACTAAACTCATCTGAGTCTTCAGTGAAGACTGATGTGTGTCTTCTGTGATGAATGAATGAATACTCACAGAGCTCTTCTGCAGTTTCTCACAGCTGGTATCAGTCTCCATCTTCCCTCATCTGATGTGTTGAATTTATTAGGATCTAACTCATCCAGCGGCTCCTCTGACATCTCAATCATGTAGGAGATTGTTGAGCAGTGAGCAGAAGAGAGATACTCCTTTGAGTGTTTGTCTGATTTCACAAACTCCTGAATCTCTCTCGACAGAGTCTGATCTTTCACTTCCAGCAGACAGAGGAACAGATTGATGGATCTTTCAGCTGAGAGACTGTCATCTGTCTTGATCTTGTCTTTAATGTACTGTGTGATTCTCCTTATGTTCTCTGAGCTCTCCTCTGTGTGTGTCAGTAGATCCTGGAAGAGTCTCTGATTGGACTCCAGTGAGACGCCCAGCAGGAACCGCAGAAACAGATCCAGATGACCATTACTACTCTCAACAGCTTTATCTACTGCTAAACTGAGCAGATCATACAGAGAGTTTTCAGAGCTGGCCTGTAGATATTGATTAAAAGAATATTTAGATTCATTATCATCTGACTCATCTTCATCATCTGAATGTTCTCTTTCATAAATCAACCTCAGCGGTTCTGTGTTCTTTGTTAAATGGCAGCTTAACACATAGAAAGCAGCCAGAAACTCCTGAAAGCTGAGATGGATGAAGCTGAAGACTTTCCTCTGATGAATCACAGATTCCTCCTTGAAGATCTCAGTGCAGATCCCAGAATACACTGAGGCGTCAGTGACGTCTATGCCGCTCTCAATCAGGTCCTCCTCATAGAACATCACATTGCCCTTCATCAGCTGTCTGAAAGCCACTTCAGCAAGTTTGAGGATCACTCCTCTGTTGGACTGCAGGAGTTTCTCTGGATTTCTCTCTTCATACTTCTGCTTCCTCATGTTGATCTGAATCAGCAGGAAGTGGATGTACATCTCAGTCAGAGTTTGAGGGATTTCTGCACTCAGATCTTCTTCCAGGAGCTTCTGAAGCACAGTGGAGGAGATCCAGCAGAAGACGGGTATGTGGCACATGATCTGGAGGCTTCTTGCTCTTCTGATGTGTGAGATGATTCTGCTGGCTTGATGCTCGTCGCTGATTCTCTTCCTGAAATATTCCTCCTTCTGAGGCTCAGTGAATCCCTGAATTTCTGTCAGACGGTTGATGTATTTGGAGGGGATCTGATGGGCTGCTGCAGGTCTGGAGGTGATCCAGATGAGAGCAGAGGGAAGCAGTTCTCCTTTCATGAGGCTCCACATCAACACAGCCACTGATGAAGATTCAGTCACAGCACAAACTTTCTCCTCATCTGATGAAGATTCAGTCACAGCACAAACTTCCTCCTCCTCTGATGAAGATTCAGTCACAGCACAAACTTCCTCCTCCTCTGATGAAGATTCAGTCACAGCACAAACTTCCTCCTCCTCTGATGAAGATTCAGTCACAGCACAAACTTCCTCCTCCTCTGATGAAGATTCAGTCACAGCACAAACTTCCTCCTCCTCTGATGAAGATTCAGTCACAGCACAAACTTCCTCCTCCTCTGATAAAGATTCAGTCACAGCACAAACTTTCTCCTCATCTGAAAACTTCAGTGTGATTCTGCTTTCATCCAGACCATCAAAGATGAACACAACTCTACACTGCTCATAAATCTTGGGCTCCAGTTCTTGAAGTTCAGGATGAAAGTCCAGCAGAAGTCTGTGAAGACTGTACTGATGATCTCGGATCAAGTTCAGCTCTCGAAATGGAAGCACAAACATGAAATCTACATCCTGATTGTCTTTTCCCTCTGCCCAGTCCAGAATGAACTTCTGCACAGAGACGGTTTTACCGATTCCAGCGATGCCTTTAGTGAGAACAGTCTTAATCTGGGCTTTCTCCTTCTTGATCTTCTCCTCATGTCCTGCTTCAGCTGAGGCTTTAAAGATGTCATTGCAGTAGACTGGAGTGTGTTGCGAGGGTTTTGTTCTGGCTCTTTTCTCCATCTGTAAAACCTCATGTTCTTCATTCACTCCTTCACTCTCTCCTTCTATGATGTAGAGCTGTGTGTAGATCCTGTTCAGGAGGGTTTGAGTTTCTCGGTGGTTGATTCCCTCAAATAATCTCTCATACTTGTTCTTCATGCTGGTTTTGTGCTGGTCTTTGACTCTCTGGAGTTCATCATGTTCTGGTTGGAGTGAATCCTGCTGCAGGTCTCCAGTCTGATCTTCTCTATCCACACTGCAGGATCAACAACAACAACACAAAGAATCAATGAGTATGAGTGTAAATATCCTCTAGTAAAGTCATGTGTGTTTTCTCTGAAACAGCTGAGACACAATACACAGATTTACTCCAGAACCAAACTATAACGCAGAAACTGTCCCAGATCAGCAAGAACCGGCTTCAGTCTTCAAATGACTCTCATAGCTCTATTGTGAAGCACTTAAAGGTGCAGTATGTAAGTTTGACACCCAGTGGTTGAACTAGGTATTGCACTCCTGGATCATAATAAAAGTACGCTAGGATGCCAGATTGTGTACAGGAGCGTGTGATTTAAACTGTGTTCTAAATAAAAGCAACGACACGCGATAGAGGGAATATTTTCCATATTAAAAGGAGTTTTTGTCCTAACCAACACCTCGAATTGATATATTAGAAATGGCTTCTATTTCTCACAGCTGAACAACAGAAACCTATGACAGCTAGATCACCTCAGGTAAGCCTTGTGTGCTTTATTCTGTGCTAAATGCTAACAATGCGAGTTTGAATGCATTTTACATGGCATTTGTTGCCATATACTGAAAGCAGAAAGTTCACCTCAGATCTTGAAAATACAATAAACCGTCTGAAATTGAACTTTAGATCTGAATTGAACCTTAGATCTAAACACATATGAGTGATTCAGCATCTACATTGATGTTAAAGAGGGTTAACATGTATTAAATAGATTCTAAACCTTACCGTTTCATGAGCGAGTGCATATTCTGTGCCTCTGAAAGGCTGTATTTACATTTCTGCCGTGTTTCGTCTGGTGCAAACAGCCAAATAGCTGATCACTGCCTCTCTCATCACAGCGTGTTGTTAGGACACGCGGTTACAATGTATCCTGCTCTCCTAATGTTTACGTTCGTAATATTTATGTAATTTGCTAATTAATAACTTCATGTGGAACTGCATCTGTCTCCCATACTGTTCTTTTTGGTCACGGACGCACGCTTTCAGAGTCTTTCTGAATGAATGAATGAAATACGCTGTTTTCCAACAAGGCAACCCAGGGTGCTGACATATAATTGGCTAAACTGGCATCGTGCATATGAAATTTATCTAAACAAAGACAGCGTTCCGGCACGGAAAACCCATTTTCAAAGCAGAATATCTGACTTCAGCATTGTTTTTCAGTTAAACAAGTATGTTCACTTGGGATGTTTCTTAAATATCTGCACACATATTATGGTATTTTTATGCTTTAGAAGAGTCAAAAACTTACATACAGCACCTTTAAAACACCACACACTGATCACGTCTACTGCTCAAAATGCTGTAAACATTTAACAGTGTTTGTCATTTATTGAATGTAACCCATCAATCATTTGATATCATTTATTTACAATCATGCTGGATGCTTATTAAGAGACATTAAAAAATCATTTAGGATGAAAATGTGAGGGAGCGCAAACATGAGGACAAAAGATCCTAGATTACCTGTTCATCTGCTGTAGTGTAATGTGGTAATGTTGATGGTTTTCATACTATTTTCTTTCATTTAAATATTTTTTATTATAATTGATTTTTTATTTATTTGTATGCCGATTTGAATGGTATAACTCGTCTGAATGGGCATTATCAGCTGATAGATATGGGCCAGTAGGGGCCTTCTGCACCTACTAGTAGGCTCAGAAGACTGTTATCATCCATCCACATGGTTATTCAGCTACAGATCACATACGGCTGTAAGTTAAAGAGAATTATTTATAAAATCCCCATTAATTCTATTTTATTAAAGTCTACCCCTACCCCAACCATCACAGTAATGTAAAAACAGATCTGAGTCTTCTCTATTAGTATAGCCAATTAACCATGTAGATGGATGATAACAGCCCCCTGAGCCTACAAGTAGGTGCAGAAGGCCCCTACTGAACCATATATATCAGATAATAACCACTGATAATGCCCATTCAATAAAGTGATAACATTTTAATCAGGTGTTGCATTGTGTTGTCTACAGTTCTGAAGGTTGTTGTGAGCATATACTTGTTTAATGTTTTGCCATCAATAAGAAAAATAATAATCCTCTGCATCTCTGCTGTCTGAATCTTTCAGTGCTTCACCATGACTGTTTGCTCTGCTTCTGTCAGCTCACTTTCTGACTGAATATAGTTTTTATTTTCACATGATAATCTCCAGATCATACAAGCATGTGCTCTCAGGGTTCAGTAACAGTGCTGTAATATTGCAGCACTTTATTAGGATAATATTAATCAGAGAAGATCTGAATCCAGTTTCATCATAAATCAGTATCTCTTTTGACCATAATTATTTATGAGGTGAAATGCAGTGTATTTGTCTCACAGAAATTATTCATTCATCTTGTCTAAAATCTCTTTCTTTTGCTCACACTTTGCTGACTATTGTAAAAGCCTGTAAACTCATTCTACTAACTCTAACAATTAGAGTATTAATACTTTAGTTACTTATTACTACTTTAGTACTTCACTAATGATCAAATGTGAGTGTGTGAACATTTAGTTTTAAAGTGACCTGTAATTGTAATACTTGTTAATTTCCGATCTTCTAGAAAACACATGATCATATAAATGCTGCAGTGTAATCATGTGTGTGTAGAGATGATCTACCTGACAGCAGGTTGTGTGTTTTTAATACCAAATTTAATTGGTTGAGTCATAGACGCGTCACTCTTCATAGACACACAGCTAGGCTCTGCTTCTGCTCTCTTCTGATGAACTGAACTAAAACAGAGAATATTAAAGTTCAGCACTGCACACACTGGAGTCAACAAACCAGATTTATTCAACAATTATTATTTAAAACACTCTATAAACAGCACTTAATGATACTTTTCATGATTGTACAAAAACTTAACGCAGAAACTGTCCCAGATCAGCAAGAACCGGCTTCAGTCTTCAAATGACTCTCATAGCTCTATTGTGAAGCACTTAAAACACCACACACTGATCACGTCTACTGCTCAAAATGCTGTAAACATTTAACAGTGTTTGTCATTTATTGAATGTAACCCATCAATCATTTGATATCATTTATTTACAATCATGCTGGATGCTTATTAAGAGACATTAAAAAATCATTTAGGATGAAAATGTGAGGGGAGCGCAAACATGAGGACAAAAGATCCTAGATTACCTGTTCATCTGCTGTAGTGTAATGTGGTAATGTTGATGGTTTTCATACTATTTTCTTTCATTTAAATATTTTTTATTATAATTGATTTTTTATTTATTTGTATGCCGATTTGAATGGTATAACTCGTCTGAATGGGCGTTATCAGCTGATAGATATGGGCCAGTAGGGGCCTTCTGCACCTACTAGTAGGCTCAGAAGACTGTTATCATCCATCCACATGGTTATTCAGCTACAGATCACATACGGCTGTAAGTTAAAGAGAATTATTTATAAAATCCCCATTAATTCTATTTTATTAAAGTCTACCCCTACCCCAACCATCACAGTAATGTAAAAACAGATCTGAGTCTTCTCTATTAGTATAGCCAATTAACCATGTAGATGGATGATAACAGCCCCCTGAGCCTACAAGTAGGTGCAGAAGGCCCCTACTGAACCATATCTATCAGATAATAACCACTGATAATGCCCATTCAATAAAGTGATAACATTTTAATCAGGTGTTGCATTGTGTTGTCTACAGTTCTGAAGGTTGTTGTGAGCATATACTTGTTTAATGTTTTGCCATCAATAAGAAAAATAATAATCCTCTGCATCTCTGCTGTCTGAATCTTTCAGTGCTTCACCATGACTGTTTGCTCTGCTTCTGTCAGCTCACTTTCTGACTGAATATAGTTTTTATTTTCACATGATAATCTCCAGATCATACAAGCATGTGCTCTCAGGGTTCAGTAACAGTGCTGTAATATTGCAGCACTTTATTAGGATAATATTAATCAGAGAAGATCTGAATCCAGTTTCATCATAAATCAGTATCTCTTTTGACCATAATTATTTATGAGGTGAAATGCAGTGTATTTGTCTCACAGAAATTATTCATTCATCTTGTCTAAAATCTCTTTCTTTTGCTCACACTTTGCTGACTATTGTAAAAGCCTGTAAACTCATTCTACTAACTCTAACAATTAGAGTATTAATACTTTAGTTACTTATTACTACTTTAGTACTTCACTAATGATCAAATGTGAGTGTGTGAACATTTAGTTTTAAAGTGACCTGTAATTGTAATACTTGTTAATTTCCGATCTTCTAGAAAACACATGATCATATAAATGCTGCAGTGTAATCATGTGTGTGTAGAGATGATCTACCTGACAGCAGGTTGTGTGTTTTAATACCAAATTTAATTGGTTGAGTCATAGACGCGTCACTCTTCATAGACACACAGCTAGGCTCTGCTTCTGCTCTCTTCTGATGAACTGAACTAAAACAGAGAATATTAAAGTTCAGCACTGCACACACTGGAGTCAACAAACCAGATTTATTCAACAATTATTATTTAAAACACTCTATAAACAGCACTTAATGATACTTTCATGATTGTACAAAAACTTAACGCAGAAACTGTCCCAGATCAGCAAGAACCGGCTTCAGTCTTCAAATGACTCTCATAGCTCTATTGTGAAGCACTTAAAACACCACACACTGATCACGTCTACTGCTCAAAATGCTGTAAACATTTAACAGTGTTTGTCATTTATTGAATGTAACCCATCAATCATTTGATATCATTTATTTACAATCATGCTGGATGCTTATTAAGAGACATTAAAAAATCATTTAGGATGAAAATGTGAGGGAGCGCAAACATGAGGACAAAAGATCCTAGATTACCTGTTCATCTGCTGTAGTGTAATGTGGTAATGTTGATGGTTTTCATACTATTTTCTTTCATTTAAATATTTTTTATTATAATTGATTTTTTATTTATTTGTATGCCGATTTGAATGGTATAACTCGTCTGAATGGGCGTTATCAGCTGATAGATATGGGCCAGTAGGGGCCTTCTGCACCTACTAGTAGGCTCAGAAGACTGTTATCATCCATCCACATGGTTATTCAGCTACAGATCACATACGGCTGTAAGTTAAAGAGAATTATTTATAAAATCCCCATTAATTCTATTTTATTAAAGTCTACCCCTACCCCAACCATCACAGTAATGTAAAAACAGATCTGAGTCTTCTCTATTAGTATAGCCAATTAACCATGTAGATGGATGATAACAGCCCCCTGAGCCTACAAGTAGGTGCAGAAGGCCCCTACTGAACCATATCTATCAGATAATAACCACTGATAATGCCCATTCAATAAAGTGATAACATTTTAATCAGGTGTTGCATTGTGTTGTCTACAGTTCTGAAGGTTGTTGTGAGCATATACTTGTTTAATGTTTTGCCATCAATAAGAAAAATAATAATCCTCTGCATCTCTGCTGTCTGAATCTTTCAGTGCTTCACCATGACTGTTTGCTCTGCTTCTGTCAGCTCACTTTCTGACTGAATATAGTTTTTATTTTCACATGATAATCTCCAGATCATACAAGCATGTGCTCTCAGGGTTCAGTAACAGTGCTGTAATATTGCAGCACTTTATTAGGATAATATTAATCAGAGAAGATCTGAATCCAGTTTCATCATAAATCAGTATCTCTTTTGACCATAATTATTTATGAGGTGAAATGCAGTGTATTTGTCTCACAGAAATTATTCATTCATCTTGTCTAAAATCTCTTTCTTTTGCTCACACTTTGCTGACTATTGTAAAAGCCTGTAAACTCATTCTACTAACTCTAACAATTAGAGTATTAATACTTTAGTTACTTATTACTACTTTAGTACTTCACTAATGATCAAATGTGAGTGTGTGAACATTTAGTTTTAAGTGACCTGTAATTGTAATACTTGTTAATTTCCGATCTTCTAGAAAACACATGATCATATAAATGCTGCAGTGTAATCATGTGTGTGTAGAGATGATCTACCTGACAGCAGGTTGTGTGTTTTTAATACCAAATTTAATTGGTTGAGTCATAGACGCGTCACTCTTCATAGACACACAGCTAGGCTCTGCTTCTGCTCTCTTCTGATGAACTGAACTAAAACAGAGAATATTAAAGTTCAGCACTGCACACACTGGAGACAACAAACCAGATTTATTCAACAATTATTATTTAAAACACTCTATAAACAGCACTTAATGATACTTTTCATGATTGTACAAAAACTTGCTGCACAGCAAAATCCTCAGAGTAAAATTTACTCAGTTCAGAGAACATTTGGTCCCTCTCTAAATTGAGTAAAATTTACTCAGCAGCAGAGTTAAAGTTAATGAGACAATGATGGGGTTAATTAAGTGATGATTGAGCACTGATGATGAACACCTGCTGTTAATAAGCCGAAACAGAAGAGAAGCAGCAGCAGCTTTGCTCATTGATTACCTGATTGACTTTATTTCTGTCAGATGTTCACAGAAGTCCATATGAGATTTATTTAGAATTAACTGTTTTAGGTATTTACATTTTACAAAAATAAAAACATGTTTTTTTCCCGATGTCACCATCATGGAGAAAAGTGGTAGATTTACTTGGGCTCTTTGACTCGATTTTGGATGATGACTTTTCTTAGCTTGCTATGACAAGTATAAAGCGAGCAATTATGATCAGGTTGACTGATCTTGTATTGATTTTTATTCTTGATAAGAGTTACTGTATAAGAGATTGTGTTTGACTTTGTAAATCATGTTTAAATGATGGTTTATCATGTAAGATACAAAATTGAGTGTTTTTCAAGTGAATGGACCTCAGCTGTGGTTTTATACATTTTTAAAACACATTGAGCATCTGAATTACTTTAGAGACACAAACATCAATAATCAGCGTCTCTATCTCAACAGTGGTTAGAGATTTTGTATTTTTATGGCTGCAGTGTCTGCTAACATTCATCCATAGTTCCCAGCATGCACTGTAGGAAAAAAAAAAACTCACCATAGTTGAGAAGCATACGCTGATTCATTATGTCTGTGTGTTTTGAGTGTTTCAGATGTTCAATGTGTTTTATGAGCTGATAAAAGTATTGCTGAGTTCTATTTTCTTGATACAGTGCTACATTTGTGATAAAACACTATTCAGACTTAATAGGTCAAAATCAATTTTGCTGATTTGACCAGTGACTAAATCACCACAGAATTAATTATCCAGAGCACAATTGCTCTCTTTATTCAACATTTGCCACAATACACTATCTGGCAAACAAAGAGAAACTAACATTAGAAATCGAGTCAGAGTCCAAGTAAAGCAACTACTGTTCTCCTCAATGGTGACAGCTTAAAACACAAAAAGTGGTGTTTTTTTATTGTTATTGTAAAAAATGACTTAGTTCTTAATAATATCACTATATGGAATTTTGTAGAGTGTGGCATAAATAAGGTCAAACAGGTTGTAATAAGTAAAGCTGCTGTTTGTGGAGTTGCTTAATGATGATCTGCTGAAATTTTGAGAGATTTGATGTGTTTTGTTTCAGTTTATTTCATCTACGACTGTGACTGAAGTCAGTTGTAGTTTTATGTTTCTCTTCTCTGTTTCTGCTTATTAACAGCAGGTGTTCATCATCAGTGCTCAATTATCACTTAATTAACCCCTTTATCGTCTCATTAACTTTAACTCTGCTGCTGAGTAAATTTTACTTAATTTAGAGAGGGACCAAATATTCTCTGAACTGAGTAAATTTTACTCTGAGGATTTTACTGTGTGGCTGGGCTGTGCGTGTTAAATATTCTGATAGATTAAAACCACAACTAACAGAGAGTAAATATAATTTCTTGTAAAAAATAATCATATGAAATGTCAAGTGTAGGCCTAATACCTGCATGACAAATCCTGATCTCCAGAAGTGTGTGTGTCCTCCATGATGGATCTGAAGAGTTTGATCACCAGCAGAAACTCTAGAAGAAACTGATGAAAAATCACAAATCTCCAGTCATTGATCAGCCTTCATAATTCAGCTGAATGCAGAAATAGATCAGCAGCGGAGACACTGAAATACAGAAGCTCATCACGAGTCAACAAATGAAGAATCACAGCCATCATCCATTTGATTAGGATTAAACTATAAACATACATACAGATTCGCATAAACCTTAAAGATTTAAAGCTATTCCGCATTGTAAATGATGGATTCTGTCTGTTTAAAATGGCGACACAACAACTAAACACTTTACCTGAAGAAGTATAAACATTGGATACAGAGCAGACAGTATACACCCAATGACTGTATAAAATATGGACATCGCAACAGCGTAGTGATGGGTCGTTCTTGAACGATTCGTTCATTTTGAACGAATCTTCAATATGACTCGGGAACTACGAGTCCTCTCAGGGAGTGATTCGTTCATCCGCGTGTGCGCACATTTGTGCAGGTATCGTTCATTTTTCAAGTCTTTTGAGTCGTTCATCACGGAAAGGCAGAAGCCAATCATTTGCGTTTAGAGCCGGAAAGAGATTTGATCCGTTCATGACTCGAGTCCTCTATCGGGTTTGAGTCATTCGTTCATCACTGAAAGGCAAGCCAATCATATGTGTTTAGAGCCGGAAACAGATTTGATCCGTTCATGACTCGAGTCCTCTATCGGGTTTGAATCATTAGTCTTTCTTACTTGACTTTTGACACTACAGCAGAATTGTGTGTAGAAATTAGTAAATGGTTTTCAAATCCTCTTTAGAGACAGGTGCATCATAATTATATATTATATTATATATATTATTATTATAATTATATTATTACTATTAATATTATTATTATTATGTGCGTTTCTGATCTTAAACTGTAGCTCCACTGTACACTGCAACGAGAACCTCAGTCAGTAATACTTATGTAAAACTACATTTTTGTTGCATCATGGATCATATTTTAGACTTTTTATAATATCATCAAACAATGTGTACCTAAAAAGCATTTTCTTAAAAATAAAAAAGGTTTGTCCTATTGTCACTAAGTTGTTGTTACTTTTTTCTGGTGGATATGTGGTTTTATTTTTTGTTATTTTACAAATAAATGGACCCATGCTTTTAAAATGTCTATTCACTGCCTTGCTATCAGAAAACAAACATTAAGCTAGGCTATATGATCAATTAATCAAATTCTACAATTACAAGTGATTTGTAATTTGTTCATTTGTACCCCATTTTTTTGTTAAATTCAGACTTTATGTATTAGTCTAATATTTGTATAAAAAAGATTGCATTTACATTTACTTATTTAGCAAAAGCTTTTATACTGCGACCAACAAGTAATGACAAAAGAAGCACTTCAAATCACCAGAAAGAAGAAACTCAGCCAATTAAAAGTTTGGGTTGTGTTTTTGAATGCTAACATGCCTTAAGCCAAGTCCAACAAGTAAATCCAGTGTGTTGTTTCAAAGCTTGTTTAATTCTAATTACTCAAAAAAGCCAAGCTTGTTGTGCACTGTTGTTTTAATATTTTAGTCAATTAGTTAAGCTCATTAGGCTCTGTGGCTTTTGTATTTTTTATTTGAATTTATTTTTCACTTAAATTGCTGTTTCATTAACAAAATTCTATTGGGCATAGTTGCCCTATTTGATATAAAGCTTTTATGACACAAACGTGTTATTTAAAGCTTATTTGTTTTTATTTATTAAAAAGCCTAGCTTGATGTGCACTATTTTGTTTTTCTTTTGTTTGTTTTTATTATTGTGATTTTAAAGTAATCTTTTTTGTTATAAAGCTTTTCTGGTAAAAAAAATAGTAATAAAACAATAAACAACATTTAAACAGTGTTTATGTTTCTAATGCCTGCAGCATCATATGTTACAAAACGCTTCACAAAGACAACTTGATTTATTCAATAACTCATCTCTTATGCTTTCTTTCACGTTATGTGACAAAAGAACGAATGACTCGTTCTTGAAGTGATTCATTCATTTCGCGCATGCGCACGTTTTGTAGTGCGAGAGAAGATTAGTTCATTTTTCGAGTCCTCTATCGGGTTTGAGTCATTCGTTCATCAAGCCTAGTAGCCATACTAGCCAATCGTATGCATTTAGAGCCGGAAAAGGAATTGATCCGTTCATCTCCCGAGTCCTCGGGTCTGAGTCATGTCTCGTTACAATCGGTCACGTGATGAACGAACCAGAAGACTCGAAAGGTGAGCTTATCATGGCTCCTTTCAGTTCAGCAGGTAAACAATAAATTATTATTTTAATTATTATTTATAGCATTCTATTTATGACTTGCTTGTAGTGTGATCAACCTTGGGCTAGTTGTAGATGTGTTTGCAAGCAATTCGATGAACGAGACTTAAAGAACCGAGTCAGTAAAATGATCCGAACTTCCCATCACTACAACAGCGCCATTTTCCATTAAACGCTGTGAAGGAAAAATCGCCTCGTGACGGGCACAAACTGTCGCAAAAGACTGCTAAATTGGAGCCTGGGCATGCGCAGAAGGACTGCCTGATAGAGCCAGAGGAGGAGCTGCAGAATTGAACTTCCAACCAAACGCTTGTACATCAAATCAACCACGCCCCCAACCCCGAACTTCTCACTTGCCCGCTGGTGGTGTCTGCACTATAACAAAAGCTAGCTAATGTACACTTTGCATTTACATAGAAGCCTGCGTTTGCTGTTTTATCAACACAAATGGTTGTAATAACGTTAACAAAGGTGAGGTTTATATAATGAAGATTTAGTTGCGCCAGCTCCGGGCCGCAGCACACATAACTCTGACGGGATGCCTATGGACTCACTGCTCGAGTCAATCGGGCCAGATACGGCGGCCGTTAGCGAGCCGACGCTGCCGCATCCGAGCTGGATCGGCCCGAAAGTAATGTGCACAAGTAGGTAAAGCAGACGGAGTCGGGCCGAGGGGTAAGTCTCCAGCAGGCGAGAGTCTAGCCGGAACTGGCCCGAGTGTATTTTGCTATCTGGGTGGTTAGGAGTGTATCAACAAACTGATAAAGCCCTGACCTTACCGAATAAACAATGTTCCACCAGATCCTGTATGTCCGAAACTATAGTTTACTGCTGAGCAACTCATTTTACCATGGTAAAATAACACAGAAATGGAATAATAACACTTCAGTCTCCTGCTGAAGCTCCGACGTCTGCTTTGAGAAACTGTCAATCACAGCTGTCAACCACGATGACACGCCCAGCATTAAATTACTGCTCAAAACATACTCTTTACAAAATGAAGATCTGCACCTATATCAGCTGATAACCAGAGCCTTAACTGACCAGAACCATCTTTCGGAACATTTTATTGCAAGTGTAATTAATTTTTTTATTTGGTCTCATGTCTCCTTCATTAACACGGAGGAGGCGGGCTTTATGCAGCCAGCCCCCAGGGGGCGATCTAACGGCCGAGACCTTCACTCAAAAGCAGGCTTGTGGCACACTTGTAATACCCCTCACAGACGCACTGTAAAAACAAAGAGCATAGAATGACTAAGAGGTGATACCCCTTACAGAAAAGTCACACAAATTTCACATGTGGTTCACGTGAATTCACACAAGTGTTCCAAATACACACGTTTTCCCATGTGATCACATGTGGTTCACATGTGAATTCACACAAAAGCGTTCCAAATACACACGTTTTCCCATGTGATCACATGTGAATTCACACAAAAGCGTTCCAAATACACACGTTTTCCCATGTGATTACATGTGCATTTCACATGTGGTTCCTGTGTTTCACATGTGAAATTCACATGTGGTCACATATGAATTTCACATGTGAAATTCATGTGAATTTTCTGTAAGGTACTCTAGTGCGATTTGGTAAACAGCCACTAGATGCCGCTATATTGTTACGCGGCGGCCATTTTAGAATGAAAATTCCAATAGAGTGGAGGAACTATGACGTCAATTTGAATGCAAAAACCCGGAAGCGAGTTAGCATTTTAGCAGTTTCGGTTCCCTCGTCCCAAAGTCAATGGGTTTTTTCAATGGGATTTTAGTTAAATCGCATAAATAAGGTTCGTGGCTAACACAAACTCAAGATACTTTCATGTTTTATTCTACGACATAAAACACATCAGTTACAGCACACTCTTGATTTTTTAAATCGGTTACGCTTCTTTAAAAAGACGGTTGCTATCAATGTGCTAATCGGGACTACAGGCGGTGTCGGAGACATTATTCATCATCGAGCTGAACTGGTCTGGAGCGCAGCCCGCTTCGCTGGCATTTGGATTTGTCTGTGATTAAAGTATTTTCAGGAGTAGTATTTTATAGTTTGTAGTATTTTTCTAATTGGGAATTCATATTGTGTGCAGATAATGCCTTCACTTGTAAAGACTCCTAAGACAGATTCATTTGTTGATCATTTATTTTAATTAAACGATATTATGGGGATACTGCTTACCAGTGCAGTCTGTCTCTCTCCTGCTCTCAGTAACGCAAACGTGTGAATGAATGTGTAAAAATACATACATGTTAATTGTCATTTTAACGTGATAAACTGATTTTTCATCGTTTTTTTCTTTATCTGAACACATTTAACTCTGTCATATCTGCAATATTTAAACTCCTTCTTAAAATGTATAGCATATGTGACTGTATGGGCTGCTTTTTGCTGTACTCGGTGACAAAAAAAAAAGAGTACTGAATGTCGTTCTGTGTCCATGATGGAACTTGCAGGCACATAACATTAGACTTGTCCCTCACACCTCATCTCCTCATTTCTGTCGTCTGTTACTAAAGTAAGCGGGCTGTATGCACGTGAGCGATACACTTATTTAAACATGTCTTATGATAATACTATGTAGGCTCATTTATACATACAGTTTTAAAACTTTTACAACAACCGTAAAGCAAAACAAAATGTATTTCCCCCGCAAAAACTATCCAAAAGGTACATGGGTCTAAGTGGTTTTGCGTATTTATTTGTTTATAATATATAACGTGGATTATAATGTAATAAACCGAGAGTAAATCTTTGTCATGGATCACATTTCTAAGCTTGAAGAGTTGTCTGTAGCAGGGTGGTGCTGACGTCACAGGTGAGCGCCCTGAAGGCTGTAGTCCGTTTATAGCCTAATGTTAGCTTTTCAGGTCTTGCGTTTGCATTCAAGATCCAAAAGTGCTAAAAGTTGTATTTTCATGTGAGGATTATCCGGCTGGACAAAACGTGTAAGTTTAACGAACAGTGTTTGAACACAAAGCTTATTATTTGCAATCTTCGAAAAGTTTATGGGAAAATCCTATAGAGATTTTATCGAGGGAACCAGTTTTATGCTAGCAGCCGATTAGCCTACAAGGTGACGTCATAGTTCCTCCACTCTATAGAGAAAAAGTTTATGGAGTCTATAGAGTGAAAGAACTATGACGTCACCTTGTAGGCTAATCGGCTTGAATGCAAACGCAAGACCTGAAAAGCTAACATTAGGCTATAAACAGACTACAGCCTTCAGGGCGCTCGCCTGTGACGTCAGCACCACCCTGCTACAGACAACTCCTCAAGCTTATTTTTTTAGAAATTTGGTCCATGACAAAGACTTAATCTCTTGGTTTATCATACTATAATCCACGCTTAATATTATAAACACATGAATACACAAAAACACATATACCTACATGCCTTGACATGGATAGTTTTTTAACGTGGGAAATGCATTTTGTTTTGCTTTACGGTTGTAAAAAGTTTTAAAACTGTATGTGTAAATATGCCTACATAGTATTATCATAAGACATATTTAAATAAGTGTAATCGCTCGCGTGCACACAGCCCGCTTAGTAACAGACGACATAAATGAGGCGTGAGGGACAAGTCTATCAAATGCCTGCCATCATGGACACAGAACAACATTCAGTATTCTTTTTTTTGTCACCGAGTACAGCGAAAAGCAGGGTTTTTGCATACAAATTGACGTCATAGTTCCTCCACTCTATTCTCTATCCTGTTTTTACTAAGATTTATCCTGGCTTTGTTGTATACCTTTTTCGTATTTTCGTTGATAATTAAAAAAAAAGTCATAAAGAGCATTACATGTGGTTATTTATTTAGATTTACATGCAAACAAAAACAAAACACACCTTTGTAAAAATATAATGTGACATCTAACATAACTAAATGTTACAAATAAATCATTAGGATGTGCATGTGCTGTATTTTATTTTATTTCTCTCTCAGTTTAAAGTCCTGTTTGCTGTCATTTTCACTTTTTTGTATGTTTGTGTGAATTTTGTATTGTAATTTTTATGCAACGTTATTCCATGAAAGTCAATCCAATACATACATATATGCATACATGAGGTAATCAGACTGTTTTGCCAGTATGCCTCATCTTTGTGTGGTTTCATATAAGAAGTGAATGGGGTGTAGTAAACAACACACACACACCTCTCAGTCAAAAGCATCTTGCTATAGCTATTTAATTTATAATGTAGCCAAATTAGATTTCTAAAAGCTTTCTTGCTGTATAAGCTTTTTATTTTGACATTCTTTTAACATTTACCACTGTTGAATATACTGATTTTTAAATAAACCCTTTTAAGTAATGAGTAGGCCCACACAGAAGCTGCGCGCGCAGAATTCCGCAGATTTTTAGCCCAACATTAATTCTGCTTATTTACTTACAGTTAACTATTTACAGTTAATCTAATTGGATTTGCATTTTAAACATTAAATACAAGTTAAAAAGATATTATTTTTTATTTCACATATTAAGGTTTTAGTTATGATACTCCCAAAATAATTCTGCAGAAATCCGCAGATTTTTACCAAAATTCTCAGCAGAAATAGCAAAAAACGTCCGCAGTTTCAGTCTGGCCCTAGTAATGAGCTGTTAATCTTCTGTGATTATGACCATCTTTTTGTAAAAACGGTGATATTTTTTATTGGCATCTAGCCTACTCCCACATTAAAAAATACTACAGTAATTTATAGGAACACTATGTGTTTGAACCATATATAAAAATAGCCTATTTAAATTCTATAGTTGCTCTGGTATCACAACAACTATAAACATAACCCAATACTGAAAAAACATGTTCAAAAACACTAGAATATTGACTATAAATCGCCATAGTATTTTTTCATGAGGTCATTCGTCCGCGATAAAAAAAAAAACGCGAACGCGATCTCCACCACTGGTGATGTTTCCAGGCGGCAAAACAGTGAGATTCAGGAGATGTCCGACTTCTGATGTATTTTTTGAGCCCTCCTCTTACTGCAGCCACCTGCTCTCGTCTACAATGGAGTCAAGACGAGGCGCACCTCACTCAAACGAGCCTATTTACATCTATGCTGTTGTTCAACTGAAGAAAGGTTTGTTTTAAAACGTTTACACAGATATAACCGATTGATTAAGTTTTGGGTTTTTATTCGATGCTAAATTATGTACCTGTTGTTGGAAACATTATTTTAACCCTTATACAACATAGTACTATTTTACTCACAGTAATGAGGGCTATTGTTTGAATAGAGTAACGGTAAAAGATTGAGGTAAAGTTGGTTTCATATTCGCACATTCAGGCTTCCATGTTCAATAGCTTTGTTAATGGGCATTAAAAGATTATACTTACAATTATCCGTTGCCGACTATAATGAGCAGTAACTATAATTCATTTTCTTGCAGAGGTCGATGTTTTGAAAACACGTTTATGTCTATGGAGGGATGTGACGTCATCACCATTTAAGGGGCAGTCTACAAATTACATGATACGTTTATGGGAGGATTCTAAAGAGTCTTTTGAGTTGGAAAGCGCTACTTCCTATTATTGTACATTTTCCAGAGCATGATCATATACATTTATATTTTTTATGTTTCTATAACTATTTTTGCCTGTAATGTTGTTATTATTATCGTTCTTATTTTATTGTAATTTTGTTCTGTCATTATTTCATAATTAGTGTACTGTAGTTTATTCAGTTACACATTATTAAATTCAATACAAGGCTTGATGCAATGTTCCTGAACACAAAGGAAAGGTTATCTTTACCCGAATAAACATACTATAAATCTTTGCTGTCCTGTAATTTTCTTTGGTTACTTTCTACTAGCCTACTACTGTATGTGTTGTATTGTTTTTCTCAATGACACACCATGTAATTTAGCTTTTAAAAGGCTTAAGTGTTTATTCTGACTGCAATGTGTTTGGAATTTCTGTCTTATGACAAAAATGGCTGTTTCAGTCTTCTAAATTATTGTTCATTTAGTCAAGTTGTTTTCAATAAAATCATCATTATTATTTGTAAAACTTACTGTCAATCTACTCTGTGTAACAGACTTTGAATATGTTATACTTATAATTTTTAGCTACATGTAAACATGCTCATATTTTGTTTTGAAAATTATGAATATAGGAGAGACGTTACAATTTCATATGCATTTATGTATCTTGTGATTGTACAATCGGCTTTTGTACAGATGTGTTGTATGACAAATGACAATATTATGGATTTAAGTGCACCCAACAAAAAGTTAATATTATGGAACAACATTGTTTTATGCTATTATTATTATTATTATTTTTATTAACCAGCCGTGTGTGTGTGTGTATATATATATATATATATATATATATATATATATATATATATATATATATATATATATATATATATGTGTGTGTATATATATATATATATATATATATATATATATATATATATATATATATATATATATGTGTGTGTGTATATATATATATATATATGTGTGTGTGTATATATATATATATATATATATATATATATATATATATATATATATACTGTATGTATATATGTATATATATATATATATATATATATATATTTTTTTTTTTTTTTTTTTTTTTTTTTATTCATTCATTCATTCATTCATTCATTTTCTTTTCGGCTTAGTCCCTTTATTAATCGAGTCGCCACAGCAGAATGAACCGCCAACTACTGCCAAATGTTTTATGTAGCGGATGCCATTCCAGTCGCAACCCAGCACTATGCTGGGAAACACCCATACACTCACATTCACACACACTCATACATCGGCCAATTTAGTTCATCCAATTCATAGCACGTCTTTCGACTGTGGGGGGAAACTGGAGTACCCGGAGGAAACCCACACTAACAAGGACAAAGCAAAAACACACAGAAATGCCAACTGACCCTGCCGGGACTCGAACCAGCGACCTAACCACTGAGTGACCTTGCTGCCTCTATATAGTTATTAATAACTTCTGGATGTTTTACAGTTTGATTTAGTAACATGTACATTCATATGTTTACATTTATTGTAATATGTATGTTAATATTTATACACAATAATTTTTTTATTATTTATGTTTTTAGTTTTTTTGTGTATTTTCTATGTAACAAACGATAAGTCTTAAACAAACTTATTCTTGGTTAACACTTTACAACAAGGTTGTTTGTATTAGTTAATGTTTTAGTTATTTACTACCAGGAACAAACAATTAACATTACATTTATTACAGTATTCATCTTTATTAACATTAGTAAATGGCAATAAATAAATTTGTTCATTGTGTATTCATGTTAACTCGCAGTGTATGTTAACAGGCATGAATTAGGATTTTACTAATGCATTAGAAAATGTTGAACAATGATTAATAAATGCTGTACCAGATCATACTTAGATTATATTAGTTAAGTCTTGGGTAAAAAGTAATATATTACAATTTTTAAGCCACATTAACATGGCATAACTCTTTCTTTTTTAGATTATACATAAGTATTAAAGGTGCAGTATGTAAGTTTGACACCCAGTGGTTGAACTAGGTATTGCACTCCTGGATCATAATAAAAACACGCCGGGATGCCAGATTGAGTACAGGAGCGATTTAAACTGTTCTAAATAAAAGCAACGACACGCGATAGAGGGAATATTCTCCATATTAAAAGCAGTTTTGATTCTAACCAACACCTCGAATTGGTATTAGAAGTGGCTTCTATTTCAAACAGCTGAACAACAGAAACCTATGACAGATCACCTCAGGTAAGCCTCGTGTGCCTTATTTAGACCGTGCTAAATGCTAACAGTGTGAGTTTGAATGCATTTTACATGACATGTATTGCCATATACTGAAAGCAGAAAGTTCACCTCAGATCTTGAAAATACAATAAACCGTTTGAAATTGAACTTTAAAACTAAACACATATGAGTGATTCAGCATCTACATTTATTGATGTTAAAGAGGCTTAATATGTATTAAATAGATTCTAAACCTTACCGTTTCGTGAGTAAGTGCATATTCTGTGCTTCTGAAAGGCTGTATTTAAATTCCTGTCGTGTTTCGTCTGGTGCAAACAGCTCATCACTATCTCGTCACAGCGTGTTGTTAGGACACGCGATTACAATGTAACCTGCTCACGTTTGTAATATTTATGTCATTTGCTAATTAATAACCTCATGTGGAACTGAATCTGTCTCATTTTGACATCTGATACTGTCCACTGACACTGTCGCATTTCGCTCACGGATGCATGCTTTCAGAGCCTTTCTGAATGAATGAATGAAATACGCTGTTTTCCAACAAGGCAACCCGGAGTGCTGAATTATAATTGGCTAAACTGGCATCTTGCATATGAAATTGACCTAAACAAAGACACAGTTCCGGCACGGAAAAGACATTTTCAAAGCAGAATATCTGACTTTAGCATTGTTTGCCAGTTAAACAAGTATGTTCACTTGGGATGTTTCTTAAATATCTGCACACATATTATGGTATTTTTATGCTTTAGAAGACTAAAAAACTTACATACAGCACCTTTAACATACTTTCAGATTACTTTCCTAACTGAGTAACACATTTAGGGCGTATTCACACCAGAGGTGTGGACTCCAGTCATGTGACTTGGACTCGAGTCAGACTCGAGTCATGAATTTGATGACTTTAGACTCGACTTGACAAAATATCAAAAGACTTGCAACTCGACTTGGACTTTCACTTGGACTTGCGCCCATTGACTTGTGAAGTCTTGCTGCTTCCCATAAAAAGCCCAAAGATAAAAAGTATGTTGACACGGACCACTCTGCGCGCGCTCTCTCTCTCTTTCTGTGCGTGTGTGTGACAGAGAGCATGCGCGTATTCGGCACGACATCCAATCAAAGCACCGTAGAATGTTTTGATTCGACAGCGTCCAACGTGACTATATGGCGTCGGAGTGGACAAAAGTCAAGCGAACGCAGAGAGACCGAGCCTAGTTTATACAGTCATTGGACCGCGCCAATACTCGGTCTCTCTCACGCGTACATACGGTCTCTCACGCCCGCAGCACGTACATTCGGTCTCTCGCGCCCGCGGCGCGTACATTTGGTCTCTCGCGCGCGTATTCACTGTCTCTGCGTTCGCTTGACTTTTGTCCACTTTGGTGCCTCATACCATTTGTGCTTTTGCTCTCCAGAGATCATTCTGTTAAATTGGTTATCCCAATAATGTTGATATGGTTTATATATTGCTACACTATTTATTAACAATACACGAAAAACTGAAAGGTAAAGGTAAATTCTGTAATAAATTCTAGTGTTTTTGAGTGTTAGGTATACTGCCTATGTTTTAGGCTAGTTATTTACAACTTGTTAATGAATGCTTCAGCATACTGTAGTATTAAGAATAGTGAACTCATAGAATGAAATACAGAGTGTAGTTTTAATACAGTAAAGTGGTGAATTGTAGTATAATATACCCTATAGTGTAAAAAAAAACAGCACTGGGTAATTTGTTTATATTACACTTGTGTTACTGGCAACGCAGTGGCGCAGTGGGCAGTGCTGTCGCCTCACAGCAAGAAGGTCACTGGTTAAAGGCTGGGTCGGTTGCCGTTTCTGTGTGGAGTTTGCATGTTTTCCCTGCGTTCGCGTGGGTTTCCTCCGGGTGCTCCAGTTTCCCCCACAGTCCAACGACATGCGGTGTAGTGTATGACTGTGAATGAGTGTGTGTGTGGATGTTTCCCAGAGATGGGTTGCAGCTGGAAGGGCATCCGCTGCATAAAAATGTGCTGGATAAGTTGGCGGTTCATTCCGCTGTGGCGACCCCGGATTAATAAAGGGACTAAGCCGAAAAGGAAATTAACGAATGAATGAATGTTGTGTTACCATAGCAACTACAGTATTACCACAACAGATTACTTTATTTATTAAGACTTTATTTTAGTTGCCATGATAAAATGGGATTGATAGTGACATTTATGTTAAGAGTGAATAGTACAGTAGGCTTAAGTTTTTCCTTATTTTTTATCACAGTTACATTTCTGCTTGCGTTAGTTATTGTTTAAATGTTTTTTATTTGATTAGTATGGTGCATTAGTAAAATGTATTCTTTACATCCAACGTCTATTCCAGGGGCGCCTTTGTGTAAACTCTAGCCACCCCAATATGATTTTGCTGTTGACATTATTAATTTAAATGTACTTATGTAAAAGGACAATATTTCAATAAATAAATAAATAAATAGCAGCCACTAAATTATTGTGGATTGATTGGTGCCACTGACGTAGCTGATTCACTTCCCCACCCCCCTCCCCGATTGTTATTGACAGCACGCACACACCTTCAATATAGACAGCAATGGCAATTTATTATTTACCCTAAGGTAATAATGTGGCTCAAAAAAGAATATGGATAAATGATATTATTAGAGTCTGTATAGTGAGTGTGTGTGTATATAGTAATGCCTTTTGTTTATTTGTTTGTTTTATTAATTAATTCATTATTCTTATTAATTTTAGACACGGCATATACCGTATGCTGTACAATTAAAGTATGTGAAAATAACTGAAAAGTTTGGTGCGGCCTCTTCTAGCCACCCCTAAGAAAATTTTCTGGGGGTGTCACTGGTCTATTCTCTGTGTCTTTAAGGGTTTGAAACTGGAAATATTTTATCATATAACACAGCCAAAAATGTTATGGTTTATTAGATAAAAAATTTAATATGTACATCTATTTTAGTATATTGGTTGTGTTGGGGTATTTACAGTTTTAACCCAAAGAATGAGCAGTCTGTCAGATGAAGAAGAGCCAGAGTCAGAGATTTAAATAAATAAATAAAGTTTACTGAAGATAGTTTGCAGTTTCATCAGCAGAAGCCAGCTTCAACACTCGCAATGAGTTCCTAGGCCGCTCTGCTTACAATCACAAATCAATAACAATTATACTCTCACATAACGTCATTATCTGCGTCATACATATAAGGGTTCTGACCTGACTGGTTAAAACACAGATAGACTAGGAAAATTTCCACGTGGGTGCGTGCGTACAATTCTGAACAATATCTTAAGCATAAACGTCAGACATTCAATAGACTGTTTAGAACTGACTCCAGACCTGTTAAAAGTATCTACAATCAAATAGAGCACACACACTTAAAGTACAATCTGTTTCTTATCCACACTGTTAAAAATTGTCCCGTTAAAAAACGGTAAGTTACTGGCAGCTGCAGTTGCCAGCAATGTACTGTTATTTTACAGTATGTTGCTGTAAAAATACATGGACTACATTGATATACACAATACTCAAGTGAACTCATTTTGTTCATTGAAAGCGACTGCCTCAAATTGGCCAACTGCTGTATGAGTTTATGAAATAATGTGCTATATATGCTTAGAAGCATACTTATAATGATAACTTATTTTAGTTAATTTAAAAAGTTCCTTTTAACCCAAATGTCTTAAATTTCACAGCAGCACACAAACATGTAAAGCTGGAATTAACACAGAGAGATTCTTACTGCATCAGCAACTAAACAGCCACTGTCTTTAAGTAAAGAAACATGCAGAATAACATCAGCAGTTCATTGATCATCTTTGACTAAAACACTGGCTCTACTCTCCTCCACAACGGTGACACACAGAAGAAATTTGCTTCAGGTTTTACAGTAAAATACTGTTTTTTCCTTGGTTTAACGGTAAACTACTGGCAGCTGTGGTTGCCAGCAATCTACTGTTTTTTTACAGTCTACTTCCGTAGTTTAAAATAACAGTATATTACTGTTAAAATACATTTTTACACTGTGTTTTTACCTCTCACACCTTTAACCCTTTAAACCCCAGAGCAAATACCTCCAAGTGTCCACACTTCTGAGTGTTCAAGAAACATGGAGCAAAGCTGAAGTAAATGAATTAATTAAATGACTAATTAAATGATAATTGAGGATTAGCGATGAACACATGAAGAAATACTGAAGGGAAAAAAACAAGAACAGAACATAAAGTAACAAAAAACTGAAACTTCAGTCACAGCTTTATAATGAAATAACCTGAAGGTCAACAAATGAATAAATCATTAAAATATCAGCAGATGATTAAACAACTCTACAAACATCATCAGCAGCTACACTTATTACTAAAACATTTATTATTGTATAACATCTACTAAAGTTCTTCTTGAGATAAAGGTTAACATTTTACGTCACCATCATGGAGAACAGAGTCTGCTTTAGTTGGGCTTTTAGCCCTGACAATTTTAAACATTAATTTATTTTGGCTGCTGCGATTGTTAAGAACTTTGTTTAAAAACCTCTTTTGATATGGCAAGCAAGCCAAAAAATTAATAAGATCTGCTGATGTTCGTATTGGTTTTAATAAGGCAGAACCTGTTTTTAATTAAAATAATTTACTGCTCTTATCCAATGTTTAATTTATTGTTAAACGTTATATATATATGGCTGTATGTGGCATTGATTTCTGGAAGTTTTTAAGAATAACTTGGACAAAAACACTTTGCTCTATGGTGTAAGTTGCACTCAAAGAGACATCAATAATCAGCGTATGAACCTCAACAACGGTGACAACTAACAAAATGAACAGTTTAACTCACAAACATCACAAACTGGCTACTGAAAGTCTAAACATAAACAACAGCAGAATCAAACACAAATAAAGAAAACTGTAAGACCATTATACTACATCAGTTATTCATGCCCCAATGCATGCTGGGATATTTGTACTGTGCCACACCCAGCATGCATTGCGGCATGAAACATTTTAATTGTTACCATTGTTGAGGTACAAGGTCTGAGAGTGACTTCGACTTAACTGTTTTTGTCTGTTATTTCTTAACTCTGTAAAAGAATCAGGTATTTTTTCTGTTTCCACTTCTCATTAATATCTGCACCAAGCATAAAAACTATTGCATGAGGCCCATTATCCAGACCTTTATCAAAACATTTAGCAGAACACATTTCAGACAAACAGATTTATCTTCCTATTGCCTTTCCATCTATATTGCCATAATACAAGTGTTTAATAAACTTTGTATTACAGCAGCAGGAGAGGCTAACTACAAATTCAAGGGTGAAGAGCCCAACTAAACCAGCTCCTCACTCCATTACGGTGACAAAAAAAAAAAAACAAAACGCCTGAATTTCTGTTGGTTCTCAATAAGAATGGTATGGAAGTCAAAGCGGTCAGTAATAAGTGTGTCTGCTGTTGTTTGTGTTGTTTAATGATCCTCTGCTGAGACTGAAGGTGTTTTATTTTACTTGATTTTATTTAATGCTGTAACTGACATCACTCTTTGTGTTTCTTGTTTCTCTTTCCTTCAGTGATTGTGATTATTACAGCAGGTGTTCATCAGTGTCTGAATTCACTCATTAGTGTTCATTAACTCTGTCAGGTGAACTATATTAGATTAGTGAACTAGTGTATGGAATAGTGAACAAGGGCACAAAGTGTGATTTCAAACACAGACTTGAAAACGTCGAATCTGAGCTCTGTTAACTCACAGTTTTCTGCTGTTGGTTACTTTCTCGAAAACAGAAATATTACCCAGAATGCACTGTTTTAACAGCATATTACTGTTTTACTGAAAAAAAAACATTATTTTACTGTTGAATCTGACCGTTTTTTAACAGCAATTTTTTTACAGTGCAAGGCTGAGTGTACTTCTCAGCCGTCTTTATCAAATCTGGTTAAAAACTGGTATAATCTACATTCAGACAGTTAAATTCTCACTACACCAAGTCTATCTTGACTAAAAAGTAAAATCACTTTAGAAGAATTAACCGTAAAAATAGCAAAATCTAGATAGAATTAACTCATAGAAATAACACTAGAAACAAAAGAACAATATTGTTTCAAGTCCTCAGCAGTTCATTTCCACTCAAGGTCTCCGTGACCTCTGACCTAGTTTGGTGGCTCCTGAAAATAGTTTCAAAGAGACAGGCAATGCACTGAACATTCTTACATAAAGCAGTGTATTTAACTTATTCATTAGTTGAAATCATTTCAAAGTTAAATAGTCGTTCAAATAATCAAATAATCATATTTAATAAACATAACGAGACATAGGATGATGAGGAAAGGATAAACGTTGATCCATGCTTAGACGAACTGGACGGTAGAAATCCGAATCCTTCAGTCCCCCCTTTTTGACCAATGCGGACAATTCCGCTTCCGGTCAACCAGTGAGGTCATTAAGTGGGAGTAATGACACTTTTTAGGGGTTTAACACAATTTTAGTCTAATTCAACAAAGATCAAACATAAGTAATTCAAACTCAAGCATCTTTCAACAGAAATGAGACTAAACCTTATAATTATCTTCTCAACTTGTCATTTGTACCATATTACTTTACTCTGACTAAACCATTCAACATAATCAGAAGCAAACAATATGATCTTGTATAAAATTCATTTGATTCTTACTGTCTGATCAATTAGAAATGCTCACAGGTTGGAAATCTTTCATATTTGTCATGTGACAGTAACACCTGTTCACAAGCATTACCAATTGAACAAGAACAGACTGATTTAATAATTCTATTACCACATATAATCAAGACTCTTGCTTGGATAGGGACTATCAAAAATTCATTCAAAGACAGTCTAAGTTTCTGTACATAAGTTAGAAACATTTTCAAACAGCACTGTCAGTGTTCACAACAATAATATTGACTTGAGTTGACTTGACTTCTTCAAAATGCTTTTAAAGCTCATGCTGCATTTTTGTTTCTTTAAAATGTTCATTTTCGCTGCAGCAGTATAAACTCTTCTTACGGAATGTTTACATCAGCTATTTAACCATCAGATTCAAACGCTTTCATTCAACTTTATCTCTCTGTTCTACACAACATCCAAACAATTATGTTCCTCTGCCCTTGAGGACACACAGACATAGACAGAGAGTGACTTATTGCTGCATTTGCCTTTAACACAAATGACTCAAACTCAATTCTCTGCGTATTTTTTTTTCTGTGCTAGAGTGAGGGTGCTTTCTGGACAATTTGGTTAGTGACTTAGCCACTGTCACTGTTTAAATGCCATCATACCTTTAACATTCAGATAGCAAAGAGTTAACTGTAATTAACCTTTAAACTCTCAGTGAATTTAGACATGGGTCTATAACCTAATATAGATGACAGTATTCAATTTCACTTCAAAATCAGCTATAAATTAATAAAACTTTTTAAAGTTATTATTATTCCAGAGAGTAATCTGAATCAGGAAAAGAAGTCATCATTAACTATTGCAAACAGAGCTGGATAACCCATCCATTTAAAGCTCATCTCATGGTCTGCATCATCCTTTCATCTGATTTACTCAGCATTATTAACCTCTGGAATGTTTGATATTTCGCTTAGACAATCTGTAATGATATCACACTCATTCCAGAGATTAGTGACAATATTCATACAACAGGGACAAATTATTCCCCCATGACAATAAGCATTATTGTGCCATAGGTATGAATATTGTGACAGCTCATAATTAAGCTTGCTTTAGGTGTTGAACTCGCACACATTTATTCTTAAAATTCTCTGTCCAGTTTCACCTAGTTTTACATGGTCTTTTATCAGGTTTCAAAGTTTTCCTGTTCATAATCAATCTCTTTTTCTCAGACAATCAGCTGGGTTGTTTTGCTTTCTTAATATCGTTGCTAAGCAAGTCGATAACAGAAGCAAAACACGACTCATGGCTTCACTCAGACAGTCTCTGTCTCTCTGTTTCATGCACATCATTTTTCAGTAGTCTTTAGACTATAACATTAAAATTATTACAATACAGAATCTTTAATCATTCACCAATGTTCCAAATGTCAAATGTTTTTATCTTTCAAAACTCAGTTGGAACTATTTAAAGACTAAGAGAATTTCTTGTAATTATTTTACCTTAACTGCTTAATTCCCTTCAGCTGTGTTATCCAAACCATCTCAAAGGCAGTCTTTATCTTTAGCCAGCACCATCTCGAAAATGTCCTTTGCCACGCACAAGGACCTGCATCAGTAAAATACTATAAAAAATCAGACATATCAGTTAAAAATCATCTCAGCTTCACATTCAGGAATTCATCATTCTTTAAAATTTAGACCTTATATATCCAGTGCTTTAAAGCAGCCAACCACATTGATATTGGTAAAATCATAAGAAACTTTACTGTCTCCAATGGTTCTTGAAAGCCCATTGCCATTAACTTTTTACCGATCATCTCCATCAGAGCATCATACCCTGGCATAGTCTGTTGATGCTTGTCACAAGGACAGCCATGTCCTTAATAAAGGCAGGATTCTCGTGATCAGGTCTGGACGGGGCCACGGAGGCAGACTACTGTACCTTCAAACAGTTCCCCTCTAAGGATGCTTTAGGCCGATAGAGCATCACCCCAGTCCAGCACCATCTTTCACATTAAACACCCCCTTTTTTGGGTAGATGCCCCAGGGGTTGCGACGGGTCCCATGTCTTAGGTTGTTTTCCGCTCTGGCCAAGGGAAAATCTTACCCGTCTTAGGGTACCCCCCTTCATGCCCACCTGTCAACTGCCACTCATACTGCAAACTCTTGTGCAGGCTTCTTTCTGGATCCAGTATTTTCTGCAACTTGGGAAAGTGCATTCAAGAACCATGAAAGCCATTGAGACTACCTACTAGAATTCAGACATTGAGACAGGTTAATCAAACATTTAAATCAACTGAACATCAAGCTGAGATCATTCAGGGAGTTTAGATATCACCCTAATCCATTCAGTGTCAGGGTACCTCAGTAGCCACCAGGCCCTGTATGTGAAGTAATACACCACTGAAGACAAGACAAGAAATTTCCAAACAGTAATAACAACTGTTCAAATTAATTATCTCTATAGCTCAGGGGGTATATTAGTGTTTTAAAGATGCTTTAAGAAAAGCATTTTCATTCATTTTCATTTCGCTTAGCCCCTTTATTAATCTGGGGTCGCCACAGTGGAATGAACCTCCAACCTATTCAGCACATTTTTACGCAGCGGATGCCCTTCCAGCCGCAACCCATCACTGGGAAAACAAAAGCATTTTATAATCTCTTATTTGTTAAATTTAATGTTTAATTACTAATACCTCTATTAGTGCATAAACATTGACATGTAGAATTTCTGTATTCATTCTAACATTTCTTTTACAAAATAGTCTTTGTGATTTCCAACTGAACACTGTGCTTATCAATTGTTATGGAACAGGCAGATAGCAGCTCTTAGCTGACTTCGAATGAGAGAGAGAGAGTTCTGATGAATCCAGAATGGTTAATGCATGTTTACTCATTTTAAACATACATTAAACACAACATTAACCTCAATAACATAATTTCATTGTAAAATCTTTTTACTCAAGCCCATCCTAAAACATATAAAACAGAGTCGACATGCATTTTCAAACTTAATGCTTTTACAGTCAACAATAGTTTTAGATCTTTCAGGGGTTAACTACATCCATCAAATTAATATTTGAAACCCCCATTTATGTTACTTTTTATTATTAAAAATATATAAATCCAACCACGAAGCTGCTTGTTTGCACAGACTTACATGGCACATTTTTATTCGGACATGTCTCTGTTACTTTCACAGCCAAAACCAGTCATGGTGAGGGCTAAACCAAGATAACAGAGCAGTCACACAGAATCTTATCTTCTAAGACAAAACATAAACTATTCTTTATTCTCATTAAATGTTACTGTCATTTCTGTGCTTGGGGTTTTTGCTACTATGTGTGTGTGTGTGTGTGTGTGTGTGTGTGTGTGTGTGTGTGTGTGTGTGTGTGTGTGTGTGTGTGTGTGTGTGTGTGTGTGAGGGAGAGATAGAGCAGATATAGTATAAAGTGGAAAACGAGGGAGACATGTATCAATAAGCAGTGTTGTGCAAGTTACTTCCAAACTGTAATACATTACAGATTACTTGTTACTGTTATTTAAAAGTAATCCCTTACATTACAATATTACTGTCTCAGAATTGTAATATGTTACATTACTCGTATATTACTTTTTAGTTACTTTCACCAAAATAACTACAGAATCAGAACTTTACATTCTTAAATGACCAAATGTACTGCAGAGCATTTTACGTCCAGTAGAAAGCGATATGATGTAGCATAATGACTGTGATCTAGGCTACTAACAATATAGTATATAACTGGCAACGTGAAGGCTCAAGACAATGCAGGAGAGGATGACAGTCAGATTCACAAATGATCTGTTAAAAGTATGGTAGAGGAAAAGTGATTATCTGGCAATATCTGTGAATATTCTTTCATTCATTCATTGTCTTGTCGGCTTAGTCCCTTAATTAATCCGGGGTCGCCACAGCGGAATGAACCGCCAACTTATCCAGCACAATTTTACGCAGCGGATGCCCTTCCAGCCGCAACCCATCTCTGGGAAACATCCTCACACTCATTCACACTCATAGACTACGGACCATTTGGCTTACCCAATTCACCTGTACCGCATGTCTTTGGACTGTGGGGGAAACCGGAGCACCCGGAGAAAACCCACGCGAACACAGGGAAACGCCAACTGACCCATATCTGTGAATAGCTTGGCTATATTCATATTAGACACAACAGGCCTATATGCAAACTCCAATGCCATGACAAAATGCAGATTTCTTTTCTCTTCTTATTGTTGCCATTATTGTGTTCACTTTAAATTCAAGTGGCTCACAACACAAAACTGTCCTGCACAAAGTGAGCATGATGAGCATAGCTTTCTCAATATAATGCTCGTGCACCGATTGCCTCTGTGGACAAAACTGCTTGTGAGCTCTCAAATATACGCTGCTCGCGTGCAAATTTTCTAACGTTCTCTCAAATATGCACTGCTCATGCACAAATTTTCTTGCGTGCTCTCAGTACACTCGCTCAGTGAGATTATATGCAGACTCGCAATTTGTCTTGTGTTCCCTCTTCCTTTTGTGCTTTTTGATA
Source organism: Danio kyathit (assembly GCA_903798195.1). NCBI lineage: Eukaryota > Metazoa > Chordata > Actinopteri > Cypriniformes > Danionidae > Danio > Danio kyathit. The sequence goes on from CAIGQS010000003.1 coordinate 1,782,406, forward strand.
TGATTTATATTGGTGCACTGTTTATTAACAATAACCAAAATACTAAAATAAACTTACATATAATTTTTTTATCTAATAAACCATAACCTTTTTGGCTGTATGTTATATGATGAGATATTTCCAGTTTTAAACACTAAAAGACAGAGAATAGACGTTAGATGTAAAGAATACGTTTTATTTTAAAAACATTTAAACATCTAAAAGGTGCACCATACTAATCAAATAAAAAACATTTAAACTAAAATATAACTAACTCATGCAGAAATGTAACTGATAGAAAATATGGATAAACTTGATAAGGTATTACTGTATAGCCTACTGTACTATTCACTCTTCAAATAAATGTCACTATAAATCCCATTTTATCATGGCAACTAAAATAAAGTGAACTAGTTTCTGCTGTTTTCCACATTGTTGATAAGATTGTGCAGGACATTTTGTCCGTCATCCTCTTCATTTTGAGGAAAAGCTGTTCCACAGGGCCCCTGAACACACATACTGGCATGTACTGCATGTACTATAGTAAAGTACTTCAATTAATCTGTTGTGGTAATACTATAGTTGCTATGGTAACCCAAGTGTAATGTATAATAAATGACCCAATGCTGTAGTGTTTTTTTACAACATAGGGTATAATATACTACAATTCACCACACTTTACTGTAGTAAACTTTGTATTTCATTTTATGAATTCACTATTCTTAATACTACAGTATGCTGAAGCATTCATTAACAAGTTGTAAATATTACTAGCCTAAAACAGTAGTATACCTAACTCTCAAAAACACTAGTATTTATTATAAAATTTACCTTAACCTGTAGGTAAATAGTGCAGCAATATACCTGTATAAACCATATCAACATTCTTGGGATAACAATTTAACAGGAGGATCTCTGGAGAGCAAAAGTACAAAAAGAGGAGGAAACACAAGGCACAAATTGTGAGTCTGCATCATCTGACGGAGAGAGCAGATCATTCACACGTGAGCAGCCCAGACAGTGTTTTGAGTGCACGAGAGGAGTTTTGTTCACCACACCGGCGCGTTCGCTCGCTCGTATTACATGAATGCGCTCTCGACTTGTAATACTTACGACATTTGTCAGTGAAATAACACCAAATGCACGTACGTCCATCTCGCGAATGTCTTCTGTCATTTCCATCTATTTGCCGCTTTTCCGCTGCGCGCTAGGGCTTAATGTTACTGCGAACCGGGCTGAGCCACTAGCCCCGGACCTCAAGCTCAGAGGCTGAAATCATTCCGCGTTCAAAGAAAGAAGTTCCAATAGCCAGAGGGAGATTAATGACAACACACACGTATGTTCACTCACCACGAACAGAAAATAGATCTGCGGTATTTTTTATTTGTTAATGTCTTGCGGGCGAAAAAAAGTTTGTTGTAACGCACGCGTTACTGAACATGTACCGAGTAAAATATTACTGAAAATGTAAAAGTAATGCCTTACACTACTGCGTTACTTGAAAAAGTAATATGTTACTGTAATACATTACTTTTGTAACGCATTACTCCCAACACTGTCAATAAGTCATGACTAAAGAGTAAGTGGAAAAAAGCTAAACAAAAAGACTTTTATTTTGGCGTGGCATGTGACGTCATAAGGCTGCGCCGCTCCCGCGCTGTGATTCAACTGGAGAAAGGTTTGTTGTAAAGCTTTTACACAGATATAAAGCGATTGATTAAAGTTTCAGTCTTTTCATCCGATGCTAAATATGTACCTGCTATTAACAGTATTTTGCTCACAGTAATGAGGGCTATTGTTTGAATAAAGATAGGATAAACTTTATTTGTCTCTGAGAGGAAATTTGTCTTGTGCAAAAAAAGTGCTACAATGTTGCTGTAAGCAAACAATAAAATAAATAAAACAATTAAGAATATTTCTTAATAAAGTTTGAAAACAGTAACAGAAATGTGTGTAATAAGTGTTTTAACGAAGGTTTAGTTTATTAAATAGCATAATGTCATTCCATTCTAAGTTTTCTTTACTATATATAAGAAATGGAGTAACGTTACTAGTTTTAATCAGCTCATTTGTGGCTATTGTTTCTTGCTCTGACTTTCTCTTTTACCTGATTTCTTCTTGTTAATGACTCTCATATAAAGAAACTGTTGAAGCAAGTGTTGAAGAGAAGTTATTTTGTTTCTGTTCATTGTTTTATTTATTTAAACTGAACATTTTTATTGTTTTGTTCATTTTAAACAGGATAAAGTGTCCAAACACAGAGAAAAACTCCTGCTGAAGCGACTGATCTCCACACTGTTATAAAGATGGCGTTTATTAAAGAGGAGAGTGAAGATGTGAAGATTGAAGAAACATTCACAGTCAAACAGGAAGATCTGCAGGAACAAACAGGTTAATTTTCATTCTCAAAGACCAACTCAGTCATTTGATCCTCATTCAGATATATTTTAATAATAAGAATACTAAATTAAATCCATCTTGCAGCCCTGAGTGTGCTGCCTAGTTCTCCTAAATGCACATAAGCACTCATTGAAAGACAGGAATGAGTTTCTTTCTTGTTCTCATGTCTTTTGTCATTTTTTTATGTATTATTAGTCTCCCATTTTCTCTCCCTTCTTAAGGTTATTGCTTTTCTTGTTCTCCTACTGTTTTTAAAGAGTCCTTGAGCACTGGCGCTATATAAAATAAATAAAAAAACATTCAATTTATAAAAGTTTAACTGAGCTGAGGATATTTGACCTACAGTATTCTCATAGAAGATATCTGCTATTACAGTGATGTTGTTGGCTTAGTACTTTCCATTTGATCACATTGATCACAATTCCCTTTTTTTCATCAACTTCTTTATGGGTTTAAACTTGTTTCTAGTAGTTGTTACTAGTTTTCACAGATAGTATCTGAGTTAGAATTACATCATTATTATAATAACTAATTACCAGGGCTATTGTGTTTAAACAGGGTTTCCCCGGGGTCTTAAAAGGTCTTAAGTTTATTGAAATATTGTGCTGTAGATCTTAAATCTTTTTAAACAAGTCTTCATTTTCCTTTGTTCATGTTCTGCTACCCAATCTGGTCAAAACCCATACAATCACCAACAATCATCTCAATAAAACTTTCAACTTTTTATTCAAAAAGGTCATTTTAACTCTATTTATCATAATTGTTTAATTATTTTCCTCACAATAACATTTGTTTAAACGTGCTCCATGTATTTACTGCTGAGGACATCGACCTGGACAGATTGTTGTGCAAAGATTTAGTTTATAGTTTTTAAAACGTTTAAAACATTTGTTCATTTTTAATTATTTTTTAGAGAAGGTTTATGTTGGAAAAGTGTATGGATACAAGTAAAGCTTGCTTGTTTTTACACAATATTTAAAATCTTTTGCTAAGAAATATCTAAAATATTGTAATTTATTGTTATTAATTTATTATTGTATTATTAAATGTATTAAACTATAATTTGTTTTGTTAGGGCAAATAAAAATCTTATCCATCTGGGCCATTTGAAAAATTCCTTAGCCTTATGAGTCTAAAATTTCATTCATAATGGTCTTAAAAAGTCTTACATTTTAACTTGGTGAAACCTGCAGAAACCCTGTTTTAAAGTTTGTCAGAACCTGGATGCCCCCAATTTTAAACATGCTGAATGAAATGGACACTAAAATAATTAATTGTTATAAAACATTGTACAGTATTCTAAACTATATGATGATGTTGTGGGACGACGGGAGACAAATCAAACAAATGATAGTGGAACAATAACGTTTAGCATTGCACTGACTACAACTGGCCAACAAACTAGTCTAAAAATGACTTTTGCTGCTTAAGAAATGGATTACAGCATGCTGATGATATGCAAACATTTGAGTGTAAAGTTCATCAGAAATTCTCTGAATATTGACCATATTCTTCACGTACCAGCAGACGGCGCCATTGGAATCTTTTTGCTTGAGACTTTTTTTTAAAGAATGAATTTTTAGATCCTAAAAACAGTTCTGCTGCTTAGGCATGGGACGATAACCATTTTCAACGTATATCGCGGTTTGGAAAAGTCAAGGTTTTAAAACTGCCAAAATTTTTTGCATTACCATTCCTACAGTATATGTAAGGTTTTTTCTTACATTTTGTTTTGAGTTTTTTAGGACAACAGTATCTCCAGCAGAAAAGATATCCAAAGATGCTGTTTTAAATCGTAAAGAAATCTGTGTTTTTTAAATTAATGAAAACCGCAGAAGTCAATGATTAATTTGACTTATTCAGCCTGACATGTTTACTGCTCCAAAATACTTTAAAAGTTTCTCAAAATAAAATATATTGTGTTTAAAGGGGAAAGGATGTTTGTTTTTTACCCAGACATTTAAACAGAATATATTTTAGAGCAGTAATCACAGTACAGTGATATTTTTATTCAAGGTTATCATACTGTCAGAATCTTATACTGGCCCATGCCTAATGCTGCTTGATGTTGCAAAGTCATATTTTCTAATTTTATTATTTTTCTTTGTATGTATAGACATGAACACTTGTTTGTAGAGCAAGTAATGTGACTGTTTTCTGCTGTTTATTATTCCAGGTCATTTCTCCAATAGGCAACTGAAGTTCTAAAACAATAGCATATGTAATCAGGTCACTGCTATGACATGATTGATAATTGTCGCTGTTTGTCATTGTACTCTGGTTATCCTGAGAGCTGATTCTGAGTATTCTTAGGGCTTTTCACACTTCAAATTGTTAACCCTGGGTCATTCTAATCCTGGATAAACAGACTCCTGGGTTATATGCAATCATGTTCCACACTGCTCATGCTATACCAGGGGGCTATTCCATAAACCAAGTTTAGAGAAAAAGCCAGGCTTATTTTGGTAAGTCAGGTTTATTAATGGCGGATTCGCTTTCATAAATCAAATTTACGATAGTTCAAACTCAGTTACTCTGGCAACTTATGCTGGGAAACTAGCCTGGTCTGGGGCAGGTTAACTCTCAGGCTAAGTCTTAAGTTCATGCTTAATCAAAGTAATGTTGCATTCACCTGCTGTAATTTGACGCCATTTTAATTCACTTTATAGTCACTTAATAGTAAATGTGTATATACAGTATACACCAAACATCTTTAATACATATAATACAATAATACACTTAAATTCAAATAAGTTATTACAAACAATTTTCAATTACATTTCAACTACTTTTTTATGTTTCTGTAAAAAAAAAAAAAATCTCCTCTTTATTAAAATTTTATTCAAATTGGGTAGGCTAAATTGTCCATAGTGTAAGTGTGTGATTGAGTGTGTGGTTGTTTCCCAGCGATGGGTTGCAGCTGGAAGGGTATCCACTGCGTAAAACATATGCTGGATAAGGTGGCGGTTCATTCCGCTGTGGTGACCCCAGATTAATAAAGGGACTAAGCTGAAAAGAAAATGAATTATTGTAGGGTTTGTTTAAAAAAAAAAAGTGTTAAATGGGCAAACACGTCGAATATCCAGAGCCATCTCCGGTCATGTCACGTACAATCAACTCATGTCTTCTAACCCAAACGCCCAGCTAGTCAGCCAGGTATTGCAGAGGCCTTTTCAAAAATGGCCTGTTACAAAAGAGAAAGTGATAAATAGTAGACGTTGACGAGAAATGTAGCAATATATTTGGTAGTTGAGAACGCGCCGCTCCGCAGTGTAGAGAAACCTGCTTTCCGAGAAATGCTGGCGGCGGAACAATGAAGCAAGATACCCTCTCTTGGCCACGGTTGCGAAAAAGTATCTGTGCATTTGTGCTACAAACACACCGTCTGAACGTGTATTCAGTGCTGCTGGAAACATTATAACCCCAATGAGGTCCAGACAAAGTCAACATGTTAGTTTTTTCTGGCAAAGAATTTAAAATATGAATAGAAAACAAAGGTGGAGAGTTTTTTTTCAACATCTCACTTATATTGTTACTAGTAGGCTAATATTTTTGTTCTTATTATTATTAGTTACTATTTACACTATTACTGATTAGTAAAAAGTGTCATTTAGGCTATTTGTGAAGTTCTTAATGTAATGTTTAATTATTATTATATACTGTTTCAAGCAGTTAAAGTTATTTAATATTTAACTTATTTATAGGCTGCATTGTGTTTGTTCTATTAACGACAGTAAAAAAAAAAAACACATACGTTTGTACTGATATTTTAGCATATTGTTTGGTCTTTGTTATTTCTTAATTTTTACATAAAATTTTAGTTAACTTAGGTAGGCTACTTAGGTACATACAGAGGCGTAATATGTTGGTTGTATTGGAGGAACATTGTTGCCAGTAAATATTGTCCTCACTACTTTAAAAAATAAATGAATAAATAAACATAACACCTTACGGAAAGGATGCAATAAAGGAAAAGCATGCTCTTAATCATTCTTCATAATCTGATTTGTACATGCAATAACCCGATATTGCGCAGACAAGAACAAGCTAAAACGTAAAGTCTAAAGCAAGAGGAGTTATTAATTTGTTATTAATATTAGTTGTTAATATTAGTGATTATAAACACAAATTGCGTTCGTATGATAAACGCTGTCACTGTGTCGTGTCTGCCATCTTTTCTCGTTGAAGAACAGATAATCCATGTTATCGCCGTCTCCCCAGTCAGGTTTTCATCCAGTGTCCGCTTTTGTTTCTTCTTGCTACAAACAGTAAAGTATCACTATAGCAGGCGCCGGGATGTCATAACTGAGGGGGCATTTTAATAATTTTTATTCAGCCTACCTGCAGCGCATGTGAGAGGGTGATTCGTGGCAAATGCACTTACTCACGCACTATATACCCATTTCATTTATAACACTGCAAACCTGACTTAATAATTGGTTTTAATAATAATGAATATAATAAATTATAATATTAATATTAGTGTAGACTGCTGTGGGATTGTGCAGTGTTGTGCTACTCTAATATTAATGACTGGCAGTTGCGTCTCTGCTAAAATTAATTTAACTGCAAATTTATTTTGCGTTTTTTTTTTTTTTTTTTTTCCCCTTTATAGCTCAAGGGAGTTGTATTTAAATAATTACTTAACCAATACATGAAATGAATTACACCTTTATGTCATCTACTAGTCTAGTTTTCTCCTATGGGAGTTTAGAGTGCGCCTCCGCCACTGTGTGCACGCACACCCTGACCTGACGTGGGGACCAGACCTCTGGGCTTGCTTTAATTTCACAATTTTCATAATTTAGTTGCTTTTTCATATTCTAAAATAGCTGAAGTTGTGTTCTGAAGGTTGAAATTATTAATTAATGACAGAAAGAATTTTCACTTTTTAATGACTTTCTATCACAGATTATTTTACAGCATAATTGACCCAGTCAATCAGGGGTGTCAAACTCGGTTCCTGGAGGGCCGCAGCCCTGCACAGTTTAGTTCCAACTCGGTTCCAACACACTTACCTATAGGTCTCAAACAAGGCTGAAGGACTCAATTAGTTGGATCAGGTGTGTTTAATTAGGGTTGGAACTAAACTGTGCAGAGCTGTGGCCCTCCAGGAACTGAGTTTGACACCTGTGCTTTAAAGGGATAGTTGACGCAGAAATTAAAAAAGCCTCACCATTTACTCTCCCTCGTGTGGTTTTAAACCTTTATGAATTTCTTGATCCTGTTGAACGCAAAAGAAGATATTGTGAAAAAAACGCTGGCTTACTTGTGTTCCAAAAGAAAGGAAATGTTTAAAACCACATGATGGAGAGTAAATGGTAAGGTCATTTTAATATTTGGGTTAAATATCCATTTCATGTTTGCCACTTTGTGCTTTCATACTAAAGTTCACTTTTTTTGGTTGTTTTTTCAGATCTGATGGTGCTGAAAGAAGAGACTCATCAACTGAATGAAATGCAAGAGAAACAGCAAGAAATAAAGACTGATGAAAACCCCACACTGACTAAAAAGACTTCATCACGCAGAAGAACTCGGAAATCCAAATCTAATTTCAGCTGTAAACACTGTAGAAAGAGTTTCAGTAAAAAGTCAAACCTTGATGTTCACTTGAGAGTTCACACAGGGGAGAAACCCTACACCTGCAAACAGTGTGGAAAAAGCTTCTATCAATCAGGAAACTTAGCGGTGCACATGAGAGTTCACACTGGGGAGAGGCCATACACATGCAAACAGTGTGGGAAAAGCTTCTATAATGCATCAAACTTAACAATGCACATGAGACTTCACAGTGGAGAGAGGCCATACACATGCCAACAGTGTGGGAAAAGCTTCTCTCATGCAGGAAACTTGGCAGTGCACATGAGAATTCACACTGGAGAGAAACCTTACTCTTGTTCTCAGTGTGGAAAGAGTTATAAGCAAAATGGCACCCTTGAAGTCCACATGAGAACTCACAATGAAGAGAGAATTTTTACTTGCACACAGTGTGGGAAAAGTTTTGCTCAAAAACAAAATCTTGACATCCACATGAGGATTCACACTGGAGAGAAACCTTACAGATGCACAGAGTGTGGTAAAAGTTTCAGATGTAAAAGCATACTCAAACACCACATGATAACTCACACCGGAGAGAAGCCGTTTGCATGTGCTCAGTGTGGAAAGAGCTTCACAACTAAAGCTAGCCTCATGAACCACATGAATGGTCACACTGGAACCATAGTGTTCACATGTGCTCAGTGTGGAAAGAGTCTCACACGCAAAGACTCCATTAGGAAACACATGAAGACTCACTCAGGAGAGGATCGTTTTAGATGCAGTGAGTGTGGAAAGGGCTTTAAATGTAAAAGAAGCCTCAGCACTCACATGAAGCTTCACAATGGAGAGAAACAATGAGGCCTTGTCCAGTGGAGCTTAGGGCTCTCTCCCAGGATAACATGCCAAACAAGTGTGAACTCTTGAATACATATCAAGTTACTGAAAATGAAACCCTTTGAACACCTGAAGATTTAAACTCAATAACTGAAACAGCTCAGTACCAGGTTGTGAGAGTTTTTTCCGGGCTGCAAGAAAGCAAAATAACTATATGTGTTTCAACTTTATTATGAACCGATAACCATAATTGTGCACATTGCACACTTCAATCAAATGGTCGGCACTGAAAAGAGAATTAGAAAGATTAGGGAGGAGAAAATGTTTGGGGAGATGCAGGGAACACCGTCCTACACCCTTAGATTGTGTTTTTGATAATTCACATAGTTTGATTGTCACTCCATTTGCCTCCAGTTTTGGGCTTTTGTCTGCAGTTTCATAAAGTTTGTTGGCGAATGAAAGTCCGGCTAAACTTGTACGGTGTGAACTTAGGATAAGGCAATGACAGTGAGCGACCGATGCAGACTCCCTAAAGCTCTGTTCAGACTACACAATGCCATTTGCCAGTTCCGACAGACCAGATTTGTGTCTGATTATGAGATTTTGACTTGATTAAATCTTGATGTGTTGTGGGTAACAAATAAAGACTTGGGTTTCAAAACACTACACATTTATTTTGATGGACTGATTTGAGAAAAGAAACAAGTTTTCTATATGAAGACAATTAAACTTTCTGTAGACAACTGGTTGCCTTTAAAGATACGTTCATGTGAAAACTCCCACATTACTACAAATAAATCAGTGTATGGGAAACCCAGTGTCGCTAATGTGAATGAGAACATGAGTGATTTGTTAGCTTACATGTTAATTCCAGTACTCAGCAGACTACTAAAGCACTTCAGCTATCTGTTCATTCAAATGATTATTTATATGCAATACATATTCTGCTGCTCATGTGCACTGATTGTATTGAGTGCTGTCTGCAAGTGGTGTGTGTGTGTGTAGATTATAGTTTTAGGTTTATATTGTTAAAGGTAAATAATTTAAGAGTAACAAGTTATTTAATTATTAACATTCTGATTGTTGCTAAATATATATATATATATATATATATATATATATATATATATATTTTTTTTTTTTTTTTTTTTTTTTTTTTTCTTCAAGACACTTCTATACAGCTTAAAGTGACATTTAAAGGCTTAACTTAATTAATTAGGTTAACTAGGCAGGTTAGGGTAATTAGGCAAGTTATTGTATAACAATGATTTGTTCTGTAGACTATTAAAAAAGATATAGCTTAAAGGGGCTAATAATTTTGACCTTAAAATTGTGTTTAAAAAAATTAAAAACTAATTCTAGCCAAAATAAAATAATAAAACAAAACAAATAAGACTTTCATAAAACATATTATCAGACATACTGTGAAAATGTCCTTGCCCTGTTAAACATAATTTTGGAAATCTTTAAAAAAGAAAAAAAATTCAAAGGGGGGCTAATAATTCTGATTTTATATATATATATATATATATATATATATATATATATATATATATATATATATATATATATATATATATATATATATATATATACAAAATACAAACTGAAAGAGGATACTTTTTTGAAGCCTAATATGAGTTTATTAATCTCAAAGTCACACTATAAAAGAAACTCTATACCACCAACACTTTCAAAAATAAGATTTTGGGATTATATACTACATCTCGTTTTTATTTTTATTAAATGTTAAAAAAAAAAAATTGCAAAGTAGGCCTTACATACATAAACAAGCATGAAGTACTACAATTACAACAATAGGCAGACACAAATATAGGAAAATAGCAGCATGTGGTAATGACAATTGTATTTGACGTTAAAAATAAAGTAAATAAATGAAATAAATAATTAAATAAAAATAAATAATAAAGTTTACACAATATAAAGCTTCAAAGGGTTGTGAAGGGGCTATAGGGTACAGCATTCGCTGGGGAAAAAAGTAGCTACTTTAGTAGCTTTATCATCTCACAAAGTAGTAATGGATGAAGCCATAATAGCAAGTTCATTAATAAAGTGATTTCAAAAACCTACATTTATGAATGAAGAATTTTGCAAAGCATAAAAGTTATTAACCAGGTAATGTGGTGTACAATTTTCTGTACAATTTTCTTTATACAAAATTTAACTGGTTTATAGTAAAAAGGCAAGGCAAGTTTATTTATATAGCACATTTCATACACAGTGGCAATTCAAAGTGCTTTACATAAACAAGAATAAAAAGACAAGTATAAGAAAATAAAAAAGAAAATAATAAGAATGAATAAAAACAGATAAAAACGTGTTAAAATAAGTTATAAAAGAATAAAAAGAAAAGAAGAATAGTGTGAACTGTCGGACGTAGCACAGTGCTCATTCAGTAAAGGCACAGCTAAACAGATGTGTTTTCAGTCTTGATTTGAGTGTGCCTAATGTTGGAGCACATCTGATCATTTCTGGAAGCTGATTCCAGCAGCGAGGGGCGTAGTAGCTGAAAGCCGATTCACCCTGCAATGACTGAACTTTAGGAATTTCTAGTTTATTTGATCCTAAAGATCTGAGTGATCTATTAGGTTTGTATTCAGTGAGCATATCTGTAATGTATTGAGGTCCTAGGCCATTTAGTGTCTTCACTGGAAACAAAGCATCTGATTCTTGCAATGTTTTTGAGATGATAGTATGCTGATTTACTAACTGCTTTGACATGACTATTGAAACTCAGATCTGACTCCAGAGTCACACCAAGATTCTTGACCTTATATTTTGTTGTTTGACCTTTAGAGCCAAGGTACGCATTCACCTTGAGAACCTTATCTCTGTTCCCAAACACAATGACTTCAGTTTTCTCTTTGTTTAACTGCAGAAAGTTTTGGCACATTGGCACATCTCATTATTTGGCTCAGCGGGAGCATATAAAGGTTGAACAGGAGAGGTGCCAGAATTGAGTCTTGTGGGACTCCACATGTCATGGGTGTCCACCTCGACCTATGGTCACCTATACTGACATAGTAACCTCTCCCTTCAAGATAAGATCTGAACCATTTGAGGACCGTCCCAGACAGCCCAACCCATTTTTCCAGCCTATCCAGAAGTATGCTGTGATCGACAGTGTCAAATGCAGCACTAAGATCGAGAAATACCAGGACTGTTAGTTTACCTGAATCTGTATTTAGGCGTATATCATTGACTATCTTTATAAGAGCGCTCTCTGTACTGTGATGTGCTCTGAAACCAGATTGAAAATTGTCTAAACACCCCTTGAAGTTCAAGAACGTGTTAACCTGGTTGAAAACAATTTTTTCAATGTTTTTGCCAATGAAGGGGAAATTTGAGATTGGCCTGTAACTGCTCAATAGTGTGTTATCCAGTTTGCTCTTTTTCAAGAGGGGTTTAACAACTGCAGTTTTAAGTGAGTTTGGAAAAATCCCTGAGAGAAGTGCAGCATTTACCACTTTTAGGAGATCCATTTCTAAACAGTTAAACACCGTTTTGAAGAATGATGTGGGGAGCATGTCAAGACTGCAGGTTGATGTTTTCATAATTTGTATGATCTCCTCTAAGATTTTACCATTAATATAGTAAAGGCACAGCCTTTAATATAGTAAAGGCACAGGGGGGGGGGGGGGGGGGGGGGGGGGGGGGGGGGGGGGGGGGGGGGGGGGGGGGGGGGGGGGGGGGGGGGGGGGGGGGGGGGGGGGGGGGGGGGGGGGGGGGGGGGGGGGGGGG
>CAIGQS010000003.1:1795018-1874004 GCA_903798195.1 Danio kyathit
TCCCTAATTGAGACAAAGGCAATATCTCTTTTTTCTATCTGAACTTTTGAAACTGATATTCTGCCTTTATTATCAGCCCATGAATCCAACAGTTTGAAACGCAAGTTGCCCCTGCATATAATCGCCACCCCTTTAGATTTATTCACAGCTGAGGAAGAGGCGATAACATGGTAAAAACAATTAGAAATCCGATTAATATCCTTCTGACAGATGGGTCTCCTGTAAAAAGCTACATTTACTCTTTGTTTACGTAAAAAATCTAGTGTAGCAACACATTTCACGGATTATTCAGGCCCCTACATTAAGGGTTAAGAATAGCTTGGACACCATCAACCATTTATGGAATAATAGAAAGGTAAATAGGGGCAATAAGTTAGAAAAAAGCAAACTAAGCAGAGAACAGATAGAGATTTAAGATAAGCATTAAACTCTGGTCCAGGCCAAAATAAAATAAGATTCAAATGTATAAAAACATAGAAAAAACAAGGAGAAGATTGGATTTACCCATGTCTATCCTCCTTTAAGAGCTAAAAAAGGGAGCTAGGAACTGTATGAATTACAAAAACAGAGAGAGAGAGAGAGAGAGAGAGAGAGAGAGAGAGAGAGAGAAACTGCAATTACACAATATTCTAGCAAACAACAAAGCTTCACCAACAAAGATTTAAACATAGCACTACCGTCCACACACATTTTTGCATCTTTCGGGTCTCTGAAAGATTTCTGAATACTATTCACCTTGAAGATCAAAAGAGCAGGAAAGTTCATTTGGAACCGGATGCCACTTTTGATGAGTTTGGTGCAGACTGGGTTGAAGGCTCTTCTCACGGCACGAACTGCAGGTGATATGTCGGGAGCGATACGAAGTGGCTGATCCTCGAAATTAAGTTGGCCTTTGCGCCTGGCTGCAGACAGAATTGTAGCGACGTCTCTGGAACGATGAATCTTGATAATGACAGGACGTGGCCGGCCGTCCGTAGGCATACCGAGCCCACGGTGCGCGCGGTCTATTGCGATAGACGAGACTGACAACTCAAGCAATTTTGGTATGAAAGATTCAAAAAACTGTAATGGCTTTAAAGGTTTAAAATCCTGATATTGTCCCGCCTGGATCGTCCTTCTAGATCTGTGATCTTCTCAGTAAGTGTCACATTCAGTTTTTCAAGTGCAGATAGTTTCATTTTTAGCGGGCCGATGTCATCTTCCATAGCGGAGATACGAGACTCAGTCTCGGTCAGACGAGACACAAGTGAAGTCGGTAACGCAGAGACCTTGTCAATGCGGTTGATGATATTATCGAATTTGACATCCAGACTAGATTCCAGTTTGGCAAAGGAGTCGTTCATCATCTTTTGCGTTCGCTGACCTTCAGCAACAACGTTGGCGATGTGTTTAAGCAGAGTCCCATGTGAGGAGTCAGTTACCGAACTTTCATAGCTAACCGCGTGATCACTGCTAACACTAGCCTCGCTGGTGTCAGTACAGTCTTCCGTGATAACTCGAGAATGGTCCGGCTTGTTGTGTTTTGACGGCTTAGGCAGATCAACAGCAGTTAAAACAACAAAATAACGATAGAAAAAAGATGAGTGTAGTAGATGATAAGCAACAGTAGCGTGAATTGGGAGAGGTACAGAATGCGAGCCGCTCACATCCGCCGCCATAACCGGAAGCTCAAATATATCTTTTTAAATGTCTGGGTAAAAAAAAAAAAAACATATTTTCCCCTTTCAACACAAATATTTTCTTTTGAGAAACTTTTACAATATTTTGGATCAGTAAACATGTCAGGCTGAATAATTCAAATAAATCAATAACTTCTGTTGTCTTCATTTGTTTCATAAACACAGATTTCTTTACGATTTAAAACCGCATCTTTCCTGCTGGAGATACTGTTGTCCTAAAAAACTTAAAACAAAACTTAAAAAAAAAAAAAAACTTAAATATACCGTAGGAACGATATAGCAGAAAATATTGGCAGTTTTAAAACCTCGACTTTTTTCAAACTGTGGTATAGCTTGAAAATGGTTATCGTCCCATGCCTAAGCAGCATAACACTGTTTTTAGGATCTAAAAATTAATTCTTTGAAAAAGTCTCAAGCAAAAATATTCCAATGGCGCCGCCTGCTGGTAGGTGAAGAATATGGTCAATATTCTGAGAATTTCTGACAGACTTTACACTCAAATGTTTGCATATCATCAGCATGCTGTAATCCATTTCTTAAGCAGCAAAAGTCATTTTTAGACTAGTTTGTTGGCCAGTTGTAGTCACTGCAATGCTAAACGTTATTGTTCCACTATCATTTGTTTGTTTTGTCTCCCGTCGTCCCACAACATCATCATATAGTTTAGAATACTGTACAATGATTTATAGCAATTCATTATTTTAGTGTCCATTTCATTTAGCATACTTAAAATTGGGGGCATCCACGATTTTTGACATACTTTAAACAAGGGTTTCTGCAGGTTTCACCAAGTTAAATGTAAGACTTTTAAAGACATTTTTAAGACCATTGTGACTGAAATTTTTATAGTGCCGATGCTCAAGGATGCTTTACAAAAACAGTAGGAGAATATAAAAAGCAATAATCTTAAGAAAGGTAGAGAAAATGGGAGACTAATAATACATATTAGAATGACAAAAGACATGAGAACAAGTAACAAGAAAGAAACTCATTCCTGTCTTTCAATGAGTGCTTATGTGCATTTAGGAGAACTAGGCAGCACACTCAGAGCTGCAAGATGGATTTAATTTAGTATTCTTATTATTAAAATATATCTGAATGAGGATCAAATGACTGAGTTGGTCTTTGAGAATGAAAATTAACCTGTTTGTTCCTGCAGATCTTCCTGTTTGACTCTGAATGTTTCTTCAATCTTCACATCTTCACTCTCCTCTTTAATAAACGCCATCTTTATAACAGTGTGGAGATCAGTCGCTTCAGCAGGAGTTTTTCTCTGTGTTTTGACACTTTATCCTGTTTAAAATGAACAAAACCATAAAAATGTTCTGTTTAAAATAAATAAAACAATGAACAGAAACAAAATAACTTCTCTTCAACAATTTCTTTATATGAGAGTCATTAACACAAAGAAATCAGGTAAAAGAGTAAGTCTGAGCAAGAAACAATAGCCACAAATGAGCTGATTAAAACTAGTAACGTTACTCCATTTCTTATATATAGTGATGAATACTTAGAATGGACTGACATTATGCTATTTAATAAATTAAACCTTCATTAAAACACCTATTACACACATTTCTGTTACTTTATTCAAACAATAGTCCTGATTACTCTGAGTAAAATAGTACTGCGTTGTATAGAGTTATATTGTCAACAGCAGGTACATCATTTAGCATCGGGTGAAAAACCTGAAACTTTAATCAATCTGTTTATATCTGTATAAAAGCTTTAAAACAAACCTTGCTCCAGTCGAATAACAGTGCAGGAGCAGCGCGGGCTTATGACGTCACACGCCACGCCAAAATAAAAGTCTTTTTTGTTTAGCTTTTTTTTTTGCCCCTTACTGTTGCAGTCATGAATTATTGATACATTACTCCCTCGTTTTCCACTTTCACGCATACACAGACAGACACACATACATTCAGCATTTGGAGTTGATCAAAATCTTTACTCTAAACATTTTTAAGACAATTTAAAAAAAAAAATTTAATCCACTAAGACTAAGTGTTTAAAGCAGAAAATCCCAACATTCTAAACAAATAATCTGATGAGTGTTTTGAGCTGAAACTTTACAGACACATTCTAGAGTCACAAAAGACTTATCTTAAATCTTAAAAAGGGGTCAAATGGGTGCCCTTTAAGTTAAAAGTACCCATTACTACTACATGTTTCAGTTTCACTAGCTGGGTCGTTATCACTATAAAGTGCCTTTGATGTCCCACAAGATTGAATCAGTCCTATATAGACATAATGCACAATAATCAAACTCTGATGTTTTAATATAACTGATTAAACCTTTACACACATGCAGGTAGAATTATAAGTGTTTTGAAATATGTTTTGATAATTTTTTGCCATTTTCTTTCATTGAATGGATGTGATTTTGCCATGTTCCACACACTCAGACAACTTCAGTGAGTCTATAAAGTAGGTAAATTAGATCAAATTAAAAAGATTTTTAAATATTCTTATTGTCTTTAACATGTTATTTGACAAAAAAATAATAACTTTGTTTTCATAATATCATTAATCATTTTGCACGTGTCCTTGAAATTGCTGTCCACCCTGTCATGATGTGGTAAATGCCCCTTTAAGAAAGATGTACTCATTGGCATCCCCGTGCCCATTTTGCTTTTCTTGATGTGCACACATTAGGTATCTACACTTTTGTTTCTTATTTTTCCTCATATTGTGTTTGAAACTGAATGTTGTCCAGCTTAACATGTCCACCCTGTCATAGTGAAATATTAATTAATATAAAACAAAAATCAGAAATAAAAAATAAAGCTTTTAAACTGTACAAAGAGCTTAAATAGGAAAACACTTCACCAGCTGCAGGTACAGCATGTGTTGAATAAATGCTATCTTTAACCAAAAATGTCTTCACTGTCATTGTCCCTGTCACATATACAGGGTGGACATATGCATTGTTATTATGCATTGACACTTTATTTATTCATTAATTTAATATTTTATTGTGTAATTAGTGAATGTTTTTATGCTACAACACTTATACACACACACACACACACACACACACACACACACTACACCAGTAGATGCAATACATGAGTGGACAATACAAACCTTTTGGCAATATCTGTCTCAGTCTATAAACGAGATCCTTTTAAAGTCCATATAAAGGAGCTCATTGACTGTTTCAAATAAAAGTACAGCCCCAAGTATTTGTACATGTAATGTGGTGTTTTTCAGTTAAGATAAAACTTTTATATATTTTCCATGTATGAGAAGACTTTAACAATCAAACTATAAAGTATTAATTACTGTAAAATTGCTTAAAGTGTTAAAATGGCATATTAATGTGCACAGAAGTGCTGCGAACTGTGAAGAATAGTAGATCCTGTTTTCGGGTGTAGATGTCTGAATGAAGAAGATTCTAAGAAAGTGACAGGATGTATGAGCTGTCTACGTGCTCTAAAGCATCTGCCTTAAAAGGTCAATTGTTAAGAGGAGACAAGAAGATGGTGAAGCATCTGCCTTAAAAGGTCAATCATCAAGAAAAGACAATGAGGAAAGAGTCAAAACTGGGGTATAAAGAGTTGTGTTACGGACACAGGGTTAGAGGACACTTATTCTCTCCTGCGCAGTTTATATTTGCGTGTGGTTTCTTCTTTGCTTCCAAAATAAAACTTTGAAATTTGACCAGAGTGCCTCCATCCCATTTTTGAGCATGCTGTTGACCCCTTTGAGAGTCCAACAGTAACAAATCACTCCTGTTCTCATTCACAATAGAGACACTGGGTTTCCCTTACACTGATTTATTTGTAGTAATGTGGGGGTTTTCACATGAACGTATCTTTAAAGGCAACCAGTTGTCTACAGAAAGTTTAATTGTCTTCATAAAGAAAACTCGTTTCTTTTCTCAAATCAGTCAATTAAAATAAATGTGTAGTGTTTTGAAAACAAAGTCTTCATTTGTTTCCCACAACACATCAAGATTTAATCAAGTCAAAATCTCATAATCTGACACAAATCTGATCTGTCGTAACTGGCAAATGGCATGGTGTAGTCTGAACAGGGCTTTAGGGAGTCTGCATCGTTCGGTCACTGTTATTGCCTTATGGCAAGTTCACGTCGCACAAGTTTAGCCGGATTTTCATTCGCCAACAAACTTTATGAAACTGCAGACAAAAGCCTAAAATTGAAAGCAAATCAGTGTTTGTTCACGCGAGTGACAATCAAACAATGTGAATGATCAAAAACACAATCTAAGGGTGTAGGACAGTGTTCCCTGCATCTCCCCAAACATTTTCTCCTCCCTAATCTTTCTAATTCTTTTTTCAGAGCCGACCATTTGATTGGTAAATTAATAAACTATTTGCAAGTTAAAATATGGTTATCGGTTCATAATAAAGTTGAAACACATTGTTAGTTTTTGCTGTATTTGGCTTAACCGTTCTTGGGTGGCTCGCCAATGTATAGATGACTCTAATACATCAAATAAGTAAGCTGACCAAAGTTCTTAAGGGAAAGAAGACTTTATTGAAGACAATGAATAGTGCAGTTCCTCAGCAGTGATGTTAACTCATCTGTCTTCAAGTAACTTAACCCAAAGTACAGTCTGTGAGACACTACATTATAACAAAGGATGTAAGCCCCCGGAGATTACCCAACTGCTTTGGTTGGGTCACAACTCTTGAGTTCCTGTAGGTCATTTGGTTCACACCTTTTCAGATGCAGATACTTGTTTTCATATGAAACAAACCATTCAATCTATTAACATAGAGTTATTTTGCGTTCTTGCAGCCCAGTAGCAACTCTCACAACCTGGTATTGGGCTGTGACCCTGATCTACACTACAAAACAGTTGTTAAAATATTCACCCCTCTTCAGATATAAGTTTAATTCTTCAGGTGTTCAAAGGGTTTCATTTTCAGTAACTTGATATGTATTCAAGAGTTCACACTTGTTTGGCATAGTGTCCTAGGAGAGAGCCCTCTGCTCATAAGATCCTGGTCTCTCACCCGTAAGCAATGCGAGGGTTAAATTCCCCCGACTTGTTTCTGTTCTAATGACAGATATAGGGAAGGCTGAAGTGATATATATGGTTTACCAAGAGCTCGACTATAGTGCCAATTTAGAATGTTCAGTTTACCTAGGTCGCATGTTTTTGGACTGTGGGAGGAAATTGGGGAACCCCACACAGGCATGGGGAGAAATGAGTAAACTCCACACAATTGTTGTGTTCAAAGGTTTCTTTAACCAGTGACATTCTTGTTGTGAGGCAACAGTGCTAACCACTGGGCCGCCGTGTTGCCCAATCTAGAAAGGAGGGGGAGTAGGGGTAGGAGGGGACACAAGATCGCTGAAGAACGCATATTGAGACACAGCCTCTGATTATTTATAGTGAGTCAGGAATCGTCTGATTGGTGAATCATGTGTTGGCTAATGCAGGACCAGCCATGGACAATCATAAGCGATCCTCTCGAAAGTAGTTTATAAATAATCTTCACATGAATGAACAGCCAAACTACATGAAAAAGCTGCCCTTTGTGTGTCCAGGCCTCAATTTTGAGGAATTTGCTCTCCATTGTGAAGCTTCATGTGAGTGCTAAGGCTTCTTTTACATTTAAAGCCCTTTCCACACTCACTGCATCTAAAACCCTCTCCTGAGTGAATCTTCATGTGTCGCTTAATGGTGTCTTTGCGTGTGAGACTCTTTCCACACTGATCACATGTGAACACTATGGTTCCAGTGTGACCATTCATGTGGTTCATGAGGCTAGCTTTAGTTGTGAAGCTCTTTCCACACTGAGCACATGGAAACGGCTTCTCTCCAGTGTGAGTTCTCATGTGGTAATTGAGTATGCTCATACGTGTGAAACTTTTACCACACTCTGTGCATGTGTAAGGTTTCTCTTCAGTGTGAATTCTCATGTGGATGTCAAGGCTTTGTTTTTGAGGAAAACTTTTCCCACACTGTGTGCAAGTAAAAATTCTCCCTCCAGTGTGAATTCTGATGTGCACCGCTAAGTTTCCTTTATAATAAAAGCTTTTTCCACACTGTTGGCATGTGTACGGCCTCTCTCCAGTGTGAATTCTCATGTGGACTTTAAGGCTGTGTTTTCGACTGAACAGGTTTCCACATTGATGACAAGTGAAATTACACCTAGATTTGGATTTCCGAGGTCTTCCGCGTGATGAAGTCTTTTTAGTCAGTGTGGGTTTTTCATCAGTCGTTATGTCTTGGTGTTTCTCTTCCATTTCTTTCCATTGATTAGTCTCTTCTTTCAGCACCATCAGGTCTTAAAAAAAAAAAAAAAAGTTAACTTTAGCATGAAGTAGGGATGTTAACGATTACTCGATCATCGATTAATTGTTGATAAGCCTTTAATCGATAGACCTTATCGATGACCGATTAAGCATGGACATTTAAAGGATAAGATATGCTTTGCGCTGTGAGAGACTTATTCACGACTTTACACATTACATAATCAAGTGTGTGCAGTTTACATGACCTTTTGGAGTCACTCTCTTGACACTGCATATTGGGCAATGCATAAAACCCTAATGCGGGGATCTCGGTTATATCCACATATGCTGCCGTTAATTTGCGGGTCAGGTAATCAAAAAATAGGTTGCATGATATTTAAGTATGGGTGGATCACGCGTGGATGAGATCAATCATTGGTGATGCAAACTTTAACTATTTTCTCTAAAATATTAAAGTGTTTTAAGCAATCTTGACAGACTGGCACAAGTATGCTTTCATTTTAAAAATCGCTCGTCACGGTCAGACATGCGATGAACATCTCCGTTCTCACATGTTTCTGAGTTTTCTCATCATCAATCACTCTCAATCTGGGAACATTTTCAGTGCTGCAAATTTTTTTTAAGCCTGTCCTGCCTCATTGTGGTCAAGTTACTTGATTTAATGGAGGATACCGTGTATTGAGGAGGATATAAGCAAGATATCGCAGAGAGCTGAGACCTATGACGACTTTAAAGACGATATTTAGCTTGTTTCGCAATAATGTAGATATATTACATGTTTTAATTATATTATTAAATAAAATGAATAGCATTATTATTTTTAATCATCATCATTAATAATAAATAAACTAAAAATAATTTGACAGCTTCAGCTGTTCACATCAACATGACCGGCACTTTGGGACTTCAGCACCATGCGTCTTTAGCATGAATTGAAATAGACTTTCCTTCCTAAAGGAAAAAAATACAATATTTTTTTAAATTGCAAGACGATAATAGTCATGTATTCGCAATTTCACATAAACCAGGATGCAAAAAATTTATTATTTCCATTGCTCTCTTTCTCTCTCTAGCTCTCTCTCTCAGCAGCAGTTGACGCGAGCTGCACGTGAGGGCACTATCATACACAGCCACATCTCAGAGCAAATTAACTTGCAACTTTGTTGCATAAAAATATGCTAAATAACAAAATTTAATTAACAAACAAATTAAATAAAATGATTTGTAAAAATGAAACTACAGAAGAAAAAAAAATGAAAAGAACTGAAACCAGCTCAAATGTTCTGTTCTGGAATAACAGGTGTTGCGATCAAATTACTTCGATGGTATGATAAACACAGATAGAAAATAGCCTATTTTATTTAATAAAAAAATATGTTAAGCCTATATTTATTTATATAGGCTATAATTTTTTATCAAATAGCCTATATTATTCATTCATTCATTTTCTTTTCAGCTTAGTCCCTTTATTAATCCGGGGTCGCCACAGCGGAATGAACCGCCAACTTATCCAGCATATGTTTTACGCAACGGATGCCCTTCCAGCCACAACCCATCTCTGGGAAACATCCATACACACTCATTCACACTCATACACTACGGACAATTTAGTCCACCCAATTCACCTGTGTGGAGGAAACCGGAGCACTCGGAGGAAACCCACGCGAACGCAGGGAGAACATGCAAACTCCACACAGAAACGCCAACTGACCCAGCCGAGGCTCGAACCAGCAACCTTCTTGCTGTGAGGCGACAACACTACCTGCTGCGCCACTGCGTTGCCTAGCCTATATTAAATTATCATTCATTTTGACTTTAACGAATTATTGAACAGATTATAAATAACTTGTCAAAGAACATTTTACTGAGCTCAGTGAAAAGTTTTGTATAGGCTAATATTAGAGCCATGGTTGCGGCACGTCGGCAATAGCCTATGTCTAAAACGAAACTGTTTCTATTATCAGACAAACAATAAAAAATGAGGGACGGTATAGCAGAAAACATTGACGGTTTTAAAACCTTGACTTGGTATACCTTGACGCGTGAACATTCGAGTTTACTCGCTTCATTCACGCGTCAAAATCCGCTTCAATCACGCGTCAAATCCACTTCAATCACGCGTCAAATCCACTTCAAAACAGACACGGATTCGCGTCATGGGCAGGGCTTCTGTCTGCCAGGTGACTGTAGCTTCGTGATAAATGGCGAACATGGATTTTATTGAGAAAATAACTGTTTATGTGCTTTATGAAAGCTGTAAAACAGCGCCGATTCACTTGGAGCAGTATCTGAGTCCACTAGATCCTTTCAGAGGTGCAGCCAGCTCTGTGAGCTCATAAACTTCTCCAGAAACTGAACCTGGATGATGGAAGCATTTAGCGGTGCTTCTGACTGAGCCGAGCCCAGTTTGAAGAACTGTTGCCGGTGTAGGGAGGAGGATTTTCCTCCGGGATACCAACAACAAGCGTTACGTCATAATCACTCCCCCACAAGAGCAAGCACCTGATTGGTTAACGCGGCGTGAATCTCTGCTGAAGTTACAATTTTTGAACTCAAATGTTTGCATATCATCAGCATGCTGTAATCCATTTCTTAAGCAGCAACAGTCATTTTTAGACTAGTTTGTTGGCCAGTTGTAGTCAGTGCAATGCTAAACGTTATTGTTCCACTATAATATTTTAGTTTTGTCTCACGTCATCCCACAAAAACATCATATAGTTTAGAATACTGTACAATGTTTTATAACAATTAATTATTTTAGTGTCCATTTCATTGAGCATGTTTAAAATTGGGGCATCCACGGTTTTTGACATACTTTAAACACAATAGCCCTGGTAATTAGTCATTATAATAATGATGTAATTCTAACTCAGATACTATCTGTGAGAACGAGTAACAACTACTAGAAACAAGTTTAAACCCATAAAGAAGTTGATAAAAAAAGGGAATTGTGATCAACGTGACATATGCAAATGGAAAGTACTAAGCCAACACTATCACTGTAATAGCAGATATCTTCTATGAGAATACTGTAGGTCAAATATCATCAGCTCAGTTAAACTTGTTTTAATTTATTGTTTTGGTTTATTTTATATAGCACCAGTGCTCAAGAACTCTTACAAAAGACATTGAGGTAAAGTTTGTTTTATATTCGCACATTCAGTCTTTCTCATTAATAATATAATCTCAGAAAAGTATTAATTAGAAATTCTAAATAGTAAAATCATATTAGCAGCCAACAACCATTAAAGTACAGCATTGTTCACAGGCAATTAAATAGTGCTAATGTTGTTTTGAAGTTATACTTACATGTAGTTTCTGTCCGAATATTCAAAGTACCATGGTAAACAATGTATGGAGCTGTCACTGAACACATGTGCAAATATAAAACCAACTTTACCTCAATACTAAAGACATTAAGAGAATTTCATTTTGAGAATGAAAATTAACCTGTTTGTTCCTGCAGATCTTCTTGTTTGACTCTGAATGTTTCTTCAATCTTCACATCTTCACTCTCCTCTTTAATAAACGCCATCTTTATAACAGTGTGGAGATCAGTCGCTTCAGCAGGAGTTTTTCTCTGTGTTTGGACACTTTATCCTGTTTAAAATGAACAAAACAATAAAAATGTTCAGTTTAAAATAAATAAAACAATGAACAGAAACAAAATAACTTCTCTTCAACACTTGCTTCAACAGTTTCTTTATTTGAGAGTCATTAACACATAGAAATCGGGTAAAAGAGTAAGTCAGAGCAAGAAACAATAGCCACAAATGAGCTGATTAAAACTAGTACTCCATTTCTTATATAGTGATGTACACTTATAATGGAATGACTATTTAATGAATCAACCTTCATTACAACACTTATTACACACATTTCTGTTACTTTATTCAAACAATAGCCCTCATTACTGTGAGTAAAATAGTACTTAGTTGAATAAATAGTTAAAATAATATTGTCAACAGCAGGTTCAAAATTTAGCATGGGATGAAAAACCTGAAACTCTAATCAATCGGTTCTTCTTCTTCTTATGAGTTTTATTAGCGGTTGGCATACTAATCAATCGGTTTATATTCATGTAAAAGCTTTAAAACAAACTTTTATCCAGTTGAATCACAGCGCGAAAGTGGCGCAGCCTTATGATGTCACACGCCACGCCAAATAAAAGTCTTTTTTTTTGTTTAGCTTTTTCTTGTCCCTTACTGTTGCAGTCATGACTTGATTTATTTCTCCCTCGTTTTTCACTTTACACAACATATCTGCTATCTATCTCACATACCCAAATATTCAGTATTTGAAGTTGATTAAAACCTTGAATCTAAACATTTTTAAGACAATTTTGAAACATTTTTTAATTCACTAAGACTAAATGTTTAAGGCAGAAAACCCCAACATTCTAAAAGGTATAACATGACAGATGTCATGCACCACAGTGTAATTTAAGTCATATGTTCTTTATGCCCTATGTTACAAAATTATTGGATTAATTATTTTACAATTATGTCTTGTTGCAGGTAAATATAGATGCATCCCCTTATGTTGCCATTTTTGGGGTTCCAAAGATTGGGTCCCAGTTTAATTCTAAACAACTAGATATTTACGATCTAAATTGGACAGTTTAAATTTATATAATGGATTCATTTATAATGGAGTTTACAAACGAGGGAAAATGTTATCAATAAGTCATGACTGCAACAGTAGTGGCAAAAATAGCTAAACAAAAAAATACTTTTATTTTGGCGTGACGTGTGACGTCATAAGGCCGCACCGCTTTCGCGCTGTGATTTAACTGGAGAAAGGTTTGTTTTCAAGCTTTTACACAGATATAAACCGATTGATTAAAGTTGCAGGTTTTTTTCACCCGATGCTGAAATATGTACCTGCTGTTGACAATATTATTTTAACCATTTATACAACGTAGTACTATTTTACTCACTGTAATGAGGACTATTGTTTGAATAAAGCAACAGAAATGTGTGTAATAAGTGCTTTAATGAAAACTTTTACCTGATTCCTTTTAGTTGATTATCTCATATAAAGAAACTATTGAAGCAAGTGTTGAAGCTAGTTATTATTTAAACAGGACATTTTTATTGTTTTGTTCATTTTAAACAGGATAAAGTGTCCAAACACAGAGAAAAACTCCTGCTGAAGCGACTGATCTCCACACTGTTATAAAGATGGCGTTTATTAAAGAGGAGAGTGAAGATGTGAAGATTGAAGAAAAATTCAGAGTCAAACAGGAAGATCTGCAGGAACAAACAGGTTAATTTTCTTTCTCAAAGACCAACTCAGTCATTTGATCCTCATTCAGATATATTTTAATAATAAGAATACTAAATTAAATCCATCTTGCAGCCCTGAGTGTGCTGCCTAGTTCTCCTAAATGCACATAAGCACTCATTGAATGACAGGAATGAGTTTCTTTTTCATTACTTGTTCTCATGTCTTTTGTCATTCTTTTTATGTATTATTAGTCTCCCATTTTCTCTACCTTCTTAAGGTTATTGCTTTTCTTATTCTCCTACTGTTTTTGTAAAGCGTCCTTGAGCACAGGCGCTATATAAAATAAAATAAAAAAAACTTTAAATTTATAAAAGTTTAACTGAGCTGATGATATTTGACCTACAGTATTCTCATAGAAGATATCTGCTATTTTGGTGATAGTGTTGGCTTACTACTTTCCATTTACATATGTCACGTTGATCGCAATTCCCTTTTTTCATCAACTTCTTTATGGGTTTAAACTTGTTTCTAGTAGTTGTTACTCGTTCTCACAGATAGTATCTGAGTTAGAATTACATTATTATTATAATAACTAATTACCAGGGCTATTGTGTTTAAACAGGGTTTCCGCGGGGTCTTAAATAGTCTTAAGTTTACTGAAATATTGTGTTGTAGGTCTTAAATCTTGTTTTAAACTAGCCTTCATTTTCCTTTGTTCATGTTCTGCTACCCAATCTGGCCAAAACCCATACAATCACCAACAATTCATCTCAATAAAACTTTCAACTTTTCATTAAAAAAGGTCATTTTAACTCTATTTATCATAATGGTTTAATTATTTTCCTTACAATAACATAATGTGAATTAAATGTGCTTCATGTATTTACTGCTGAAGACATCACCCTGGACAGATTGTTGTGCATCGATTTAGTTTATTCTAGTTTTTAAAACTTTTAAAACATTTGTTCATTTTTTATTTTAAAGAAAGTTTATGTTAGAAAAAGTAAAGCTTGCTTCTTTTTTTTTTTACACACTAATTTAAATATTTTGCTACGAAATATCTAATATATATATATATATATATATATATATATATATATATATATATATATATATATATATATATATATATATATATGTATATATATATATATGTATATATTCAAATTTTCTTTTGTATTATTAAATGTATTAAATTATAATTTTTTTTTTTTTTTTTTTTTTGATGCGACAAATACAAAATCTGGGCCATTTGAAAAATTCCTTAGCCTTTAGCCCTTTATAAGTCTAAAATATTATTCGTAATGGTCCTAAAAATGTCTTTTAAAGTCTTACATTTAACTTGATAAACCTGCAGAAACCCTGGTTTAAAGTATGTCAAAAACTGTGGATGCCCCCAATTTTAAATATGCTGAATGAAATGGACACTAAAATAATTAATTATTATAAAACATTGTACAGTATTCTAAACTATATGATGATGAAACAAAACGAACAAATTATAGTGGAACAATAACGTTTAGCATTGCACTGACTGCTTAAGAAATGGATTACAGCATGCTGATCATATGCGAAAATTTGAGTGTAAAGTTCATCAGTATTGACCTTATTCTTTACGTACCAGCAGATGTCGCCAATGAAATATTTTTGCTTGAGACTTTATTTACAGTTTTTTCTGAATGCTTAAACCCTAACCGAGATTCTTATAGCACAATTTATAAAACGATTAATTCTTATAGCAAAACCACTCACTGAGTTTGCAAAATTAAAAGCACAAACACTGCTTTGCACTAAGTTTGCAATTTTGTAACACACACTTTGCAAAATTGTAGGTACAATCCACTGCACAGCACTCTTTTTGCAGAACTGTAGACACAACTCACTGTTTTATACTGAATTTCCAAATGATCAACACACTCCTAGCAAAACTATACACATGTAAGGCTATTATTTACACTATTCTGCCAACTGTCTGGCACACTGTCACATGTGAAAACTGATTTAGATAATTAGTTCACTTTGCAATCAGATACTTTCCCCGGTGCCTTGGACTAGAGGACATTGCATGTGATGTAGATGAAATTTTGTGGCCGGACCCAGAGAGACGACACGATGTAATCAGATTTTTTTTTTCTCAGTGAAATTATTTTTTTTTATTTTGTGTTTTGATTTGGAAAATCTCTTGTGTTTGTTTTGATGTGTGTAAATAAACACCAGTACTTGAAGTTTGCATCCCTGTATGTTTACAGAAATATGAGAAAGGTATGACGTCAAACTGACATAGCCTAGCTTGTGCTCAGAGAAGGCAAAAGCCAGACGTTTTTCTTTATTTTCTTTATAATTTTTTTATATTTGCCTTTCAAAAACACAACAATTTAGGCCAAACTCAATTCAAACATAATCTTGCACACACTGACTGAGACATGTCATACAGTGAATCAAATATAAAGCCATAAAATTACACACACACAAACAAAACAAACAAACATACAAATAAACCAACAAACAACAAAAATATATATATAATAACTTGACAAAAAAAGAACAACATAACATGCAGACATCAAATAGAAACTCTGTAAGGGGTTAAATAAAGGCATATTCTTGAAACAAATCATATAACTGTTTAGTCTTCTCACTCTTCATTATTTTTAAAGCTTCTACATTCTAAACTCCTTTTTAAAGATCAGTTGAGAAGCTGTTTTTAAAGCAAAAGCCAGATGTAGTTTTTATTTATTCCATCAGTGTGTAGTTGCCGCATTGTGTGCTTATTAATGTGATGGCTTGTGTTAAATGTTTGATACAAAAATACCATTTTTACGAAGGTTTGAAGAGTTCAGCAAGGTTTATCAGCTTTTGCAAGAGAACTAAACTGTTTTGCAGATTTGGTAAAGGGTTTGCTTATTAGTGTGTAGAGTTTTGCAAAAATAGCCAATAGTTACAAAAAATGTGCTTAAGCATTCAGAAAAAAATGTAAAGAATTAACTTTTAGATCCTAAAAATCGTGTTATGCTGCTTAGGCATGGGATGATAACCATTTTCAAGGTATACCACAGTTTGGAAAAGTCAAGGTTTTAAAACCATCAACATTGTCTGATATATCGTTCCTACTGTATATGTAAGGTATATGTAAGGTTTTTAAAAGATGTCTTTTTAGATGACATTTCTGCATCTTGTCGGGTATATAAAATGTCACTACGTAGGTCTTCAGCTAAGCCTCAGGACATGCACAAAGGCAAGAAAACAAAGACAAAAGTACAAATGAATGAAAACAAATAGCAAAGTATGTCATCTTGCCATCTCCTCATCCCTTCAATTTACAGAAAACGTGGCATTAAGCATTTGTCTAAGTTCATTCATTCATTCATTTTCCTTCGGCTTAGTCCCTTTATTCACCAGGGGTCGCCACAGCGGAATGAACCACCAACTTATCCAGCATATGTTTTAAACAGCGGATGCCCTTCCAGCTGCAACCCAGTACTGGGAAACATTTGCATAAACTATATACAATAATGCAAACTCACAAATATTAGTGTGAATTTTGCGTACTTGCTATGAACATGCAGGATTTGTCTCAATCTGGTCTTCCAAGCAAGTTAAAACTGTTTAAATCCAGTGGAAGATACACATGAGGGAACACAACATGAGTAATCTAGAGCGAGTGCATTTGATCATTTACATTTAAAGCCACAGGCACAACAAGAGCTTGGTTTTCCTCTGACCCCCAAAATTAAATATTCTGCAAGGTATATGATCTGATTTTGAGCTAAAGCCTCAGGCAAATTCTGGGAACACCAAAGACTTATTTTACATCTTGTAAAAAAAGGTTCATAATAGGAACCCTTTAAAGGGATAGTTGATGCAGAAATGAAAGTAGCCTCAACATTTACTCTCCCTCATGTGGTTTCAAACCTTGATGAGTTTCTTGATTCTGTTGAACACAAAAGAAGATGTTGTGAAAAAACGATGGCTTACTTTGTGTTCCAGAATAAAGGAAATGTTTAAAACCACATGATGGAGAGTAAATGATAAGGTCATTTTCATTTGTGGGTGAAACATCCATTTCATGCTTCTCGCTTTGTGTCTTCATACTAAAGTTAACTAAAGTTTTTTTTTATTTTTTTTTTTATTTTTATTTATTTTTTTTTTTTTAAGATCTGATGGTGCTGAAAGAAGAGACTTATCAACAAAATGAAACAGAAGAAAAATACCAAGACATAACGACTGATGAAAAACCCACACTGACTAAAAAGACTTCATCACGCAGAAGACCTCGGAAATCCAAATCTAGGAGTAATTTCAGCTGTAAACAGTGTGGAAAGAGTTTCAGTCAAAAGCCAAACCTTGATGTTCACATAAGAGTTCACACTGGGGAAAGGCCGTACACCTGTAAACAGTGTGGAAAAAGCTTCTATCAATCAGGAAACTGGGTAGCGCACATGAGAATTCACACTGGGGAGGAGCCTTACTCTTGCCATCAGTGTAAAAAGAGTTTTAAGCAAAATGGCGCCCTTAAAGTCCACATGAGAATTCACACTGGAGAGAGGCCGTACACATGCCAACAGTGTGGAAAAAGCTTTTATCAATCAGGAAACTTGGCAGTCCACATGAGAATTCACACTGGGGAGAGGCCTTACTCTTGCCCTCAGTGTGGCAAGAGTTTTAAGCAAAAGAGCAAACTTGAAGTCCACATGAGAATTCACACTGGAGAGAGGCCGTACACATGCCAACAGTGTGGAAAAAGCTTCTCTACTACAGGAAACTTGGCAGTGCACATGAGAATTCACACTGGGGAGAAGCCTTACTCTTGCCGTCAGTGTGGAAAGAGTTTTAAGCAAAATAACAAACTTGAAGCCCACATGAGAACTCACAATGGAGGGAGAATTTTTACTTGCACACAGTGTGGGAAAAGTTTTGCTCAAAAACAAGACCTTGACATCCACATGAGGATTCACACTGGAGAGAAACCTTACACATGCACAGAGTGTGGTAAAAGTTTCCCATATAAAAGCACACTCAAACACCACATAAGAACTCACACCGGAGAGAAGCCGTTTGCATGTGATCAATGTGGAAAGAGGTTCACAACCAAAGCTAGCCTCATGAACCACATGACTGGTCACACTGGAACCATAGTGTTCACATGTGATCAGTGTGGAAAGAGTCTCACACGCAAAGACTACATTAAGCGACACATGAAGACTCACTCAGGAGAGGATCGTTTTAGATGCAGTGAGTGTGGAAAAGGCTTTAAATATAAAAGAAGCCTCAGCACTCACATGAAGCTTCACAATGGAGAGCAAAAATGAGGCCCCACCTGAAGATTTAAACTCAATAACTGAAAAGGGGTGAAGATGTTTTTTGTAGTGTAGATCAGGGGTCACAGCGCAGTACCAGGTTGTGAGAGTTTCTACCGGGCTGCAAGAAAGCAAAATAACTCTATATGAGTCTCAACCTTATTATGAACCGATAACCATATTTGTGCACATTGCACACTTCAATCAAATGGTCGGCACTGAAAAGAAAATGATAAAGATTAGGGAGGAGAAAATGTTTGGGGAGATGCAGGGAACACTGATTGTCACTGACTGATTGTCACTCGTGTGAACAAACACCGATTTGCCTCCAGTTTTGGGCTTTTGTCTGCAGTTTCACAAAACTTGTTGGCGAATGAAAGTCCGGCTAAACTCGTGCGGTGTGAACTCGCTATAAGGCAATGACAGCAACCGACTGATGCAGACTCTCTAAAGCCCTGTTCAGACGACACAATGCCATTTGCCAGTTACGACAGATCAGATTTGTGTCAGATTATGAGATTTTGACTTGATTAAATCTTGATGTGTTGTGGGTAACAAATGAAGACTTTGTTTTCAAAACACTACACATTTATTTTGATAGACTAATTTGAGATAAGAAACGAGTTTTCTTCATGAAGACAATTAAACTTTCTGTAGACAACTGGTTGCCTTTAAAGATACGCTCATGTGAAAACTCCCACATTACTACAAATAAATCGGTGTATGGGAAACCCAGTGTCTCTTTTGTGAATGAGAACATGAGTGATTTGTTAGCTTACATTCTAATTCCAGTACTCCGCAGACTACTGAAGCACTTCAGCTATCTGTTCATTCAAATGATTATTTATATGCAATACATATTGTACTGCTCATGTGCACTGATATATTATATTGTGTGCTGTGTGTGTGTGTGTGTGTGTGTGTGTGTGTGTAGGTTATAGTTTTAGGTTTATATTGTTAAGGTAAATAATTTAAGAGTAATAAGTTATTTAATTAAACATTTCGATTGTTCTTATATATATATATATATGACTGTTATTAACCAGCAATGTTAGGTGGGCAAAATAAAAACTGAAAACATTTTTTTAAGCCTAATATGAGTTTATTAATCTTAAAGTCACATTTTAAAAGAAACTCTATACCACCAACATTTTCAAAAATAAGATTTGGGACTATATGCTGTATCTCATTTTTATTTTAATTTTTTTATTAAATGTTCAAAAAATAGTAAAGTAGGTAAAACAGTAAAAAAAAGTAGGCCTTACAAGCATAAACAAGCATGAAGTAATACAATTACAACAATAGGCAGACACAAATATAGGAAAAAAAGCAGCATTTGGGAATGAGAATTGTATTTGACGTTAAAAATAAATATATAAGTAGATAAATAAAATCACATTAATAATAAAATAAAAATAAACAGATTTACAATATACAATATAAACCTTAAAAGGGTTGTGAAAGGGCTATAGGGTAAATAAAGTATAAAAGTAGCTACTTTTGTGGCTTTGTTAAATGATAAAGAACTAAGTGATGAAGTCACAATAGCAAGTTCATTAATAAAGTGTAAACTAGAAGGGGGGAGGGTGTTTAAAAACCTACATTTATGAATGAAGAATTTTGCAAAGCATAAAAGTTTATTACCTGATAATGCTGTTTTAAGAAGTCGGATTTTAATATTCGGACAATCGGATCAATCAGTCAGATCAGATCAATCAGACAAAACACAATATCTAAAGTTATATAACCTGATTGACGGTAAAGATCTTGCTTCCTCTGCCTGATGCTCACATAAAGCGACTCAATCGTCTTTTGGAGCCCCTGGTCACTGCCTGTATTCGCCTCACTTGTTGCTAAATTGTTGATAAGACATACATATGCACATTATGATTAAATGAAAGGTATGGAATGTAATTTCAATAATAAACATAAAAAATTTACACATCATTACTGTCAGTTAGCTAAATTATGTCAATGAAAGGGTTAAACTACTACAGGGCAAAAGATTTATCATGATTATTTGCATCAAAAATAAGTTTTATAATATGTGTGGTATTATGCCTTAAAATAAACACATGTATCCACATATTTGAGAAAAGGATTTTATATATATATATATATATATATATATATATATATATATATATATATATATATATATATATATATATATATATATATATATATGATACAAAATATATAGATTCAAGTATTTATGTAACAAATTGTTGTGTATGGTTTTGTTTTTATGTACGTGTATCATATATACATAAGT
Source organism: Danio kyathit (assembly GCA_903798195.1). Classification (NCBI taxonomy): domain Eukaryota; kingdom Metazoa; phylum Chordata; class Actinopteri; order Cypriniformes; family Danionidae; genus Danio; species Danio kyathit. Next base: position 1,815,733 of record CAIGQS010000003.1, read on the forward strand.
ATACATCACACACACACACACACACACACACAAATATTTTATGTCAAAAAACTTTTAATTTGGAAGCAATTAATCATGATTAACATTTGCCCAGCACTAGTTAAAACAATAAATAGAATACTTACAGTAGGTAACCTAAAAATGCCTACCTGTATCAGCCTATTCCTGGATTTCTTTAGCCCAGGCTTTAAGCGTGTCATCTGTTATTGCCAATTCTGTTTTAATGCATCAATGTTTATGGATGCCTCCTGAATTTTTGCTTTTGTCTAATGACAATACCATAAGGTGCATGTATTAAAACAGAAAAAAGTATGAGAGATATTTAATTAGCCTTTTCAAATAAAAGTAGTAGAACATTTTCATAACAAGTACAGTTGCATTGAAATTCACTATGATTTTCTTGTTTTATAACAATTTAAGATTTTCTTTTTTACGTTTAATAAATGCTGCCTTGATGAACAGAATAATTTTATTAAAAAACATGAAAGAAAAAAAAACTGACCCCAAACTTTTGACTGATAGTGTATATAAATATACAGTGTTTGGTAAGTTACTTTAAAAAGTAATAGATTACAGAGCTAAAAAGTAAATAGATTAGTAATGGATTACTTCATGTAAAAATTAGATTACTAATTACTTTACTTTGAAGTTACCTTTAAAACATATAAAATATACCTATAAAAATACGGAATAAACTGCAGCTCTTTCTGTAATTTAATATTCACTGAAAAACATTACAATGGGTTGATCACAGCAGCTTGACATATTCAAAAGACATAAAGAGTTCACTCAAAACTTAAAATTCTCTCATAATTCACTTGCTCCAAACCTGTTTGTCTTTTTTTTTTTTTTAAACACAAAAGAAGTCATTTAGACATTTAGAAGAAAACTGGATACCTGTAACCATTGACATCCATAGTATGCAAAAGCACTGCAGTGTTTGGATGTTCTGTGTTTGTCTGAGGTAATTAGTCTACAGAAATGTATATTCCATACAAAGCCTGAAGGTGATCGGTCAGTTCTTGCCGTGTGACTCGTGGTTTTCAACTGGGTGAGCTTGGGAAATGTGAGCGCGCACAATATGCAATCCCAATGTGATCCCACGTGCACTAAAGATGAAATATGTGAACAGCCCCATAAGCAGCTACACTTTTCTTCACATTCAGAAGTTATCTTCACTCCCGATCCTGCACAAAAGTCCAATTTAGCCTGTTCAGTCGGAGTTGGGCCTCCGTGTTTCTGGGTGCTGGTGTCCTCCTTGGTGACGAGTATTGTCGTAGAATTCCTTCTGTTCACGTGCTTGAACAAGTTGCTGGTTGAGTTAAAAGCAGTGGAAAGTTCTTTAGAGACTGGACATAGACTGAATTTCATAGAAATATTTTTGTTTTACGCTCAATGAGGGAAGTGAGAGAATTCTGTCTGACAGCACCTGCAGTGAAGAAGAATTTAAATAATATGATCAGTAATACAACCTGGAGGTACAGCTGCAAAATTACAATACAAATCAAAATGCTAAACTGTGTGGTGAAAGCAAATACATGTAATCTGTTACATTTTTTAATAGTCATTCAAATATTATATATTTTCAAATACTGACCATTTTCAAACTCTTGAAAAAACCTTGTTTTTCACCGATTACACATTATTTAAACAATTGATATACATTATTAATGATAAATATCCGAGTTAAGTTTAAAATCAGTTTAAAATTTTCTGCAAATCTAAAGTGTTCCAGCTTTGTGAACATTAACCCAAGCACTAGTTACTAGGTCATTATCTTCTGGCCTGCACTTGACTTAAATTTTCAGCCCATATTGCCTGGATCTCTTTTTGACACTCTTAGGGTTGACACATTGGGCTATGTGTACAGATTTTTTAAATAAAGTGGCAGGACTTTTTTTTTTATATTTGGACTAGAAAAAAGGAAAAAATAAGAAAGGCATTTTTATAGTGTATTGACTAAATTAAATGATAAATAAAATACATAAATAAATAAAAATAATCCCAATTTGCCAAACACTTATGTTGCCTTTGTGTTTCGCATTAGCACTGTTAGCTGAATAGCTGAATATGTAATAAAGTTCACAAAGTTCCAAACCTTTATGAGTTTCTTTCCTCAGCTAAACACAAAAGATGCTATTTTGAAGAAAGCTGAAAACCTGTAACCATTGACTTACATAGTAGGAAAAACAAATACTGCTGAAGTCAATTGTGACAGGTTTTCAGGTTTCTTCAAAATACATTATTTTGCATTCAACAGAATAAAGAAATGAAACAGGTTTGGAACAAGTGAAGGAAGAATAAATAATGACAATTCTAACTTTTGTGTGAACTATCCTTTTAACTGTTAAACTGATCAAAAGCTAACATAGGCTAATCTTTAAAAACCAAACTACTTACACATGCAATAATATTATTTTTACATTTATATTTGAGCAGTGCATGGGTAAAAATACTGAGGTATGTCTGTGTGTAACAGGAGAATCCTGCACAGAAGCAACACTATGAAATAACTGATTCTGAGCTGACTGATTCTGAATATGTAAAGTACTGATTATATATGTTAAATAAGCTTATGAAGTTATATGTGTGAAAAGCATTCAGGAGAGTAACATATTATGAATTTATGCTATCATGACAATGTATGTAACCAATTAGTTCTTTTGCATCTATGCTCTGGTGTCAAAGCAGTTGCTGAGACCTGTGACATCTCTGGTGACGTTAGCTAGCTGGCAGAAAACCAAAAATAACAAAACCACCTGAGTAAGACATCTCCAATGATGGTCAGATGTTTAAAAGAGACACCAAGGGGTGTGTCAAAGAACCTTTATAAATTGTATTGTAAAACCACAGAGACTTCAGAAAGTGTGGAGAAAGTGTGGGGAAAGGGGGGATGCAATGCTTTGTGCTCTGCTCTGCACTTTCTCAGGCTTTATTATGTGAGAATAAAGTCTTTATTTCTGATATCCAAAAACCTCCTGTCTGATAATGGCTCATTGATGAGAAGGTCGTCAATCACGACAAATGACAACCGCCGGGGAGCTTGACAAACTCGACAAATGACAACCTACGTGAAATACGACACTCTTAATCTATTGTATAAATTAAATATAAATGAACATACTGTGGTCGAAGTGACGATTTCAGATTGCATCGTGCCATTATCACATCGCTATGATTAAATGCTTTCTAAGTGCTGTCATTTTTGTTGTCCAGTTTGTTATTAAGAGTAAAGGTCTCTACTTCTTTTATACTACACCCAGAAGAGTTGAAAACTGTCTCCGTCACAGTGCCACGCTGGTCAAACCAGGTTGAAATCAGTTACATTACATTTAATTATATCAAATAACCATTAGAGAACAAAAATTTGTTAATTCATAAATGTTTGTTGTTGAGTTTCGGCTCTATATTGAACAGAAACGTTATACCCATATTGTTAGTTTATTTTACAATTATTAGACAATTTTTCTATTGGCTTCTACTGTCATGTTAGGCCTAATGGGACCGCTTTTATTTTAAACCTTACTAAACCACACTGAAATGTGACTGAACATTTACACAAATTGATATTGATCTATAATAAATAAACCGTATTCTGTCATAATTGGAAATTGGCTATAACTTTAATGCTAACATTAATTTAAACAGCAAACTGTTGGAGCGCTAACGTTATGTAAACACCACGTTTAAAGAGGAAAATACTATTCAACTCGATGCATTTCTTAATTAAATAAATAACTAATCACTCAATGAGTTTTAACTTTTATATTTAATATTGAATATTTAAGTAAACTCACTTTAAATGCCAAATTATCACTTACCTGAAGCAAATGAAGAGGGGAAGAATGTCAAACTTGCACAGAAGTCTTGGCAACTGAAGTGTGGCGTGGCAGATGTCTGCTAACGATACACCTGTGTTCAGTTTCACGTGTTTTCCAAATGCAATCCCAAAGTCAGCCAGAAGTCGATGTTTACCGATGTCAGCCATAGCTGAGCCTTACTAGGATCTGATGTGTTTTTTGTTATCTGGCCCACATACTGCAAAAGGAGCTGTGAACCAGAAGAACATTCCCGCCTATTCTGAATGTATGGCAAAACATATATGGTAATAATCTGGCCCATATCTGTTCAGCCATGCCATACCTACGCCACATGTGCCAGCTATCACCCACATTTGGCCCAAATGTTCTTGCTATCTGGGGTGGAGTCATTATCAGCGCATCGCTCGTCTGTGTTTGGTAAACAGTGGAGGAGTGCAGTGAACTGATGAGCTTCACGACCAATCACACTCACTTTTGTTGAGCACTGGTGAATTCTACTGCAAATCAGAGCTGTTTAAATGTTAGTGGGAAATGGTTTATATTTAATTCAGTACCGAAATTCAGCATCTAAATTATTGCTGTGTGCACACACACAACAGTGAACATGCACGCGCACACACACACACACACACACACACACACACACACCACACACACACACACACACACACACACACACACACACACACACACAGCTCACTGCTGCTGTCTGCTCCTGCAGAGGATTATGGGTAAATCTCTTGTCAGTCTGTCAGTCTTCAGCTCAGTTTCACTGATGATCCGAGATTAAACCCAAACCCAGCATAGAGCGGCTCAGTGAATGTGGTCTGGACTGAGTGGATGAGGCTCATTGTGTCTCTATAGATGTTGTAGAAGATCAGAGTTCCTGCACTGTGATCCACAAACACTCCTATTCTACTGCTGAGCCACTCTACTGGGAGAACAGTGTTTGTGTGATTGTGCCAGAATGAGGAACTGGAGGAAAAGCAGCTCAAACTCCAGGACTGAGCATTAGATCCAAACACACACTCATCACCTGCTCCCTTCTTCCTGATGCTCTTATATGACACTGATATACACACACCATCTCCACTCCAGTCAATCTCCCAGTAACAGCGTCCACACACACTTTCTCTACACAACACCTGACACACATTAAATCTGTCTGGATGATCAGGATATGACGGATTCTCCCACACACTTCACCTCTCTGTTCTCCTCAGAGAGAATAAGTTTAGTGTGTGCCGTTTTGTTCTTCAACGCTCTGTAAAGCATTTGTCTCATATTGCGCTCCTGGAAGTTGCACTCCTCCGGTTTGACTCCATCACATAAAGCTGTAGCAAAGGCCAAAGCAAATAATCTGCAAGTGCTGTTTGACTGCTGCATTTAAACATCAGGGTTTCTGATAATGAACTGGGATGCATGTGGGCAGATAAGCCAGGATAATATTTGTTCTGTCTGCTTGGATATGTTTGTGTCCAGGCTATCATAGATGCAAATCTCGTTGGGACCACAGAAAACATTGCTTGCCGCTATCCAGTGGTTGTGGTTTACAATCATTATTTGTACAAACGGTTTCTGTGGTGTCCCAACAACACCCCCTCGATGAACACTTTGGTAGAGCAAAGTGGACTGAAACCCATGTACGTGAGGAAACTTTTGAGCAATATAAAAGGAAGCTGCATCCACTTCATCACTGCTGAGCCATGTGTATGGGTGAAGAATGCTAAACAATTGTTCTTGTTGTAGCTGTATCTCTTTCACCATTTTCTTGGCTTTATTTACCTCCTTTTGTGAATAATGTCCCCAAATTGGTCCATGGCTCTTTTGCCTTTGTGTTCTTTTCTTTTTTGCCCTTTCTATGAGATAAACATCACAATTAGGCATCTCAGTTGCCATCTCTAACTCTTATTCACCTCTGAAAATTAAGTCTTTCCTTTTTATTTTGGAAATGTTTTACTGTTTTACAGCGGTAAATGATATATATTAAGTTAGATTTCGATAAACATGTGTTTAGCATTTTTTAATTAAAGGTAGTACATAATAAAGTACAATAAAATATTTAATTTGACATGCTTATTGATATGTTGAAACAGAATTTTTGTATCCATATTAAGTTTACATAATAAGTTAATTGGTAGCACACATAGTTGTCAGTGTCATATTTGCACATAAATTAGTTGATAGTTTTACCTCCAAAGCATCTTTGTCTTGGCTTCCTGTCTTCCACTCCTGTGCTGCCACTGATGTTGTTCGTTTATGTGTAGGAGTGCTGGTTGTTTTTGGGGCAGTAGACATCTACATTTTACAAAGAAAATAACAGAAATATATTTTTTTAAATATTTGAAGAATGCTGAACTGGTTACATAATGCATCCAGTAAACTGGTTCAATTAACTTGGTCCGTCAAGTCTTTGTGCAAAATGTCAAACAAGCTTCTGAAATTGACAATACTACTGTAAAGCTGCTTTTCACTAATTAATGGATTGTGTATATTTAAAAAAAAAAAGTATCAATAAGGTTAATCATTTCGGTGCTTTTGCTCACTGAAAATTGTTGATGGTTGATGGTGTGCGTGTTTTTGTAGATCATAATAAAGTAATCAAGTCTGGTCAGTCGTTTTCCTTTGAAACGTATTTTCTTCAAGTCTCACTGACTCTTTTCCATGATTCCTTGCGTCTTTTTGTCCTGTGTGAAATTCTAAAATGAAAATAAAATAAGCACCACATCTAAGAGAAAAGTAATACATTAAAACTTGGAAACATATGAAGGGTTCAGATGCAAAAACCACTAAATGCCGTCTGAGATTTTCTTCTAAAATTAAAATTTTTATCAGGCTCCTGTGAGTAGGTTCAATAATATTACTTTTATGGCAAATAATAAGTCATTTTTATGGTCTTTAAAGTGAAATATCTCAACAAAGAAGGCTGAGAACAGTTTATTTTCGATGGAAATTTCAGACGGCACTTAGAGGTATTTGAATCTGAACTATTCATATATATTTGTTTTACACCTGGCTTTTTTCTGAGAAAAATCTTGGCAAATTTTGCAGAGAAGAGCTGATGTGGAGGTCCTTCCCCATGTCTGCCTAGATCTCCTGAAGATCAAGTACAACACACTGTTTAATGACAACTCTCCATTATAATGTACCATCATGTTTGTACCAAACACAGCACACAAAACTGAACATTTTCCCTGATGGTGAGAGCAGAATAAAGCGTATTAGACCAAACATATACACCCTTGGGAAATTAACTTTCAGTTAATTGTAGCATTATAGTTTAATATGAATATTATTAATAGATTTTGATATCTACCTTCGAGCACACATACTGTAGGCTGGTCAGAATGAGTCTCATGGCCAGTTTTTTATCATGTCTGACCATGGACTGTTAACATTTCTAATACAGCTGTACACCAACATGACTGTGTAAATCTTTTAGTAATTTATTCAAGTGATTCTCACAAAAGTGTAACTGACCCAGCATCAAGCTTGTCCAGAGAACTGCATGAGGCAGGAAGTAGGTAGCCAGTGAGGAGATGAATGTCTCACTGTAGTACTCATTATAATCCCCATCTTTGTCAAGGGGGGCAGAACGTATGACCTCCATGAAATGACTGTGAAAAGGCGTTTGACTGAAGGTGTCCTAAAATAAAAGATGTTTACATATGTGATTACAACATATTAGCAAAACACATTATTTAAAGACATGTTTGATTTTTACTGTGTACCTCAAAGTTCACACCAGGAGCAATGCTGCAGTCATCAAGTTGTAGTTTTCCAATTGAACTCAACAATGTCTGAATGTTTTTGAAGTGCTTCTCAACATTTTCCGAGCTGCATGGGCTTGAGAAGATGACAGTGCAGCTAAGGAGCATTTCATCAAACTCTGACATAGAACTAGCTGTGGTCAAAATTCCAAAAACATGCATGGCCAGTTTGTAGTTCTTTGTTGCACTATGGGAACAATAACAATAATATTGCCATAAATTATAATGAAAAACATTTTAAATAATATAGTTATTTATTATATGGGGGAAAGTTACCATCATTATCACAGATAATCATGATTGGACTGATGTTTTTTTGCCCATACTGTTTTGCATGGTCTGTCTGGAAAGCACAGAACAGACGAAGTGGTGTGGTCACAGGTCACATACGTTGCTGCTGGGAAGGGTGATGAACCCTTGTTTGGGTTTCTGACCACTAGCTCGTAAACATAAAAAGGACTTGGCTTCTGTCGATTCTTTTTCACAATGCTTCCAGTTGCATCAAGGTAGACTGTGTCCTCTCTGCATCGTTGGTGAAAAATAGCAATGCTTTCATTTGACCAAAGTATCACACCCTTTGGTTTGAGGATAACCTTCTGAATGATCTCTGCTTCATCTTTTTTTTTCTTCTGTCATTATCTGGAGAGTTTCGTTTTTGTGCTTCCTCTCCTTCTATCTTTGTCTCCATGAAATGGTCTTCAGAATGCCAGGCGACTGTGCCTCATCCCAAAAACCAGATTCCATCACAGATTCCTTAAGGTTTTCGTTATTTTTTAGATATAGAGCCCTGGATAGCGTGGTCTTTAATTGCTCATGTATTTCCTTTTTAGCATCAGCTCTTACAGGTCGCCTTTGTAATTCTGTTTTGCTATGTATCAACATGTCACCTCTAAAGGACACATGTGCTTTCAGAGTGTTCTCACTCTGCACTACCACATCCACTTGTACTGGACAGTCACTGAACAAGCAGTACCCAGAGCATTTAAAAACAGGCATGTTTCTTTTCGAACCTTTAATTTTCACCCTGTGGCCTGTGAAAGCAAAACTGCATTCAGGATAAATTGTGCGAAGTGATATTTTTTCTGCTTCTTCCTTAAATTATTCCATGTAGTTTGTGGAATAAAGAAAAAAGAAGGTGGTGCAGGAACATTCTATGTATAGTATTCATCTTCTTTGATAACATTGACATCGCTCTCTGTGTTGCTCCCACTGTTTCTGTAATTTTCTGATGTATTGTCAACAGTGATATCATTATCAATCTCACTCCAATTATTACTATCATTTTCTTTGTTGATGACCTAAAAAAAAGAATAAACAGCACAAATGCAACGGCATAAAATGTATTCATTTCAAAAATTGCATTATTTTATCTTTCAGTAGTTATGTAAATCAGCATACTGGTGGTATAAATAAAAGTAAATGTGTATTTTACATATAAATAATATCGTCCCATCACTTACTTCATCCTCCTGTTGTGCAGTGTACACTACTAAGTCATCAAGCTCTTCTTTTATTAATGTCTTCTTCAAAGACTGTTCATTTTCATGTTTTTCAACACTTTTCTCCTCCTTAGTGCCCTTAGCTCTTTCTTGTTCTCCATCTTCCTCCCTTTTGCACCATGTTAACATTTTCATGTTTAAATGTCCTTTTTACTTTGTAGCGATTAGTGCATGTGTTTGGTACACCCAAAATTGTAAACAGTTCTGCCCAGAGGTTGCTGTCTTGTAGAAGACATTCCAATGATTTCTGCTCAGTCAATGATTTGTGGAGAGCAAGGATATGTTTGAAAATATCCTTTAAAAAAATAGTTGTTTTTCTGGACTGTAAAAACAATTATATAGTTATTTAGTTTAATTAATTTTAATCTTACACAGTCAAAAAAATGTTTTCAACTAACAATTTAATAGTAATAATTGCTAAATTACTTTCATTTAAATAACAGCAAAAAATGTAGCTCTTACCTTTCCAAATGTTTTGAAAACAATTCTGTATATAGAACAATATGTTGAAATGTATTGAATTAAATATACAATTAACACTGAGTTTCTTCACTCAAGTGTTTTAATGTTATTTTAAAAACTGTGTTTGCATCTTGAACACAGTACACAACTTCAGTACTTTAATGGACATGTTATTTGCACAATTTGTATTATGGATGATACTGAAAATACTATGAATAATATTTTTTGTTATTACAGTCTAGGACTGAGCATTACGTCCAAACACACACTCATCACCGTATCCCTTCCTCCTGATGCTCTTATGACGCTGATGTATAAACACTCCATTTCCACTCAAGTCAATCTCCGAGTAACAGCGTCCACACACACTCTTTGCACAACACCTGACACACATTAAATCTGTCTGGATGATAACAAGTAATTAAGGTAGCCGTTATTCACACATGAACTCATGTGACTCATGTTGTAGTTCAAGTTAGTTCATGATTAGTGCATACATTAACTCATCATTAATTCATAATAAAGTGATGTTTAGTTTACATATTAATACATCATTATTCATGTACTGTTATTATAAAGTGTTACCAACAATTCTGTAGTGCCAATACAAAATGACATTGAGAAGGAAAGTGCAAATAAAGACAGGCTTTGTACTATTAGGAAACTGGAAAATGTACTGAGCATTATACAGACATGGGAAGACATTCCAGAGGCTATTGCCCAAAAAGTGACTGATCTAGAAGTGCAAACAAAGGAGCAAACTATGAACAACGAATTTGTGAGACTGTGTGATGCGGACAAGTCACGTAAAATACACCCACTGTTTGCAAACAGAAAAAGAAAGACAGATGGACAAACAACCAGATGTCAGTTTTCCTGTTAAACCAAGAAGAAAACGCAAAGAAAACAAAAGATTTTTTTTTTAAATCAAACTTATTTTGTACAGTATATCTGATTTCAGTATAGTAAATAACATTTACAATAGAACTACTGTCGAACATGAAATAAAAATCTAATTGTGAAAACGTAATCTGAGTTTTGTTTTTGTTTACCACATTAGTTGTGTACAAAGCTTATTTCAGGCAGTCTTCTAAAAAAGAAAAGAAAACATCAGCTGCGAGAGGTCCAAAGCAATGAGTTATCAAATCAAAGCCTGATTCAGGGCCCAGGTTTTGCACATTTATCTTCATTTGTTCAATGCTCCTCCTGAAAAAAACAAAACAATAATGTTACTTGACTAACACACTGTATATGGATGCAATCACCAGTTGCCTGTTATGCAAAATTACAAAAGATGCTAGATTTTCATTCTCTAGTTGATTAATTGACTTCTTGATAAAGGGACTAGAGAACAGACTGAATAGTTTGTATGTTAATATTACAATAAAACACATTAAGTTTATTAAAACACTTTAACATCTCCAAAAACTGCTACTTTTCCATGCCAAATGAGTTTGTGCCGCTGGGTATTGTTACTAAATCTGAAATGGTCTTACACAAAACAAAAATGTAGATGCTCAATCCTTGAAATGTGTTTAAATTTTAATCTATAAACAGACTTAAGGAATTCATTAGTTTTTAAAGTTAAGGAAGTCAGACTGAACAAAATATTTATTGCCTGTTTTTATGTATAAAAATGACTAATATATATTACTATATATAATTACTAATATCACCTTTAACTTCTTTATGGTTAAAGGTGCTGTAGGTGATCTGCCACAATGCTAACCGACTAGCATAAAGCTCTGAAACACAGTCCCACCCCTGCCGTCCAAAGCCACGCCTCCTGAAACACGAGTGCGCACACCTTAAAGATGACAGCAGAACCCTCACTCAGCGACTAGTGCTTGGCTGGCGGCGTGCAGGAATTACACTTATGAGCCTTCTCATTTATGGCTCCTAAACTCTGGAATAGCCTTCCTGATAATGTCCGAGGCTCAGACACACTGATCTGCACCAGGTGGCATTTTTTTGTACGCAACTGATTATTAATAAAATTACACTTTTTATTGTGTTATGCTTTTTCTATTAGGTGACTATGTACTTAATAGTACTTTTTGAGGAGGACAACAAAACTGGCCCAGTAGCAAAGGAGTGGTTTTCCGATGGCCTTGCTTGGTGGCCTCCTTACAGGGACAAGTGCCACATACTGCGAACGGTTCAAAAAAAGGTGGTCCCAAACCCATTAAAGGGTTGGAAACAATTTGCTGCACGTGTGCTTTACGAATCAGGTCATTTTTTTTTTTTTTTTTTTTTTTTTTTTTACATGTTGTTCTGATATTGTTAACTATGATCACCACATCTACACTCTATACTTTGACTTATTCTACAAAGATTAGGTTATAGTGGAATAGCTAACTAATATGCTAAATGTTGCTTTCAGATTCAATTGCTAAAATCCAAGCAAAGTGGGAAAGGTCATGTGTGACATCAGACCTTAACACCGACAAAGAACTTGAAGAACAAATTACAGCAGTACGACAACGGAGGAAGTAAGCTCATGTTTCTGTTGAATATGAAATAGTTTGACTAACAAAAGAAAATGAATGGAACGCTGTTATTTCTTTATGGCTGAGGGATATGTCATATTTGTTTGTAAATTTGCTTGTATAATATGAATATGAATAAAGATTAAATAATAATTTATTTACTTACATAGACCAACACGTCTCAGGTCACCATCACCCTCATCATCACTTCCATCAGAGGAGGATGACCATTTGGTGACCTACCCACCTAAAACGGCAAAAAAGGTTTGACCTCCCAGAAACCTAACAGGCCCTCCTCCCTTACCCTTGCCAGTAGTTTCCAGACCAAAGAGCACAGATGCCATCAGAGCTGGTAAGCCTGTTATTATCTGTATCAAAGTAAAAATTACAAAGTCACAACTAAGACTCAACATTACTAGACATAATACAACAAAGAATATGTTAAAGGCAACAGAACATCTCTGTACCTTTGCATCACCTGTATCTGTCAGGGTTGGTGAGGGAAAGTGGTGAGGATTCATAAAAATGTTTTATTAATGGTAAAAAATGCAATATAAACAACCCCTTGTTAAAAAATTAACAAAACAAACTTAACTGGGCTGGACAGTGAAAGCAGAGCAGGACAAGACAGGAACATCTCAGTAAAAAAATGAAGACGATGGCACAGGACAGCAGACATGAGGAACCTTTAAACGATAACAAATTAAGAAAAATAGGTGAAGAATACACTAATAATGAGATAGCAAGATGGGAGAGACTATACAATAGACGAGAGCACATGACACCGGCCGTGTGCATTGAGGTAAATAAAGAATTGATTTTATATTTGCACTTTCACCTTCTTATTGTAATTTCAGAAAAGTATTCTTTAGAAATTCTGAATAGGGAAGTCATATTAGCTGCCAATGATCAAAGTACACCATAGCTCACGGATAATAAAATAGCACTAATGTTTTTTATAAGTAACACTTACAGCCGATTTCAGGCCGAATATTCAAAGTAGAATGACACAAACTCTCACTGTTCTAAAATAAACGATTGTGCTAATATAAAACATAGAGGTAAAGTTGGTTTTATATTTGCACATTCGTTCATTTAGCAGTCTCTGTATTGTTTACCATGTTACTTTGAATATTCGATCGGAATTAGCATGCAAGTATGACTTCAAAACAACAGTAATACTATTTAATTGACTGTGAACAATGTTGTACTTTGATAGTCATTTGCTGCTAATATGATTTCCCTATTTAGAATTTGAAAAGAATCTTTTTCTGAAATTATATTGTTAAGGAGAAAGTCTAAATATCCGAATATAAAACCAACTTTAACTCTATATATAAAACCAACATTACCTCAATGCCATGTGCTCACATGAAATGGGACTAGCACGCGCAGTTAATGAAAGCACTCATTAACTGCGTGTTCACATAAAAAACAGCATGCTTCAAGTGAACACAAGCCAAGTACTAACGCTACATATAACGGCAGCACAAGATTAAACGCAGGAAACGAGCGCACGATAAATAAATCATCACTTACCGTGCATTCATTGGCAGCATGGTTGTTCAAGCACCAACGCCGATCCAAAATTGAAACCAACTTGACAGAAGCGACGAGCCTAACCAGCATGCGCAGACAAATGACATGAACACAAAGACAAGCGAGCATGCGCGACCCGAGCCTCCTCGTGAACACGCGCTAACTACAAAGACGCACTCTGCAACCAAACAAGATTTAACATGATGAAGTGGCAGAGTCCTGACAGTAATACAACGAAGAAACAACAAAAAATAGAAATCGATAGTTGTCTTTCTAAATAGCTCAGTTGCGTATTTATTCGTCACTTTATTGTTACTTTTGTATCACTTTAATTGTTTAACAACTACACTGAAACTGAACACACATAGCCAAACGTATATTAATCATATGTTCATAGTGAATACACTGTGTAAATACAAATTATTCTGCCTATCAAATGTGTATATTACTGTTTGCTGGGTCATAATGTTATTAAGATATTTTCATACACAGCAAAATCACGGGTGTAAAATTTGCAGGGACGGTGTAAAATTAACAGTGTTGGCATTTTTTTAACACTACATGGCAATAAAATAACATTGCTGTTGTTTTTTGTAAGACAGTGTTGGTGTGAAATTTAAGTGTATTTTCACATTACACCCAAAGTGATGTAAAAAGCCACGCCTCTACTTAACGTTAGACCAACAGTCTGTGTCCGCCATTTTCTTCTACTCGAGGCTGAAGAGGACAACGGTGAAGAAAAAGCAGGTAAATCACATTCTTACACGATATAACTTAGCAAAATTAAATCTTTATATCTACTAAGGCCTACGCGAGTAGGCCCGGATGTCGTGGACACCTTTGATCAATTTGTTCCTTTGTAAAGATAAATCGGAGACATGTTTGTACTAATTTGATACCCCGGATCATATTTGCTTGATTTAAAATTAACGTTAGGTTACCAGCGTTAATTAATTATGTGTCCATGATTTACATAAATTGAAGCAGTGTATTAATAAATTGTGAATTCATAAAACAAATTCCTAAATTGTGGCCACGTCAAGTAGGTATGCCTCTTTACATTGCGCCTTTTAACTTACACGTTAAAAGCACACAGTTGTTCATAAGGATAACACGGAATTTATTGTTTGTAACTTTAAAAACACTGAATTCTATAAAAAGATAAAATATCAAGGGCACAGGAGAATTTACAGGGGTTAGAGGCCTAATAGGCGGATGAATCCATGACACACCCTAGCACACCTAGAAGTGCGGCGTAGGCGCCATCTCACACGTTGTTTTTAAAGATGCAGCGCCAACAGGCATCTCTCAACTGGTGCGTGACCAGAATTATACTGTTCAGCTAGTCGCTAGGTGAGTTCCCAGCTTTAAAATCTACCCTCGTCGAACCGTGTTTAAGGTGTTTATTTGACGACGCTAGTTGCTGTTTTATTGTCTGTGAAAACTACGGGTGTGTAACGGATCACGGTCGATCCGTGATCCGTACACAACCCACAGTTCGGAACGCATGTGGCCCGCTCATTAATAACTTTTTGGAATTCGTATGTTAATCCAACATTGATAACATTTTTAGAAAGATCGCCTCCCGCGTCCGTCAAATCACGTGTATGAAAGCATTTTGCCTTCCCTGTAAAATATAATGATGACTGAAAAAGTTGTGGTGGGACCAAATGCTTTTTTAGGCTATTAAAGGTGTTTCTGTCACTGTTTGTTTAGCCTGCATTAATGCATTCAGTGTAAAGCTGCACAATTAAACATTAAAAGATCGTGGTCTCAATTCAAACCTGAGCAACATGAATGATAAAGGATAATGATTTGCATATCATTCGAAGCACTGCGTTCAAATCTGCGTTTGATCGAGATCAGTTTTTACACTTTTTTTTTCAGTTACAAACAATTAAATAACACAACAGTACTGGGAGAACAGTTTAGTCCAGATATAAACACTGATGTTTATGTAAAAGATTAAAATCACCGTTGAATGGAACGTGATGTGAATTTTGTAGCAATATCGTTGTGTAACCAATGGATGGCGACAAACAACCAGCAAAATTATGTCTTTGAATAGGTTTTCAAAAATTATCCACCTATAATAAGCATGAAGTTTTATGAGTGAATTATTGAACCATTAATTGACAATAAATATGATCTGTTGTACAAGATGTTAGATTTTTATATTTAGCATTATCAGCAATTAGAAATATCACCAAACCAACACTTTATTGGGACGAAAACATCACTCACTGTTTAATAACTTATAAGAAAAACTTGCTTGGTTGGTTTAAACGTTTAATTTATGAGTTATATGTTGTTGTTTTTTTATTTTATTTTTATATTGGTCTCATCTCAAAAGCTTGACAAAACATTTCATATACTGTATATGCTAGCTTGGTTAAAAAAAAGGTACACATATTGATTTGTAATTATCCTAATAGAGTGAGTGCTTCATTCCGAAGAAATGCTGGTTCAAGTGGAGTGTAAAGGGAAGCCGAAATGGATCCGAATACCAGTGAAAAATGACTGTTTTGACTTTTGTGAATTCATTAAAGAAGGTAATTTTTTTTTTTTTCAAATGTAGAATAATATTAAGTTTATTGTAACAGTATTATTTTCTTTGAAATTATTATTATTTATATTAAGTAGTCATCATTTATCCATTAAACATTCAATATTGTAAAGTATTATAAATTGACTTGATCCTAATTAATATTGATCACACTTTTTTTGCATATAGTAATGTTAACAAATGTTTGTACAGTGTTTTTCTATACATTTGACTTTAATTCTATCTTACTGATCTGAATAGTTATTTATTTAAACATATTGTATTAGTATTTTTATGTATTGCTTGCATTTGAAAGTAATATCAAATTATTCAATTGTCATTTCAGTATGTTTGAACATGTAATCAAATTGTATTTTCTACTTCTAAGCTTCAGCAAAGTTCAACTTGCCGCATGGAGCCAATGTGGTTCTTAAAGACTCTGCAGGAGTTGATGTTGATGCTGATATTTTTGATGAGATTGTGAGAACATCTAAGGTGTCCTTCAAAATTTTGGATTGTGATACAGCAGGTAAGAAACTCATGACCTGCTGCCATGTTCAAAAATGTATGATCTAGTTTGTGTTCTCAAGCATCTTTCGTCACAATACATGATGCTAGCATCTGTTTTTGTAATGTTTATGTTGTCTTGTGTGCTGAATGTGATTCTAAGATAATGTTCCACAAGCTGAGACTTATTTCTCTGAGCTGTGGTGCCCAGAGTTGTCATTTTCATCAGAATCAGAAAGCTTTGATTCCACAGTGATTCCGCGATTCCGCAAAAAGCGATTCTTAGAAGAACCTTCTAACTGCAATGTATCAAAAGATGTGAGTTATTTTTCCTCTCTTGCTTAAGTTTTATACTTGAATGATAAAATTTGATACTGTATCAATAATCTTACGAACATTAGTGTATCAAAGATTGGTTAATTTACATTCATCCTGTTTTTATATAAATATATTTATATACATTCATACAGCTAGTGCAGCGCTGCACTCAAAACCAGGTGGCTCTGATATATTGAAGGAGTATGAACAAACAAAGAGTCTGTCTGACAAGACACGAAGGAAGCTGGTAAACATCCTTGTGGCTGATATGGTAGAGATGCATGGGTAAGTGACCCCCCCCAAGAAAAAAGTATACTGCACTGGTATTTTTACGTTTTCTATGCATAATCTTTTTTTTATGCTGTGGTGTAGGAGGATTCCACCAGTCAGTATCCGTGTAAGCTATGCTCTTGGAATCATTACTTTGTTCCCCAATTTGAAGGACTCTTCTCTTCTCACCGACTGGTTATGTAAGTAAATACAGTACATAGACCATACCCTCTATCTTTATTTCAGCACATATCTGATGTCTAGTCATTAAAATTATTTATATTACTGAGATATGTTTAAGTGTAGTTATTCAAAGCAACATAAAAGTGGGCAGATGATTTATCAGATTTTTTACCTTTATCTGCACATTTTCTTCTAGAAAACATCTGCAGGATTCTGTGGAAGTATTGTAAAAAATATCAAGCTTAGAGTACTGTTATTGGTAGCTGTAAGTGTCATAAAATAATTCTATATTATTTTCTAGTTTGGGTAGTGCATTGTTTGTTATGCACAGAAATTCTGTAAACAATATATTATTTTGCAAAATTGTGTCCATGTGATACTGCCTGAGCCTGAAACATTGATGACTTATAGATGGTAAATGTTTGACAGGAACAGTTCTACGATCCACACAGTGGCCAGGGTTATATTGCCTACAGACTGAAAACTGTTCAGCGCAACTCTGTGATTAAATTGAGGGGGGCATCAAAGGTGGTTTACCAAGATGGTCCTAAGACTTTGCGTGAGACCTCTTCAACAACTGAGCAGCTGTCAGGTGATGAATGCACAGAAGCTGTATCCATGATGAAGCATTCAACGGACACACAAGTTATTAAGGATAAAATGAAGACAACATTCAAGTACAGACAGAATTTGATGCATGATCCAGACAAATCTTCACTCATTCTTGATTACTTTCCCCGATTTTTAGATACAACAGGCTTGGTGAGAAATATAAAAATTTTGTTGTTGATTGTATATTTAATTGTAATGTATGTTATTGACATCTTGATTTTTCTGTGTGATAGATTGACCAAGACTTTACTATGCTTTTTGGAGATGACATTTCAAGCAAATTTATTGCAAAATGGCCAACATTCTACAAGCCAAGATTAATTGCTGACTGCAAAAACCTGCATCATGGTGCACAAGTGGATGACCTTTTGTCTGCTCTGGAGGAGTCTCATTATGGCAAGTATAAATGTTTTTTTTTTTTTTGTTAAGCTGGTATAAGGTTTAACTGAGTGCTCTATCCTTCTAGGATTTTTGTTCGTTACTCAAATGTCACACACCTGAGGATGAGACTTTAATTTGTGAATTTGAACATGAAAAATCTGTCAGCTGTTATATAAAAGAAACGCTGTTTGAAATCTCTCATCATGTCTCATCAGGTGGGGACAAGCATCAAGGCATTTCTTGAGCGAGTTGGATCTACACAGCCCTTTCTCCTCTGTGTTGGAGAAAAGAGGAGTAGCATTCAGAAGTTTTACATCATCCTGGACCAGAAGGCCATTCCCTGCATGGTGCAGACAGCTGTTGCAGCCTTTGATGAACTCTTTAAGGCACACTTTGTTTTTGCTGTATCGTATGATGAGGCCTTGTGCAACTTCTACACGTTCATTCAAACAACGGTGTATGGAATTGATGTGGGCACTGCCAAGGAAAGTCCAAGGGTCAAGTAAATCCGTGTGAGAATTCACAACACTGAGGTTTGACTCCCCCTTCCCCCCAGCATCTTGCTCAAACGTTCTCATGCTTTTGTTGCAAGGTACACCACAGAAGTTCTTCAAGTTAGTTTCAGCATGGTTTGTAGCCAGGGCGTTCATTAACGGTGAAATGTGGCGAACTCTTGAGTCTATGTTTACGAATTCTGAACTTTGCAACTTTTTCCAGCAGGATGGCATTTACAAAGACATTAATGATGGTTCTTACACCAAAAAGCATGTGTTATTTGGTCAAAAAGACAATGCTCTTCGAATGCAGTTATACTACAACAATTTTGAAACCACAAATCCACTTGGATCCAAAAAAGGAATTCACAAACTTTGGTTGCGTTTATTTCATTTTAAGAAACTTGGCCCTCTGTTTTAATGAACATCCATCTTGTGGTCGTTTTCCATTCAGAAGACTTTAAAAAAAATATGGCTTTAGACCAATCTTAAAGCCTCTGATAGAGGATCTAAAAATTCTGGAGTCAACAGGAATCAATGTACCCTTCTCAGATACTATGTTACAGGGTTCTGTCATTCAGGTTACTGGTGACAATTTAGCTTTACATGGACTGTTTGGTATGGTTGAGTCGTTCAGTGCAACCTACTGTTGCTGGTTTTGCTTAACTGACAAAGCAAAGTTGCAGTCAGTATTTAGTGAAGATGATCTAGATTTGATTATTTGAACAAAAGAGATATATTCAGAACATTGCAGTGCTCTAGCACAAGATCCCAATCTTGCACCACTGTTTGGTCTTAATAGAACTTGTCCACTCAGTTCATTAGTTTTCTCATTCTTCAGAGAAGTTTGCTGTTAACATTATGCACGATTTACTCGAAGGGTTTGTGCAGTATGAGTTAAAACTGCTTTTTCAGTACTTTCTTAAAGACTGCATTTCATCAGATACACTTTCATGTACATGCACTCTGTTTTGAGGAGGTGGGTAATATTTTTACTCTCATTTGTGTGAATGATTTGATGTACTATAGACCATATGACAGACAGTTTTCATATGACAGTGATGAGAACTTTTTCCTTGTGTTTTTGTTTCAGATTGGAATTAACTGCAAACTGTTAAGGTTTTTAAATGCAGTGAAATGTTGTGTCTGAATGGGAATGTTAAATGTGGTGTACCTAATTAAAGTTTTTGCAAACCTTTCTGCAACTGTCATGTCATTTTAATTTTGTTGAAGGAACCAAAACGTAACACAAGTGCTACTATAAATCAGTATTTTCAACACTCATCAATGCTATATTATATGGTACTGTAATTGAGTACCAACACTGGTGTAGTGCAGAAACAACAACAAATAGTGTTGAATTTACACTCAAAGAGTGTGAAAAATTTGACACTGTTGGTGTTATTTTTACAACAGCGATTTTGCTGTGTACATATGCAATAATTCAATAAATACATTATAGAGTTCACAAATTTTAAAGTGGGTAGAGCTTTCTTGTTAAGAGAGTCTCTGATACTGGTAATATACAAGCATAATTTAGTCATTAATATCTTAACATTTGGTTTCTTATTAGTAATTTTACATTTATGAATGTACCATTTTGTTAACAACATAAGCAAATTAAATAAACAAAACAATTTTCCTCTTGATTAGGATAGACAGTAAAGCCAAAAAGTACATTTTCCCATAATGATGACAGAGGTTTTGAACACTGACAGTTGTTATTAATACATTTTTGCACTTCACCCCATACTGTAAGTTGAATATGCACAATGCCAAAATAAGTGTAAAACCATCTCTTCATATTCATTACAAAAACACAATTCACATCAATCCCACTTTTACATTTTTGTAAATAATGTTTTGCTGGATAAAATCTGTGTAGAGGTTTATAGAATATTTCTTTAATTTGATTTCTAACATGCTTTTATATTTTATACCCTAATTTTTAACTTGAGCCTATCAGCACAGTGTTCAAACAACACAGCTTGAAGATCAACATCGAATCTACGAACTTTCTGGAATATAGATTTACTAACAAAAGCGGATTTATCGACCAAACAATCCTCCCGCTACCAGCTGCTTACATTCCTGAGACTGGAAAACACGGCTGTGAAAATGGCTCCGGAGCGGATAACATCAGAATCTCACTGCTGTTCAAACTGCCACAAACTTTTACAAAAGATTGCAGTTCTTGAAACAAAGTTACTTGCGATCCGACCAGAACTGCCGGAACATACAGGACTGCTTTATTGTGGACCGTCGCAGCCTTCAGCCGGTGAGTTCCATAAATTTACTCCAGCTACTGTTTTGAGGACAGAAAAACAGAATGAAACTATTGAAAATGAGCGAAACAAATGGCATAAACAGGGTGCGAGACCAAAGGGTACTCGCGGGGTCAGATCATACGCTGCTGCATTAGCGTGCTCTACCCCAAATACAGCTCGGACTCAAATACAGCTTCAGAACAGATATGAAGTTTTGAGTAATATGGGTGAAGAATCCCCAAATGCAGTCAGACAGAGATCGCATGTCTCAGCAGCTAATTCAGCATGGAACAGAGGCTCAAGGCCGACTAGACAGCGCCATTCTGCTCCGAGCGCACCTGAGATAAGAACACTAGTTGTAGGAGATTCAATAATCAGAAATTTTAGGAGCAGAGCTACAAAGACATACTGCTTCCCTCATGCAACAGTTTCTGATATAAACAAAGAACTACAGGAAATTCTGAAAAAGCACGAGAATGCAAAACGGATTATCATCCATGTGGGGAAAAATGATATTCGGAAGGAACAGTCAGAACTGCTCAAGAAAGATTTCTGTGAGCTCTTGGAAACAGTTGATAGATTGAAGATTCAGTCATTTATCAGTGGACCACTCCCTGCAAGAGGGACAAATATGTTTTCACGGCTTCTTGGCCTAAATGTATGGCTGCAGAAAACATGTTACAGGAAAGGACTGAATTTTATTGACAACTTCAATCTCTTCTGGAATCAAAGACAACTGTTTACATCAGACGGCCTTCATCCAAACAAACTTGGTGCAAAAGTGCTAAAGGACAATATCTATTTCTCCCTCCATCATCCATCGGCTGTGTATGCCACTGAACTCACACACACACCTAGAAAATGCCTGAATGATCACAGGGCCTCAAATCAGCTCCCGAGTGGACTTGGGGCTGACGCATCACACAAGGACAGTGATAACGCTACGCAGCCAAAACAAGTACTATTGAAAGAGACACACTCACCTCCCCTGTGCTCAACACAAACAGACTGTGACGCATCAGAACAGCATCAAGTCTCGTCACTCAACAATGATCCTCAGGAAAACAGCCAGGAAAACTTATTTCAGCAGCCAGAATCTCCAGACCCACAGCCTCTGTCACCAGACACATTCTCACTGTCACCCTGCTCGCCTCTCTTGGGTTTTTCAAAAAAGATGGAGGAACTGGTGTATGCTGGAACTAAACTTTCACACTCCATTGCCGCAAGCCCCCAGCTATCAACCAAAAAGCGGCCTGCTCCACAACCGCCTCTGAGCCCACCTGGAAGATCCCTCCGACTTTTGCCACACCGCCAGGCCTCAACCAATGCCCCATCATCAGCTGGTGAACACAACAGCTCAGAGTGATGTGTGTCGGGGGCCTGCTTAGATAACAGTGTTTTTATCAAATGTTTACAGAACAAGCAGGAACCCAGTGTGGCTGTAGCCTCTACTCAGATATGTGTTATATTACGTGACAGAAAACCGAAGACTTCTTCAGGCCGTATAGCAAATCATTCAAATTTGATGTCTATTAAATGTAATTCTGAGACTACTGTAGGGAAAACAGCTAAAACTGTTAAGTTAGCACTTTTAAACATCCGATCACTTAACAATAAGTCACTTTTAGTCAATGATTTTATCAACACAAACTGCCTTGATTTTATGCTTTTAAATGAAACTTGGCTAGATGACAGTTGTAGCGCAGCAGTTCTGAATGAAACAGCTCCTTTAAACTTTGATTATTTGAGTGTTTGCAGAGCTAATAGGAGAGGTGGAGGCATCGCTGCCCTATTTAAAGATGTCTATGAGTGTAAACAAGTGTCATTTGGTGACTATTTGTCCTTTGAATATCTGAGTATAGCACTAAAGGGTGCTCCACGCATTTTACTGATCATTATCTACAGACCTCCAAAATATTCTCCAACTTTTATTGATGATTTTACAGAGTTGTTATCAATAGTAACCTCTGAATTTGACTATTTTACTATTGCTGGGGATTTTAATATTCACATTGATAATCCAGAAATCAATGCTGTAAAAGAACTCATAACTGTGTTTAACACTTTTGATCTGACTCAGCATGTTCAAGGACCCACACACAATCGTGGACACACTCTTGATCTACTTATAACTAAGGGTCTACACATTTCATCGACTATTGTTAAGGATGTTGCACTATCTGATCATTTCTGTATTTTCTTTGATATATTGATCACTCCAGCCATTAAAGACAGATCTGTCTTTGTCAGAAAGAGATACATAAATGAGAACACTAGTGAGCAGTTTATGAAGGCCATATCGCTAGCACCAAGCATATCTGCAGACTCTGTTAATTCTTTTCTTGATTTGTTTAACTCTAAAGTTAAGAATGTCATAGATGACATTGCTCCTGTTAAAGTCAGGAAGAGAACTGGGATGAAAAATGTGCCTTGGAGGAAAACAACAGCAGTTCTAATGCTGAAAAGACAGTGCAGAAAAGCTGAGCGTATGTGGAGGAAGACGAAACTAGTAGTCCACTATAATATCTATAAAGACAGTCTTCATGCTTTTAATGTGAAACTAAAAACCGCTAGGCAGACTTTCTTTTCAACCCTTATAAACAGCAATCTAAATAATACTCGCTTCCTCTTTGCAACGGTAGAGAGACTCACAAACCCCCCCAGTAGGATTCCCAGTGAACTACTCTCGGAAAGTAAATGTAATGAGTTCGCTCATTTCTTTACTGATAAGATCAATAATATCAGAAAGGCAATCAGCTCATCCAATCAGCCAAGTTGTGTCGAAGTCAGACAAACTCAACCACAACTTAAGAAATCAGACATTATGTCTGATTTCATGGCAATTAATGGTAAAATCTTAGAGGAGATCGTGCAAAGTATGAAAACATCAACCTGCAGTCTTGACACGCTCCCCACATCATTCCTCAAAACGGTGTTTAACTGTTTAGAAATGGATCTCCTAAAAGTGGTAAATGCTTCACTCCTCTCAGGGATTTTTCCAAACTCACTTAAAACTGCAGTTGTTAAACCCCTCTTGAAAAAGAGCAATCTGGATAACACACTATTGAGCAATTACAGACCGATCTCAAATCTCCCTTTCATTGGAAAAATCATTGAAAAAGTTGTTTTCAACCAGGTTAACACGTTCTTAAACTCCAAGGGGTGTTTAGACAATTTTCAATCTGGTTTCAGAGCACATCACAGTACAGAGAGCGCTCTTATAAAGATAATCAATGATATCCGCCTAAATACAGATTCAGGTAAACTAACAGTGCTGGTTTTGCTCGATCTTAGTGCTGCATTTGACACTGTCGATCACAGCATACTTCTGGATAGGCTGGAAAATTGGGTTGGGCTGTCTGGGACGGTCCTCAAGTGGTTCAGATCTTACCTTGAAGGGAGAGGTTACTATGTCAGTATAGGTGACCATAGGTCGAGGTGGACACCGATG
This sequence comes from Danio kyathit, assembly GCA_903798195.1. Classification (NCBI taxonomy): domain Eukaryota; kingdom Metazoa; phylum Chordata; class Actinopteri; order Cypriniformes; family Danionidae; genus Danio; species Danio kyathit. The sequence goes on from CAIGQS010000003.1 coordinate 1,840,341, forward strand.
ACATGTGGAGTCCCACAAGGCTCGATTCTGGCACCTCTCCTGTTCAACCTTTATATGCTCCCTCTGAGCCAAATAATGAGAAAGAACCAAATTTCCTACCACAGCTATGCTGATGACACTCAGATCTACTTAGCCTTAACGCCTAATGACTACAGCCCTATTGACACCCTCTGCCAATGCATTGATGAAATGAACAGTTGGATGTGCCAAAACTTTCTTCAGTTAAACAAAGAGAAAACTGAAGTCATTGCATTTGGGAACAGAGATGAGGTTCTCAAGGTGAATGCGTACCTTGGCACTAAGGGTCAAACAACAAAAAATAAGGTCAAGAATCTTGGTGTGACTCTGGAGTCAGATCTGAGTTTCAGTAGTCATGTCAAAGCAGTTAGTAAATCAGCATACTATCATCTCAAAAACATTGCAAGAATCAGATGCTTTGTTTCCAGTGAAGACTTAGAGAAACTTGTTCATGCTTTTATCAGCAGCAGGGTGGATTACTGTAACGGCCTCCTCACGGGCCTTCCCAAAAAGACAGTCAGACAGTTGCAGCTCATCCAGAACGCTGCGGCCAGGATTCTGACCAGAACCAGGAGATCAGAGCACATCACACCTGTCCTCAGGTCTTTACACTGGCTCCCAGTTACATTCAGAATAGATTTTAAAGTATTATTACTTGTCTATAAATCACTAAATGGCCTAGGACCTCAATACATTACAGATATGCTTACTGAATACAAGCCTAACAGATCACTCAGATCTTTAGGATCATATAAACTAGAAATTCCAAGAGTTCAGTCAAAGCAGGGTGAATCAGCTTTCAGCTACTACGCCCCTCGCTGCTGGAATCAGCTTCCAGAAATGATCAGATGTGCTCCAACATTAGGCACATTCAAATCCAGACTGAAAACACATCTGTTTAGCTGTGCCTTTACTGAATGAGCACTGTGCTACGTCCGACAGATCGCACTATTATGTTTTTCTCTTTTTTTTCATTCTTTTTTAACCTGTTTTAACACGTTTTTATATGTTTTTATCTGTTTTTTTTATTATCTGTTTTTATTTTATTTTTTTTCTTATTCTTGTTTCTTTTATTCCTGTTTATGTAAAGCACTTTGAATTGCCACTGTGTATGAAATGTGCTATATAAATAAACTTGCCTTGCCTTGCCTTGCCTTGCCTAACATGATATTTCTGTAGTAACAGCCAGACTTTTCTTTCTTCCAGCAAATCAATTCACCCTTTAATAAAGACATCCAATAAAAATGCATATAAGGTACAGTAATGATTTCTTTTTGGAAAAAAAGAACAAATAGCTTCATTATTACCCTTGGTATTTATTGTAAAACAAAATTTGCCAACATAAGATTTAGTAATATCAAAAGACTATGTATCAGTAGGATGGTCTTGATTAATACCTCTAAATAACATATGGGTCTCTGAAGGAATTGATTAAGACCATAATAGATTAATGACCATGATAGGAGCACTTGTTTGTGGAAGGCAGATAATTTAACTGGAATTTTGTCTATATTATAATTACCCATCAAAATAAAACTAAGACCAGCTGCATTTGATAAAACATGACGATCTCCGCTTTGAAGTGCATACGGCACATGAACGTACTTCCCCATATTACTTGAAACGACGTTCATCCGGTCTAATTAATTTTACCCATGATTTTCTCTGTCCTTCGTCTTTCAGGAAATCATGTGTAAGATGTTATATCAAGAGTTTAGGATAGTGGGTCTGTGTCAGCAGGTTGGTTCCTCCCCCTTTCTGGTCACTTGGAGTTGTGGGACTGGAGTTGGCATGGCACAGGTAGGATTGGGATTGATTCTGAGTTCAGCTGGGTGGCAAACGACCAAGACAGCACTCTTAGGTATTGGAGGGAGTTCGTCCACAAGTGTTCGTGTGATGCAATGATGACCTGAGGCATCAGGTGTTGAGTTAGCGTCTAACTCTGGTGTTCAGGTACAGTCAATTGCATGTTTGAAGTTATGGTGCCTACAGGTCTCTGTAAGTGAGGTGCAGAAGTGCTGCTTCGTGAGGTCGTGGCTTGTCAGGCAGAATCAGGATTTTCTTTCCTTTCCCACTTCCGATCCTCTTCCCTTCGTCGGAAGAACTCTTTCAGGATCATTTTCATCAGTTCTTGAGGGTCAAAACATGGTGATGTTTTCCCTTCTGGGGATTCAGTTCGAGCGTGATCAGCGTAGAATCTTTGTGAGTTCTTTCGTCGACCTCTTGGGCTGGTTGTGTCAAGGTGATAGTGTTTTACCTTAGAGGTATCACTGGATTCCAACGAGCTTGTCCCCCTTTGGTTTGCAAATGAGGTGGACCTGTCTCTCCCCGTGACGTTCAGTTGAGTGTTGTCGTCCAGGCAGTCCATACCATCGGCTGTCCCACTGTTTAGGTCTGGTGTCAGCATGACAGTCTCGTTGTCTGTTGTAAGACGACACATTCCACTCACTGGGAGGTAGTTTAGCATTGTCTGGGCCCTGCGCACCCTCAAGGGCCAGATCTTGACTTTGAGTGTTGAAGTCATAAACAGCAGAGATTTTGACACCCTTTCCTAAAGTCGTCTTTTGTCTGACGTAGGCTTTATGTGCCAAATCTCGTAACTGCTGAGTGTTCATTGTGTGGGGGCATGCGAGAACCCCAAGATGGTGGCTTACCCCAGGATGAAGGTTTCTCAAGAAGAGAATTTTGAAGGTCAGGTCCTCTTCCATCTCAGGTTCATTGCGGGCGCCGAAGTAGGCTCGTCTGAGTCTGCTGTAGTAGGTTTGAGCAGACTCATGGCACCTTGTTCCGTCTCCAGGGCAGCTGCAAGTCCTTGTTCAGACTCTGGGTCATCAAACTCTCTGATGAGGGCTTCTTGGAGCAGAAGGTAGTCAGTCTTTGTGTGAGCAGGCTGACAATCAAGTAAGCTGCGTACTTCAGGGCTGGAGGTTGCTCGGAGCAAATACAGTCTATCTTTGTCAATGACATTGGGTCTCACTTCCAGGTGAAAGTTAATGTCTTGTAGATAGGCATGAACATCTTAGCTGCCTGGCAAATTCAGCGTGAACTTGCCCAGGTTCTTGACTAGCTTGTCAAGGTCTCTGAGGTCCAGGCCACCTAGTGATGCGTGGCTGGCTGGAACAGAGGGAGCTGGTGAGGGTTTTAGCAGTGACCCCTCATCTTTATCATTGTGTGACAGTTTATATGCATGCTTAACTTCATCTTTAATGCTATTGGACTCTTCTTTGATGTAGTCCAGCTGCTGTGTGAGTCGTCTGATCTCCTGTCTTGCTTCAAGCAGGTGAGCTTCGAGGGCTTTGTTTCTACTGTTCTTGTCTTTAGAGTCAGCAACCTCTTCTAGTAGCTGTTCGACGTACTCAAGCTTGTTAGCGACATCAGCATGGTCGGCTTTGGCTTGTTCCATTTCTTGGGTGGTGGCGGCTAGAGTCTCTTGAAGTTTATCGATCTCCTCTTTGGCAGCTTGATCAGTCTCATCTGGCTGTTCCGGTCGTTCCTGAGCCTCCAGTTCTAGCTGGTTGATGCGGGTTTGCACGCATGTCAGCGTGTGCTTGAGCTGGGCGGAATGCCGGTCACTCAGTTTGAGGGTGGCGATGAGAGTGTGACTCAAGGTACCTGTGATCTTGGCTAGGTCTTTGTGATTGTAGCTTTTGCTTGGGTCTTGCTTCATGAGGCTGTTTAGGTTCTCATCCAGCTGGTCCTGTGTTAGGTGCTGTAGCGTTTTGGCAGCCTTAGGGAGGAGGCTGTCCGTTGCAACACGTTGAAACAGCCATGTTTCTAGGTCTTTCCAGTGGCCAACAGGGTCTTTGGGGAGAGCCATGCTTTGCGGCGGTGAGGGGGAAGACCTAAAACTGACACTGACACAGACCTAGGAGAGAGAGAGAGAGAGAGAGAGAGAGAGAGAGAGAGAGAGAGAGAGAGAGAGAGAGAGAGAGAGAGAGAGAGAGAGAGAACAAAACAATCAAGTGGCAAACAAAAGTGTCAGGGTGTATTATCAAGTGTAAGCTACTGTTGAGTGTGGAATAAACAGGTGGCTGTTGTTCTCTGTGACTGTGATCCTCTGGGGGGTGTGCGTCTAACTTGTAGTCTCTGTGGGGACAGTCAGTAACACACACAGTTAGGACAGCTAGAGAACCGAGGAAGAGAAGAAGACTGATAAGGAGTAGAATGATAATTGGCTGCTTCCAGGTTCCTAGAGAGAACGTTTCCTTCAGCTTTGTCAAACGTGAGGTGAAAGGATGCTTCTAGGCTGGAAGTTGGAGATGGGGAGCTCTAAGCACCAGGACTGTGATTGTTATTTAATTTCCTCCGAGGTGAAAGAAAGTGCAATAACAATGACAGTATTGGTTTCTTACTCATTAGGATTGACACCATACACCAAGTAGACCACTTTTGGATGCGAATCTAAAATCAAATTTGAAAACGCCTGTCTTCTGGTTGATCCGTTTCATCCTTGATTGGGTAGCGTCCTATGGCGAGAAAGGGTAGAGAGAGAGTCAGATCATTTAAACGTAAAATGTTTAAGTCTTACAAACATCTGTTAAATGTTTCAAACGTTCTCTGCTTTCATGATTCCCACAGGTACAATCCCAAAATGGCAGCGGTAGTCAACTCAGGAAAAGACAGTTAAAAGAAAGAGTAGAAAGTGGAGCGAGTTTCCAAATTACAAAGTTGACAAATTGGTGGCGCTGTTTAACCTGTTATAGGGGTAAACAACACATTGTTAACCTGGTTGGTTGGAATAAACACAACACATAAGTAAACCTATGGCTATTATTCAGAATATCAAATTTTGCCTTGGTTCTAACATTTAAAAGAATTGTCTTTCTTAAGTCTCTCATTCATTTGCATTACTTGCTAGATATCCCTTTGTCTCTGAATTCTGTCTATCTAGCTGCAATTAGAATGTCTCGAGGGTGAACACATGATCGGTCGTTGAAAAGTCTCGTGATGCAAAAGTCTTGTGATGGGAGATCCTGAAGGCTCCATTGTCTTGGACGGCTAATTATTTAGGAAATTAGCTGCAGGGTCCGACCATCTGCTGCCATAGTATTGGGGGAAGAGAGTCAAATGAATTGGCCCACTATAATGTGATGGTATAGTAGTTAAATGAATTAGGCCATGTGGCTACCCCAAGACTTCAAGCCTGATTCGAACTGGTTTGATGAGTCCCTTCACATGGAAATTGAGGTAAGGGTGTCATTTTTTTGAGTTGGAGCAGCCGGGAACGCTGCAATAACATTGATGAGACGACTCTGCCATTCTTCTTGAATTGTTCTCTGATATCCACATAGACCTTCTCAAGATGGTGCCGCGGATGGCCGCCTCTGTTTGGAGCTCTCCAGTGTTTGTTAGTCTGTCCTGGTTTAAGTTTATCAAACACGATCAGTTATACCAGTGACGAGCTGCTGAACATTCGGCAGTGCACACCAACTAATCACCAACTGGATTTTTATTTCTCTGGCATTTTGCGGAACATTGTCGTTGGCGGAGCACCTGCACTGTGGAAACGCTACAAGACGTGCAGGCGTGGGAAGCAAGCCGGCGCGCTCGTCAGGCTGAGACAGCGTGGCTTCAGAACGGCGCTGCCCAGCATTCATCTGACAAATCTTCGCTCTCTTCCTAACAAAATGGACGAAATAATCCTGCTCACATGCAAAAACAAGAACTTTAACAACTCTGCTGCGTTGTGTTTCACAGAAACCTGTTAAAACGAAGCCATTACGTACAGCTAATTACACTTACCAGACTTTCAGCTGTACAGAGCAGATCGCAATACAGAGTCAACGGGCAAAACATGCGGTGGTGGGACATGCTTTTACATCAACAGAAGGTGGTGTATATCGCTTAGTCGCCAGAGCAGCTCTAGGACTCTCCGACCACTGACTGGTTCATCTTATACCAACTTACACGCAAACACGTAAAACTACTAAGCCAGTATTAAGAACTGTAAGAGATGGACCAACGACACAGAGCAGGTCTTACAAGCCTGTTTTGAATGCACTGACTGGAGTGTTTTTGAAGCTGCAGCCACCGACCTAGACAAGCTCACAGAGACTGTAACATCATACATCAGTTTCTGTGAGGAGTTATGCATCCCTACCAGGACCTACTTATTATTTAACAATGATAAACCATGGTTCACACTAAAACTTAGACAGCTTCGTCAGGCAAAAGAGGATGCCTACAGGAGTGGGGACAGGATCTTGTACAATCAGGCCAGGAACACACTGAAAGGAGATTGGTGTGGCTAAGAAGAGCTATGCCAAAAAGCTGCAAAACCAGTTTTCTGCCAATGACCCTGCATCAGTGTGGAAAGGCCTGAAAGACATCACTCACTACAAGACACCATCCCCCAACATCAACAGCAATAAACATCTTTTAAATGAGCTGAATATGTTCTACTGTAGATTTGACACCTCTGACCAGACACCTCACACCCGCCCGGACCATCTCCCTACACAGCCATAAACACATCCAGCCATCTCCCTCTCCCCCCTGCACTTCAGGTCAGTGAGGATAATGTGCGTCAGATCTTCAGTAAACAGAAGAGAGGGAAAGCACCAGGCCCAGACTGTGTTTCACCAGCCTGTCTGAGAACCTTCCGCTGACCAGCTGGCTCCCATTTTCACACAGATCTTCAACAGATCACTGGAACAGCGCAAAGTTCCATCCTGCTTTAAATGCTCCACCATCATCCCAATCCCAAAGAAACCAAAGATCACAGGACTCAATGACTACAGACCTGTTGCCATAACATATGTGGCCATGAAGTCATTTGAAAGACTGGTGCTAGCTTATCTGAAGGACATCACTGGACCTTTGCTGGACCCCCTGCAGTTTGCCTATAGAGCAAACCGGTCTGTGGATGATGCAGTCAACATGGGACTGCATTAAACCCTACAACACCTGGACAAACCAGGGAACTACGCAAGGATTTTATTTGTGGACTTCAGTTCTGCCTTTAACACCATTGTTCCATCACTGCTCGAGAACAAACTGACCCAGCTGTCTGTCCCTAGCTCTGTCTGTCAATGGATCACCAGCTTTCTGACAGATAGACAACAGCGAGTCAGAATGGGCAAAATCACATTCGACAGCCACACCATCAGCAATGGTGCCCTCCAGGGATGCGTTCTCTCCCCACTGCTCTTCTCCCTGTACACCAACGACTGCACCACAAAAGACCCCTCCATTAAACTTTTGAAGTTTGCGGACGACACTACTGTTCTCGTTCGGAACGGTGACGAGTCCGCATACAGACAGGCGGTGGAGCGGCTGGCTTTATGGTGCAGTTACAACAACCTGTAGCTGAACACACTCAAAACAGTGGAGATGAGAGTGGACTTTAGGAGAAACCCCCCTGCACTCCCCCCACTCACCATCATGAACAGCATTGTGGCTGCAGTATAGTCATTCAGGTTCCTGGGCACCACCATCTCTCAGGATCTGAAGTGGGACATTCACATAGACTCTATTGTGAAGAAAGCCCAGCAGAGACTGTACTTTCTTTATCAGCTGAGGAAGTTCAACCTGCCACAGGAGCTGCTCGTACAGTTCTATTCAGCTGTCATCCAATCCATCCTCTGCACTTCAATCATCATCTGGTTCAGCTCAGCTGCCAAAACCAACCTCTGTAGACTACAGCGAATAGTCCGGACTTCCGAACGAATCACTGGCACTACCCTTCCAACACTTCAAGAACTGTACTCTTCCAGAGTGAGTAAAATGGCTCGCAAAATCAAAACCCAGCACACTACCTGTTTCAACTGTTAGCATCTGGTCGGCGCTACAGAGCACCAAGCACAAAAACAGCCAGATACAGGAAAAGGTTCTTTCCTCAGGCCATCTACCTCATGAACAGTTAAATATTCTCCTACTGTGCAATAAACGTGCAATACTTTCTCATACACTTGTACACAGCACCTTATAACAATATACAATGCAATACTTTTTCCATTCACATTGGTACACAGCATCTTATAACCTGTATATTTACAAGAAATCTGTACATACAATTCAACATCCAGATATTTTTGACTAACTGCATCTCTGTTTAATGTTTATCGCCTTTTTCTTTTCTTATATTTAATTTTGTGTTGTCACTTGTTACTTTATGTACACTGGAAGCTTCTGTAGACAAAACAAATTCCTTGTGTGTGTGAAGCACACTTGGGCAACTGCTCATTGGAAGACAGTGCCATTAAGATAGACCAAACCAGATCACTTAAAAACCTACCGCAACAGTAAAACTTAGCTTTTTGCATAAGCTTGCTGCTGCTCCCTGCCCCCTCTCACCTTGCTCTCAGACACTGCACCGCCACGCAATCAGGTCGCAAAGAACTTTCCATGCAACCTCTTAAAAGTTTAGGAATCACCAAAACCGCAAAAAAATTCTTCAAACCGACTCTCAGAGTCTGTCACCCCGGTAACCCAGGACAACTTCCACTCACAAGCGAGTGAATCCCAAGGACGTCACTGAAGCTGAGTCACCAACCAATCAGGAACACCGTGTTTCGTCGAGGCCAGTCGGCGAAGGAAACTCAAACAAATGTTGTCTCTTGCTGATATGGTGCAAATTGATCTTAAGCAGTTAAAGAAAAGCCAAATCTCTGCTTTTGTGGTTTCTCAGGTGTGATTCTAAGATCTAGTAATAAGAGCTCAAATTAATTTGGGACGGTTGTCAACTCATTTTGCACAAGCACCAGAATTGAGAACCACTGCTCTGAGGTACTCAAAATAGCAAACTATCATACTCAAAATAAATTGCCTTCCTAGTTACTTCTCTACTTCAGTATTTCCCTGTAAATATTTCTTTACAATATTTAAAACAGTTTGATAATTTAGTCAATTAATTTCTCTGGAACAATAAGCACCCTAGGTTGCATAGGAGTACATCGCAACAGCATTTGATAAAAAGGGATTGGGGCTTCCTGAGTATTTATTTCATTATTACGCCTTCAGTCGGAGACATCTTGCGCACTGGTCCATCCCTCCTGAGAGAGCTCTATCTTAGTTTATGGTTGAACAAGCTATCCTACTTCCCCTTCCACCACTACAATGTCTATCCATCCATCTATTTATTCATTTTATTTTGTAAATGTGTTATTTTTGAGGCTGATCTCAAAAATATAATAATTTTTACTGACATAATTTTAGGTGCAGGCTAGGACTGTCTCTGACATTTGCAGATAACGTTGTTCTTTTGGCTTCATAGGACATGGACCTTCAGCATGCAGTGGGACGGTTTGCTGCTGAGTGTGACATGGCAGGGAAAGATACAGCACCTCTAGTCAGAAACCATGGTGCTTGACTGGAAAAAGGTGGCCATCTCCAGTTTGTAGGAGAGTCCTTACCCCAACTGGAGTTCAAGTATCTGCGTTTTTTTTCATGGGGAATGGAATGTGAGATTTAAAGATGGATCAGTGCTGCGGCAGCAGGAAAGCAGTTGATGTGATTGTCTGTTGTGGTGAAGGAGCTGAGACGAAAGGCAATGTTCTCAATTTACCGCTCAATCTAGGTTCCTACTCTCACCTATGGTCATGACCGAAAGGACAAGATCTCGAATACAATGGGACACATTTTACAAAGTGTTATGACCCGCTTGTTTAAGTCGCACCATAAAAAAGAGATGAGCCAACAAAGTAGCCTGAATGCAAATTATTTATTATAAAATATAACTCATAGAACAATCAATCAAAGCAACCAACAAATGTCTAGGGATAATAATAAAGATAAAGAACTTAGGATATAATCACAACAATCACAAAACCATAAGGTTAAAGAGTCAATGAGATGGCAGGTCTTAAAGGGTCACGAAACACCAAAACACATTTTTTGAGCTGTTGACAGTCATATATGTGTCCCACGCTGCTATAAACACTATAAGGACACATACTGTATATTGCACTAAAAAGTGAAAATTGGTTGTTTTGGCATTATTTTGAGCAAATTCGTTCTTCCGGTTTGAAACGAATGTTTGAAGCTGCGTCACGGCCATGAGATACTTAGGTATAAATCCAGCCTGGAGAGTCGCTGTCTGTCTTTTCGAGAACATAGTGACGTATCTGAGTGTGTGGCATTAATTCATGACAAAGACATGCTTCAAACCAATCAGCGCGCTCTATTGTGTATGACGTGAAACTTCATTAATATGCATGATAGCTCCGGAGACTGTTTACCTGTTTACACTGTTCAGATGGCAGAGAGACGCCACTTTGTGTTGCTAAAACAAGTGAAAGAACAAGAATTTGGAGACACGGGTCGTCGGTGTTGTGTTTATTTGTGTGCTGCAACGAAGGTTTTGTTTTCATTTTCCCTCTATGAGAGAGCAGCTTGTAAGAAAAAATGAGGACGACGTAGAAATCTCAATGAAGATGTTTATTCAGCATAGCAGTCTCAAAGTACACGGCAGTACCCTGGTTTCACCGGAGTCAGAATGAACCCTGAACTTTCTTAAACTCCCAACCTTTATACTGTTTTAGCTGTTGCCTTTAGACTTGCCTTTAGATGTAAATGAAGTTGCTCCTTGACTGTTGATCCAGCTGTAGTTCCTATCTCTCTATGTTAATGCAGTTTCAACACCATTGATGAGATGGTTCTCTGTGCACCACACCCATCCCCATTCTACAATTGTTACCATTTGGTCGAGATGTAGTCACCTCAAACAATGCAGAGACAACAAACTGTTGACTTCTCTTTTCTCTCATAAGTCAGCCCTTTTGGGAAATGAGCATCAATTCACCATTTAGAGTGGAAGTTGGGTCGAGGCAGACTCATCTCTTACAAGCTGGACTCACGTGTGGATTACAGTGCACGCGACAGCAATGCGTTTGTAAGGAACATTTTTACCCGAGAGCTTTTCGCATCTGGAAATGGTGAAATCCGGATTTGCCGCTCGTCTCCTTTTATAAAAAGACACAGCTCCAGTTTGATTGTCTGTCTACAGTTTTAGTAAATGTGTGCAGTGCCCTTTGTTTAACCCAGATTGCAAAGTTAGTTCGTATGGTCAGCAGTGCTCATTCAGTTTTTAAAGACATACCATAGTCAAAATTTAGTTACTAAGTTTACAGTATGTTAATATCACTGCAATATTATAGTATTATAGACTGAAAGATCCGCTGTAAATGCTGCTCTCCGAGTGTAAACATGTTAACACAAACTATTCCCGTCGTGCAGGATTTTCGCCGAATTTTGTGACAGGATAGTCTATACACACACGGCTTTCTGACGCTACCTACCAAGTACATAAGTTACAGAGAAATGTGGAGGATTTTTTTCTCCCATTCGCCGTGCGGTATTAAATCAGCCTCTGTGTGTTTGTTTTGCCTGTGAAACTTAGCGCGTGCCCAAATGGAAACACCCTTCTTTGCAAATCCTACCCTCTTTCCCTCCCCCGACACTCCCAGAGCTGGACACGCCCAACTTTCCTGACTTTTTTCAAACTAGAGGTGTAAAAACACCCTGCTGAGACAGGGGGGTTTCATGGCCCTTTAACATGAGGAGTCCTGAATAGCCACAGCGTCCTGTGGTAGCTAGCACAACAACTTTTATATACCCATTGATGAGTAATGCAGGCATCCAATCAGGATTTACCACATTCTCCAATCTGGAGTCTTGGGATCATCACAGTGTATCCATATGGTAAAACTTAATACCTGTCGCACTGATTAAATCATAAAATATTTGTCAAGTTTGTATTCTACTCAAAAAAGTAAATGTAGTAAACTAGAAAGAATCTTGAACCTAAAAGTAAAGAAACTTTACTAGTAAAAGATGCAACACAGGACAATTGAATGGGCTTTCTAAACTTGAGGCCCTGGTATAATGCAAACTAACCGTCCTGGAGCTCCACCATCTTTGATGTGCGGTGTCTTCCCAGTGATTTGTTTCTCATTCAGGGAGTCAGACAGAGAACATCATCCAAAACAACACTAGCTACATGAATACACTGGAGAGCGGAGTACAGATGTATCCGCACCTGTACAATCACTTGCAAAGAGATTTTAAGCCACAGAGGTGCTGTTTGCCAGATGTTTATGAACATGTTTATGTTCTCTCAGCCGCCATCATTGTGTTTACGGTAAATGCGAGGAGTGCAACACATTTACAAACCCACCTACTGCAGTGTAGGAGTGTTGGAAAACAGTATACCGTCACTCAGCCTTTTCAAATATTATTCAGACATGAAACAACCTGTGCACATGAGAAAATGTTTTGCTGCATTCATGTCATGTGTGCAACTTTTTGTCCATGTGTTTCTTAAGCTCCGCCGAATGAGCGAAACTCTGTAGACACTGATCAGATCTGTACGGTTTCTCTCCAGAGTGAATCCTCTTTTGTGTTTTCAGATGTGTTAACTGATTAAACCTCTTGTCACAGTGTGAACACTTGTACGGTCTCTCCAGTGTGAATTGGCGGTGAATGGGCGGGATTAAACAAGATGATTAGATGTTAAAAAAGTGAGCGATTGGTCCATATTTTAAATTTCTGTCCAGAGAGGTCATGTTTTGATCTACAATTGGTCTCACACAGTCAAGTGATGCGATTTCGCAGGTCAGTGTTCACCAAGCTTGAACCTTGCAACGCAGCGAACTGCGAAACTTGATGCACAAACTTGCGATTCTGGTCTGTCGCATTCGCGTGCTTATGAATGGAAGTCTATGGGGAGAAAAGTCCAGTGTGACCGCGGCTTAAGTGCAAGTGTATGGTTTCTCTCCAGTGTGGATCCTCATGTGTAGATTAAGGGATGATAATCGGCTAAAACTCTTCTCACACTGAGTGCATGTGAATATTTTCTCTCCAGTGTGGATCTTCATGTGTTGAGTAAGGTGTGATGAGCAGTTGAAACTCTTCCCACACTGAGTGCATGTGAAAGGTTTTTCTCCAGTGTGGATCCTTAGGTGTTGATTAAGTGATGCTGATTGGCTGAAACTCTTCCCACACTGAGTGCATGTGAATGGTTTCTCTCCAGTGTGGATCCTCATGTGTTTATTAAGGTGTGATGAGCAGCTAAAACTCTTCCCACACTGAGTGCATGTGAATGGTTTCTCTCCAGTGTGTATCCTCATGTGTTTATTAAGGTGTGATGAGCAGCTAAAACTCTTCCCACACTGAGTGCATGGGAATGGTTTCTCTCCAGTGTGTATCCTCATGTGTTGATTAAGGTTTGATGATTGGCTGAAACTCTTGCCACAGTGAGTGCATGTGAATGGTTTCTCTCCAGTGTGGATCCTCATGTGTTGATTAAGGGATGATGATTGGCTGAAACTCTTCTCACACTGAGTGCATGTGAATGGTTTCTCTCCAGTGTGGATCCTCATGTGTTTATTAAGGTTTAATGATTGGTTGAAACTCTTCCCACACTGAGTGCAAGTGAATGGTTTCTCTCCAGTGTGGATCCTCATGTGTTGATTAAGGTGTGATGATTTGCTGAAACTCTTCCCACACTGAGTGCATGTGAATGGTTTCTCTCCAGTGTGGATCCTCATGTGTTTATTAAGCGATGATGATTTGCTGAAACTCTTCCCACACTGAGTGCATGTGAAAGGTTTCTCTGCAGTGTGGATCCTCATGTGTTTATTAAGGTGTGATGATTGTCTGAAACTCTTCCCACACTGAGTGCATGTGAATGGTTTCTCTCCAGTGTGGATCCTCATGTGATTATTAAGGTTTGATGATTGGTTGAAACTCTTCCCACACTGAGTGCAAGTGAATGGTTTCTCTCCAGTGTGGATTTTTATGTGTTCATTAAGGTGTGATGATTTGCTAAAACTCTTCCCACACTGAGTGCATGTGAAGGGTTTCTCTCCAGTGTGGATCCTCATGTGTTTATTAAGGGATGATGATATGCTGAAACTCTTCCCACACTGAGTGCATGTGAATGGTTTCTCTCCATTGTGGATCATCATGTGAATCTTAAGATTGTCTTTTCTTCCAACACTCTTTCCACACTGAGTGCAGGTGCAACGATTCTTGTCTGTCCTTTTCAAAATACCATCAGTCTGTAAATTAGTTTTTGCCTCAATTTTGACATGATGTTCCTCCTCTTTACTCCCCTCATTCTCTTCAATTAGGTCTGAAATAAAAAAAAAAACATTCGTTTTCATTAAGTCTTAAAAACTCGCTAAAAAGCTGAAAAGTGAAAAGACACTGGAAACACACTGTCATTTTAATGCACATTAAATGTAAAAACATCAGATCATATTTTGTTTGGTCCTTTAACGTGTACACCAGGGCTGCCCAAACTCGGTCCTGGAGGGCCGGTGTCCTGCATAGTTTAGTTCCAACCCCAATTAAATACACCTGAACAAGCTAATCAAGTATACTAGAAAGCTCCAGGCAGGCGTTTTGAAGGAAGTTGGAGATAAACTATGCAGGACACTGGCCCTCCAGGACCGAGTTTGGACATCCCTGGTGTACACATTTAAGCAGATTCAATTCAATTAATCTTTATTTATCTAGTCCTTTTACAAAGTAAATTGTGTCAGAAGTTAAATTGTAAATTAAAACTGTGTCAGTCCAGTTTCCAGAGTTTCTCACATAATGGATCATAAGTCATTTTGGTCATATTGATAAGACACAGATTTGAAAGCTGTAAATGGCCTATTTTATTCGTATATATTCATAATTACAACTAAATGTTTTTCTAAAATTTGTAAAGCAGACAGGGAATACTTGTTCATTCTGTGCCTGACTGGTAAACGCATCAAAAAAAGTTCTGGGGTAACAGCTGAACAAACAGCTGAATATTTGCCTCGCAGACATGAGACATACCTGTACAGCATCTGCATAAAGGCTGGAATGTGAACCTTTCCCCTTGTGTGCTGTTGGGTCATTTTCATCCATTCTGGGGTGATTTTGAGGCTTAATTTGGCCAAAACTTTTTCTGTTTCAGCAAACGAAATGATATTTGGGGATATCTTATTTTGACATATTCTGGGAAAATGCTTTAAAAAAAAAAAAACCTCAATACACTCTGGGCAAATTTACTCCCTTTTTAATTGGTCTCCACCCATGGGACGGCAAAAAGGAAATGGGTGAGAGTATAAAGGAAGAGGAGGAGAGTTGAAGAGGGCAGCATTATGTGGTGTGTGGAAGAATGAGCGGTTGACTGAACTGTTGCAGTGCAGGGAAACTAGAAGAGAAACCGAGTCGAGACGAGCAGTGTAAACTTAACGACTGGCTGTGAGACAAAAAGAGAAAGTATGTATCGAAGCAACGGAGCAAAGACCGCTGTCTTGTTACTGTAGTGCTTGTGACGCCTGTAAACGAGTGCGTCACCAAAGACTTCAGTGCAGTGTGTCCTTAACAAAATCAACTTAGCGATTTATCTCGCTGGCATGGAGTCAGCTGCCGAAAGTCTTCATCTAGCAGTCGACAGTGTCAGAGTTTCCCGTTTAGGCACCCGTGGCTGCTACTCACCGGCTGTTCCCACCATAGGGAGGTGGAATCCGCTACTAGCTTCCATGCTAATGCTAACCCCGAAGTGCAAGCTGCATCTAAGGGCGCACTCACACTATGCTATCCGAACCGTGCCCAGGCCCGTTTCTCAGATCATTTGAGAAGTGCGAGTGCTCTGAATCAGGCTCAGGCACAGTTCACTTAGCCGGCCCTGGCGCGGTTGGAAGAGGTGGGCCTGAGCGCGGTTCACTTGGGCTCAGGCGCGGTACGCTTGTGTGTGAGTGCAAAACGTGCCTGAGCCCGAAACTGAAAGCGAGACGTGACTTTTAAGGGACTGCTTTATATGGATTAATTAATGAACGCAAAATTGTCGTAGTTTATTAAAGACGCAAACCCCTCACTGCACGTCAGCTGAGCCTTCAGTAAACCTCCTAATTCCTGCAGCACGAGGACTTTATGGTTGTTTCTAAGCATCAAAAGTTACTGATTCGTTCGGCGAAATATTTGACTGCATGTCACCGCATAACGACTTAATTGATATAACTAAAGAAATCTCTACTGTGCTGAGCGAGAGCGCTTACTGAACAGTGTATCATCGATGACGTAAGCGTGCCCAGGCCCGAATGTAATGTGAGTGTGGGCCGTCGGGGGAGACGGGAGGGGGGACAAGCATGCTTTGGCCCGGTTCAAGGCAACTGTACATAGTGTGAGTACGCCGTAAGAAAGAGACGGCTACGGCGAGTGATAACAATGCAGTCCTTCAAGCTATTGATGCACTACAGGGCGATTTGATTGCTAAAATGAAAGAAAAGGCCGTTGCACAGTCAATTGCACTTTGCAAAACAAATTGACCAGCTTCGGACAGAGTTACGCAATGCTGTGGAGCACATTAACACCAGAGTGGAAGCAGCGGAAGAGCGAGTGACTGGTCCGGAATCTGTGTTGGGTGGATACTCTGACTCTCTTACTACCCTGGAAAAAGAGTTTAATATCATGAAAAAGGAGCTGGCTCTGCTGAGAGACCGAATCAAGGATCTTGAGGAGAAGTCTCGCCGCTCAAATCTCCGCATTACGGGAGTTAAAGAAGGACGGGAGCACAGCAGACGCATGACCTCAGCCTCCTGAAAGATATTCTGAATCTCGAGAAGACTCCACTCCTGGACCGGGCACACCTCACTCTACGCAGCAAACCAGTGGACGACAAGGAACAGCCACGCGCCTTCGTGATTAAATGCCACTACTTTTCCGAAAAAGAGGATATTTTAAAGAAACCATTGAAATGAAGGCAATCGCGACAGTACACTGGGCTGTCAAAGACAATAAAAATGTTAATGTCACTCTCCGGTTAACTTTTAAATGACCACTATAGCACATGTTCGTTGTTGTTATTTCTAGTTCTCAAGTATATTTTGTCAATAATGGGGTAGCTTTGTAGTAAAACATCCAGAGCTGTTCAAATTGTTTTGTTTTATACGTGAGGTCCCACATGGTAAGCTAGTTAAGAGTGGGAGTAGCTGGAAGTGAGTGCAAATTTACACACAAGGTTTCAATATTGTGTTGTTTCGTGTTCATAAGTGTATGTGTGATCACCCCTTTTTTTTCTCTCTCTCTTTTTTTTTTCTTTCCTCTCTCCCCCCCCCCCCACACTCCCCTACATACAAAACCCACAGATACCTTTCGGATGCTTCTGATAAATGTTTTTGACAGCCCTACATAAAATGGGTGGAGTAAAGACAAACTTTACCTGTTGGAATGTGTGGGGGCTAAATCACCCAGTGAAACGAAACAAGGTGTTCGCATATCTTAAGTTAAAATCTGATATTGTCATCAGAATAAAAAGGATTATTCTTAACTTGATAGAGGAGGCTATACACAAATATATAATTAGCAAAAGTAGGGGCATTGCTGTACTCATACATAAGAATGTACAGTTTGTTATGGAATCAAATGTGTTGGATAAAATATGGCAGACACGTAATAATCCAAGGTAAACTTTTTAACATGTCTGTGGTCCTGGCCAATGTGTATGCTCCTAATTGGGACAATGTACAATTTTCAGTGATTTATTTTAAATTTTGCCATCTTCCAAGTAATTTTCCTTCTTTTCACCTGTGCATCAAACCTTTTCCAGGATTGACCATTTTCTCCTGGACAAGCAGTTACTTCCCTTAATGTCAGAAATGGAGTATGGTAGTATTGTTATTTCAGACCATTGTCTCACTAAAGCTGTTTTTCAGGCAATGTAATCCCACAACGTACATGGCGGTTTAACTCAAGACTCTTGGCAGACGACGATTTTGTAAAATTTATTGATGCTCAAATTGATTTCTTCCTTGAGACAAATGAATCCCCAGAGATAAGTTATAGCATCCTATGGGACACTCTGAAAGCATATGTAAGAGCTTACAGAGATTATGAATAAAATGAATGCAATTGATCAGCTACACTCAACATCACCTTCCGAAGAGCTCCATAAGAAAAGACTTTTTCTGCAAGTGGAATATGACTCTTTGACAAGTGAAAATGCAGAGGATCTCCACATAAGATCACGCCAGATTCATTATGAACATGGTGAACGAGCTGGGAGGTTATTGTGTTACCAACTGAAAGAATCCTCAGCAGCTGGTTTTATAGCAGCAGTTAGTAAGGATGATGGCAGTATTACTAATGATCAATTTAAAAACTTCTATAAAACTCTTTACAGCTCTGAGGTAAATGAAATGGAACGTATTGAGAGCTTTTTTAATTATTTAGAATTACCATACCTCTGTGATTCAAATCAGTTGGCATTAGAAGGAAATATAACACCTTCTGAAATTGAAAATGCAATCAAATAATTGAAAACCAGAAAAGCACCAGGCCCTGATGGCTTCCCGGCCGAGTTTTATAAGAAGTTTTCTGCCAAGCTAATCTCCCTCTTGTGCAAGGTATTTGCTGAAGCTCTCATCTCGGAATCACTCCCCCCTCCATGACATCGGCTGTTATAACAGTACTTCTTAAAAAGGATAAGGATCCACTTAAATGTGAATCTTATCGTCCGATCAGCTTACTCTGCTGTGATTATAAGATCCTGGCTAAAGTGCTGGCAATCAGAGTGGAGTCAGTCATGAGAAAGATAATTCACCCAGGTCAAACTGGTTTTATTGTTGGGAGACAGTTATCTTACAATCTTCGTCACTTGTTTAATATTATTTATTCACCTAAAAATAATACCAATCCAGAGAGGTCTTAATTTCTTCAGATGCCCCATAAGGCATTTGACAGTATAGAGTATAGCTATTTATTTACAGCACTTAAAAAAAATTGGCTTTGGCCCTGGATTCTGTTCCTGGGCTAAAATTTTATATTCCAGACCCGAGCATCCATTCGAACAAATAACATAATTTCTAAATGCTTTCCACTGTTTAGAGGAATGAGACAGGGCTGCCCTCTGTCCCCTCTGCTCTTTGACATTGCCATCAAACCTCTTGCAACCGTATTAAGGAACTCAGATGGCTTGCAAGGAATTTTCAGAGAAGGACAAGAACATAAGCTCCTGCTATATGCGGATCAGGGCTCGACAGTGTGACCATTCCGCTCGCATTTGCGACTAAAAATAGACGTGTGTGAACTGTAAAATTTATTTAGTTGCACATGTGCGATTTTCATTTATTTTTTAATAAGCTTGATTGATGACCTAAATTCACTTGGCCACGGTGAAACAACATGCTCTTCACACTAAGTTATGGTGTATCATGTTAGAATTCTATTGTGACTGTAGCACACACAGGCACGATCAACAACAGCACTTCTCTAATGTTACTGCTTTATTCACGGTCTTTACATTGTTTTGAATACGTTGCTGATCAACGCAAGGCACTGAATGGTGGCGGTGCCACACATAAAGCGAGCCTCAAAAAAAATGTTTACAATTCGGTCATGTCATATAGTGGTGTATTTAGTGTGAGACTCAATTCAACACCAGCGCTTCCACACATAGGACTTTACCTGGGCGGCCCGGTTCTGTGTTTGCGAGAAACTGAGAATACTCCGCCACAGACTCGCATGCTCTGCTGCTGCAGACTCACAGAGACGTGCTGGATACAGAACTACCTGTTCTGACTTTGGTAGTAGCTTTGAGAAGAGCACGAGGACACGCGGAAAAGAAAAGCCTTTTACTAAATAGACTGACCCAGCTCATTATTTAGAGTGACAATCCATCCTCTTTTTTTCAGACACGTCCTCCATTTAGGAATTAAAAATGCATTCGGCCGGGATTTCTAAATCGCCTAAATGTTACCAATTCTGCTTTCGCTTTCTTTAGCTGCGTTTTTGCATTACTTTATACGCACACTTTGGCCCGTTGTGTCTCAATCTCTCAGCAGAAGAGAGAGAGAGAGAGAGAGAGAGAGAGAGAGAGAGAGGAGAGAGAGAGCAGATTTGACCTGTCAGTGGTGCACATGGATAGTAAGAATAAAATAGATTTCCTTTTTTTTTTTTTTTTTATTAATTTTTTTTTTTGCTTAAACACACTGAAAAGAAAAACAGAGTCATGTAAAAGGTGTTAAATGCTAAATATTTAATAATATACTATTTCGCCACAGCGGAATGAACCGCCAATTTATCCAGCATATGTTTTACACAGCGAATGCCCTTCCAGCTGCAACCCATCACTGGAAAACAACGATACACACTCATTTGTATTATCCGCTGCATAAAACATATGCTGGATAAGTTGGCGGGTTATTCCGCTGTGGCGACCCCGAATAAATAAGGGGAACTAAGCCGAAAAGAAAATGAATGAATGACTTTGCAACATCAAGCAGCATTAGGCATGGGTCAGTATAAAGTTCTGACGGTATGATAACCTTGAATAAAAATATCACGATTTCACTGTACTGTGATTACTGCTCTAAAATATATTCTTTTTAAATGTCTGGGTAAAAAACAAACACTTTTTCCTCTTTGAACACAATATATTTTATTTTGAGAAACTTTTAAAGTATTTTGGAGCAGTAAACATGTCAGGCTGAATAAGTCAAATGAATCATTGACTTTTGCTGTCTTCATTAGTTTCAAAAACACAGATTTCTTTACAACTTAAAACAGCATCTTTGGATATCTTTTCTGCTGGAGATACTGTTGTCCTAAAAAACTTAAAACAAAACGTAAAAAAAAAAAAACTTACATATACCGTAGGGGCGGTACAGCAGAAAATATTGGCGGTTTTAAAACCTCGACTTTTTTCAAACCGCGGTATACCTTGAAAACAGTTATCTTCCCATGTCTAAGCAGCATAACACTGTTTTTAGGATCTAAAAATTCATTCTTTAAAAAAAGTCTCAAGCAAAAAGATTCCAATGGCGCCGCCTGCTGGTACGTGAAGAATATGGTCAATATTCAGAGATTTTCTGACGAACTTTACACTCAAATGTTTGCATATCATCAGCATGCTGTAATCCATTTCTTAAGCAGCAAAAGTCATTTTTAGACTAGTTTGTTGGCCAGTTGTAGTCAGTGCAATGCTAAACGTTATTGTTCCACTATCATTTGTTTGTTTTGTCTCCCGTCGTCCCACAACATCATCATATAGTTTAGAATACTGTACAATGTTTTATAACAATTCATTATTTTAGTGTCCATTTCATTCAGCATATTTAAAATTGGGGGCATCCACGGTTTTTGACATACTTTAAACCAGGGTTTCTGCAGGTTTCACCAAGTTAAATGTAAGACTTTTTAAGACCATTGTGAATTAAATTTTTATAGCGCCAGTGCTCAAGGACGCTTTACAAAAACAGTAGGAGAATAAGAAAAGCAATAATCTTAAGAAGTTAGAGAAAATGAGAGACTAATAACAAATAAAATGAATGACAAAAGACATGAGAACAAGTAACAAGAAAAAAACTCATTCCTGTCTTTCAATGAGTGCTTATGTGTATTTAGGAGAACTAGGCAGCACACTCAGAGCTGCAAGATGGATTTAATTTAGTATTCTTATTATTAAATATATCTGAATGAGAATCAAATGACCGAGTTGGTCTTTGAGAATGAAAATTAACCTGTTTGTTCCTGCAGATCTTCCTGTTTGACTGTGAATGTTTCTTCAATCTTCAGATCTTCACTCTCCTCTTTAATAAACGCCATCTTTATAACAGTGTGGAGATCAGTCACTTCAGCAGGAGTTTTTCTCTGAGTTTGGACACTTTATCCTGTTTAAAATGAACAAAACAATAAAAATGTTCTGTTTAAAATAAATAAAACAATGAACAGAAACAAAATAACTTCTCTTCAACACTTGCTTCAACAGTTTCTTTATATGAGAGTCATTAACAAGAAGAAATCAGGTAAAAGAGTAAGTCTGAGCAAGAAACAAAAGCCACAAATGAGCTGATTAAAACTAGTAACGTTACTCCATTTCTTATATATAGTGATGTACACTTAGAATGGACTGACATTATGCTATTTAATAAACTAAACTTCCATTACAACACTTATTTAAAAATTGCACATATTCATTGCACTGATTCATTTATTTGAACTGTACATACCCATGTACATTTGTAATTATGTACACACACACTGTACATATACATTTGTAATTATGTTTATATATCTGCACACTTCTGATTATTAATAGCAACCTGTACATCTATCCATCTATTGTAAATCTCTGTTCATAGCTAACACAACCTGTATATAATGTTCATAGTATATCCATCTGTAAGTATCACCATAGTTTTTCTATAACTGCACTTTATAACTTATACCTGTATCCTGCACTTGCTGCTATTGCACTCCTGGTTAGACCTAAACTGCATTTCGTTTCCTTGTACTTGTACATGTGTAATGACAATAAAGTTGAATCTAATCTAATCTAATTATTACACACATTTATGTTGCTTTATTCAAACAATAGCCCTCATTACTGTGAGTAAAATAGTACTACGTTGTATAAAGGGTTAAAATAATATTGACAACAGCAGGTACATCATTTAGCATCGGGTGAAAAACCTGAAACTCTGAATCTGTTTATATCTGTGTAAAAGCTTTAAAACAAACCTTTCTCCAGTCGAACAACAGTGCAGGAGCGGCGCGGGCTTATGACGTCATACGCCACGCCAAAATAAAAGTCTTTTTTGTTTAGCTTTTTTTGCCACTTACTGTTGCAGTCATGAAATATTGATACATTAGTCACTCGTTTTCCACTTTCACGCATACACAGACAGACACACATATATTCAGCATTTAGAGTTTATCAAAATCTTTAAACATTAAGACAATTTTAAAAAACTTTTTTAATCCACTAAGACTAAGTGTTTAAAGCAGAAAATCCCAATATTCTAAACAAATAATCTGATCAGTGTTTTGAGCTGAAACTTTACAGACACATTCTGGAGTCACAAAAGACTTGTCTTAAATCTTGAAAAGAGGTATAGGTGCCCTTTAAGGAAAAAGTACCCATTACTACTACATGTTTCAGTTTCACTAGCTGGGTCATTATCACTATAAAGTGCCTTTGATGTCCCACAAGATTGAATCAGTCCTATATGGACATAATGCGAAATAATGACATTCTGATCTTTTAATATAGTTGGTTAAACCTTTACACACATGCAGGTAGAATTATAAGTGTTTTGAAATATTTTTTTGTCAATTTTTGCCATTTTCTTTCATTGAATGGATGTGATTTTGCCATGTCCCACACACTGCTCAGACAACTTCAGTGAGTCAAAAAAGTAGGTAAATTAGATCAAATTAAAAAGATTTTTAAATATTCTTATTGTCTTAAACAAGTTAGTTGATAAAATATAATAACTTTTTGTTTTCATAATATCATTAATCATTTCGCATGTGTCCTTGAAATTGCTGTCCACCCTGTCCTGATGTGGTAAATGCCCCTTTAATAAAGATGTACTCTGATGTACTCATTGGCATCCCCGTGCCCATTTTGCTTTCTTGATGTGCACACATTAATTATCTACACTTATGTTTCTTATTTTTCCTCATATTGTGTTTGAAACTGAATGTTGTCAAGCTTAACATGTCCACCCTGTCATAGTCAAATATTAATTAATAAAAAACAAAAATCAGCAATTAAAAATAAAGCTTTTAAACTGTGTACAAAGAGCTTAAATAGGGAAACAGTATGGGTGTGACGAGATGCCTACTCCACGAAACGAGACGAGATACGAGATTGGGTTCACAAGAACGAGACATCTGAAAACGGAGGCGGGGCTGCAGACATTCACCTCTCTGATTGGGGCTTTTTCCTCAATATTAAGTAGCCTTCACACAGTTCAGTCCTGCATCCTCTCCGTGTAAGTTCAGACTTCGCAAGTTTGATATGGAAAACAAACTCCCGAGTGTGTACTTTATAAGGTAATTCACATTACCCTGGCTACGCTGTTTCACTTTCTTAACAATAAAATGAAAACATGATGTGAGGAACTGCCTATTTTCACTTTGATATTAGCAACAACAGACATCAAAAATGTTGAGGCGTCGTGTAGCTGCATGATATGAGCGTCATCTTCAAGCATATTTATAACAAAATGGAGCCTATAACATTACTGCCTCCTTTCATTTTCATTGAAAATACGAAACATCAGATTGGCTGAACAAAGAATAACAGAAAGAAACAAAGAAACAAACAAACACAGATGGGTTCACCGAATTGGTTCTATCACTGTCTTTGCACTCCACCTATAGCTGGTGGGTGGTGAGCCCACTGGCGCCGTTGTCCTGTGGCTGCTGTCGCATCATCCAAGTGAATGCTGCACACTGGTGGTGGTGTGGAGAGACCCCACCTCATGATTGTGAAGCGCTTTGGGTGTATGACCATACACGGTAAATGTGCTATATAATTACACATTACATTACATTACAATTGTTTTATCAGGAAGTTAATTCATGTTGGAGAATCCAACCCTATCTCATGGCAATTCATAACTTATGGGTTTGGTGGCTAATCCGAATTAATTCGTACAATCTCATCCATACAATTTAGTACAATTTGCTTATCCCCAATGACGGTTGGGTTTAGGGGTGGGGTTGGGGGCCATGCCTCCTTTTAAAAATTGTACATTTTTATATGACTGAACGTGTACGAATTAGCCACTAAAGTGACAAAGCATAAAAAATAGTTATGTTTCCTTGTGAGATCCAGCTGTAGGATTGGCACATGCGTGCGGAAAAGAGATGTGTACCTGCAAAAAACATTGTTCAGTCTGAAATGTGTGTGTAAGTGTGAGTGAGTGAGTGAGTAAATAAAACTTGTGAGTCCTCGGACTCGATTTTCACAATTGTGCTGGGGGCAATTCTGTTAATTTTTTAACGAGTGACGTTGAAACGAGTGATGCTCGAGTGACGTCACTGCCGCTGCTACGCGTGTCTTTTGCCATCTATTATTTTTAGTAATTTATAAGTGTGTGTGCATGTGTGTGTGTGTGATATAGACTATTAATTACATGTACTACATCCTACTGCACAGTTAACATACAATATATATTTTAATTTAGTATTTATTCGATTATAAACATTTTAAGTACGCAATAAAAAAATAACATTGAAACATTAACCTTCACAAACAAAATAACAGCTGTAGTTTAAAAGTTTTTAGATAAACAATTAATGCAACTATTTTTATATAATGATTGTCATAGATAATAAATAAATAATGAATGAATGTATCAATGAAATTATCAATAAATGAATTAATCTAAATATATCAATAAATAAATGAGTGCATGAAAGCAAATCATGCACATTCTGAAGTGGCTCTCTGCTCACTGGATGGTTCACGCTACAAAGTCATTGCTCCGAGCTAGGCAAACGGCGTGTATGCTAAAACCTGCAGGGAGCTTGTCACACTGGGGAGGCTTTGTCCGCTTGATTGACACACGCGTACACCTTGTGTTATCCTTGCAGGCCAAACTTCCCTCCTGAAAGCGCGGGTGGGGTTTCTGTAGTGTAGTGGTCATCACGTTCGCCTAACACGCGAAAGGTCCTCAGTTCGAAACTGAGCAGAAACAGCTTTCTTCTTTTGACGAGAAAACGATAGCAGCAACTGCTGCCAGCCGAATGATTTTCAACAGACACCCAAGCAAAAAGGTTACCTGCGTCCTGTACTCTCGTAGGTTTCCGTAGTGTAGTGGTTATCACGTTCGCCTCACACATGAAAGGTCCCCAGTTCGAAACTGGGCGGAAACAACCTCTGGCTTTTATGCCAATTGTCAAATCAGGCTTCTGTTGAGCACTGACGTTCACTGAAAACATCCTTTCTGCAAAGCGGTGTGAGGCTAGAAATTTAAATTCAACTCAGTGTTTACTTGCCCTGGTGGTGTCACAAACTTGCATAGAATCTGATTTCTTTTAGCTTTGTGTTGTGCACGAGCAGGTGGCCAGTGCGTTTGCTGGCCCTCCACGGTGCAGACCGTACAAGACAGCTCTATAAAAAATACTATAAAAACTTGAAGCAATACTCTCATATCGGTTTCCGTAGTGTAGTGGTTATCACGTTCGCTTTACATGCGAAGCCCAGCCGCGAATAGTTGGAACACAGTGTCAGCTAATCAGATTAAAGGACGTGCCCACAGGCGGAAGCGATGTCAGAGCCAATCAGATTTTTTTTTTTCATCAAGAACGGGGTTCGAATCCCACTTAGGCACTTGTAAACAATTATTTTAGACAGTTTTGTCAAAAATATTGTAATGTTTAACAATTTATTAGAGCCATAAAGTATTTAAAACTTGTTTTCAAGTTTAGGAATGTGCTAAATAAATGAAAATAAAATAACCCACAGTGAAACAGTTATATAAAATTAAATATTAGTTTAAACACATTCATAGTGGTTTTAAATATCTTTTTAAATGTAAATTAGAGAAGTTTACATTAAACAAACTGAATAAAACAAGTATTTTTTTAGTTTATTTAAAAAAAAATTACAAATGGAATAATTCAAGTCACTATTAAATGATCTGATTGAGTGATGGAATAATAGAGGTAAAACTTTAATTGAAGGATCAGTCAAGTGTTTCCAAATGAAAATAAAAGTCCTACAAAACATTAAACAAAAACACTCATGAAACAAAATGTGATTGTTAATTGTGTTTATTTATTTTTTATTAGACATAAATAGGTTTTAAGTACTTTAAAAATAGCAGATAATCCTAAAATATGGGGGGGGGGGGGGATGAGAGAATACAGAAAAACAACAAACACAAAGTCAACAATATAGATGCATTACATTACAATCTCACTGAAAAATAAAATAAAAATAAAAAAAACATATACAGGACTAAAATACTGCTAAGGGGCAAAATATCAAGAATAATAGAATACCTTTAAGGTTTAAAATACTAAATAAAATAAATAGCATCAATCCAAAAAATTAAAAAGGTAACACTTAACAATAAGATTGTATTAGTTAATTAAGTTTGTGTATTTACTAATGTGAACAAACAATGAACAATACGTTTATTGCAGTATTCATTCTTCTATGCTAAAATTAATGGAAATAAAATTATTGGCTAATTCTTGTTAACTCACAGTGCATAAAGACTAATGTAACAAGCATAACTTTGGATTTTAATAATGCAATAGTCAATGTTAAACTATGATTAATAAATGTTTATAAGTATAGTCCAATAATAGTTCATTTTAGTACATTAACTAAAGAAACCTTATTGCAAAGTGTCACCAAAAAAACAAACAATAAAATTCACTTTCTTTCACAGTTTTAAGAGCTTTAAAAAAACAGACTGAACTTTAAGAATAAAGACACATAATATCAGACTGAAAAATAAAACTTTTACACAATAATTAAATACTGCTAAAAGAGGGCAAAATATCAGGGAAATAATCATGTATGGCGACCCCGCAAGGGACAAAGCCGACAAGAAAATGAATGAATGAATGAAGAAAATTGTAAGACATATGTATTTAACACAGAATTGCAACTTTTAGTTCACATATGAGGGGAAAAAAGGCATTTTATGCATAGTGTTGTTCATGTGTCCAAACCTTTTTTATTTACCTTGCTTGGACTGAATGAACACCATGAAATAGAACTTTATTATTATTATTTTAATTTATTTAATTATTTTAT
Organism: Danio kyathit; assembly: GCA_903798195.1. Lineage (NCBI taxonomy): Eukaryota > Metazoa > Chordata > Actinopteri > Cypriniformes > Danionidae > Danio > Danio kyathit. Next base: position 1,867,846 of record CAIGQS010000003.1, read on the forward strand.
TTAAAGCAAGTTAATTTATTAAATGGTCTAAAATAAATCAATATAATTACAGTATCTATTTTAACTCATTTCACCATCACTGTCTGTGTATACAAAGTAACTAGTGTACAAATATATCTACAAACAGAGACAGAGTAATTAAAAAAATATATATATATATAATTTGCTAAATAATTCTGTTTTTAGCTATAAAAGGTTACAGTTATCATGAGGATTGCACATGTTTAAGAAATGATGAACTCAGTCAGAAATTAATTAATAGCAACAATATAATTTCACAGAAGCAAAATACTTTTTTTCTATTTCATTTTGCTTCTTTAACTATATAGGGGTTAGACAATACAGAAACAATAAACTGAATAAGAAATTAGTTGAAAAAAAATTATATGTAAAATATTTACTTTTCTTTTTTTTGTAGAGTTCATTTGCAAAATCAGTGAATTGCAATTTTAAATATTTTTCATGAATCATGTTACCTGTTTTTATTGATTCTTCATTAGTTAACTAAAGAATTTGATGTTTGTTATTTAAATGGTTTAAAATATATTTTTAATAAAGCTAAAAATGGCACGTCTGACTCGATTAAAGAATTTAGAGTTGAATTTGTATTGGCTATGCATTGAGATTTTTAGGAATATAAGTAATATTGAGCCAATGAATTCAAGTAATAAAGTTTTAAGTAAATAAATTAGAGAAGTACAGTAAATAAATGTAAAAAGTAAATTAGTAATTACCAGACACTTACACACACACACACACACTCACATATATATTTATATATAATTTATAATAATAATAATATAGCATGTAATTGATGTTACTAAATAAATACAATGCTGGGATTTTGCATACTGTAGTAAACACAGTTAGAAAATACTGTCAGAGGATGTGCAAAACACAAAAATAAAATATAATATGCGCATTGACACAAACAACCAAGTGCAAAAACATAAATTACAGCCATGTTCATTCATAATTATGTGAAATAAATTAGAGAGGGTAAATTTGGCTTAAAAAAGTAAAGTTTACAGGTCAATATTGTTTTTGCACAACAGTAAAACAATGCTTTTGCACAACAGTAACACGATGTAAGTAATAAAGTCTCTTACCTTTGACAGATGTTGTAAATCCGCCGAATAAAACGAAAGGAGCAGATCGCGGATGTGTTTATTTCACTCTCTGAGTCAAAATGAAAATGTCATCTTCAAATTTCCTGCTGCTGCAAAAACACGGAAGTGCACCACAGAGCGCCAGTGGCTCTAATAAATTGTTAAACGTCACAATATTTTTTGACAAAACTGTCTAAAATAATTGTTTACAAGTGCCTAAGTGGGATTCGAACCTCGTTCTTGATAAAAAGAAAGAAAAATCTGATTGGCTCTGACATCACTTCCGCCTGTGGGCAGGTCCTTCAATCTGATTGGCTGGCACTGTGTTCCAACTATTCGCGGCTGGCCTCTACCACTGAACCACCAATGCTGAAGCACTTCTTTTATTGCCCTTGTGGGGTGTGAGTGTTGCAAGGCAGTTACATACAGGTGGAAGAGGATCAACACAAAACAGCTGTTGCATTGGCCGGGAATCAGACCCGGGTCTCCCGCGTGGCAGGCAAAAAATCTCCCACTGAACCACCAATGCTGATGTGCTTCTGGTGTTGCCCTTGTGGGGTGTGAGTGGTGCAAGCCAGTTACATACAGGTGGAAGAGGATCAACACAAAACAGCTGTTGCATTGGCCGGTAATCGGACCCGGGTCTCCCGTGTGGCAGGCGAGAATTCTACCACTGAACCACCAATGCTGATGTGCTTTTAGTGTTGCCCTTGTGGGGTGTGAGTGGTGCAAGGCAGATACATACATGTGGAAGAGGATCAACACAAAACAGCTTTTGCATGGGCCGGGAATCGGAGCCGTGTTTCCCGCATGGCAGGTGAGAATTCTACCACTGAACCACCAAAGCTGATGTGCTCTTGGTGTTGCCCTTGTGGGGTGTGAGTGGTGCAAGCCAGTTACACACAGGTGGAAGAGGATCAACACAAAACAGCTGTTGCATTGGCCGGGAATCAGACCCGGGTCTCCCACGTGGCAGGTGAGAATTCTACCACTGAACCACCAATGCTGATGTGCTTCTGGTGTTGCCCTTGTGGAGTGTGAGTGGTGCAAGGCAGTTACATACATGTGGAAGAGGATCAACACAAAACAGCAGTTGCATTGGCCAGGAATCGGACTCTGGTCTCCCGCGCGGCTGGCGAGAATGCCACCACTGAACCACCAACGCTTAAGTGCTTCGGTGTTGCCCTTGTGGGGTGTGAGTGCTGCAAAGCAGTAACATACATGTGGAAGAGGATCAACACAAAAAAGCATTTGCATTGGCCGGTAATCGGACCCGGGTCTCCCGTGTGTCAAGCGAGAATTCTACCACCGAACCACTAATGCTGATGTGCTTTTGGTTATGCCCTTGTGGGGTGTGAGTGCTGCAAGGCAGTTACATACATGTGGAAGAAGATCAACACAAAACAGCATTTGCATTGGCCGGTAATCGGACCCGGGTCTCCCGCGTGGCAGGCGAGAATTCTACCACTGAACCACCAATGCTGATGTGCTTCTGGTGTTGCCCTTGTGGGGTGTGAGTGGTGCAAGGCAGTTACAAACATGTGGAAGAGGATCAACACAAAACAGCAATTGCATTGGCCGGGAATCGGACCCAGGTCTCCCGCGTGGCAGGCAAGAATTCTACCACTGAACCACCAATGCTGATGTGCTTTTGGTGTTGCCCTTGTGGGGTGTGAGTGGTTCAAGCCAGTTACATACAGGTGGAAGAGGATCAACACAAAACAGCTTTTGCATTGGCCGGGAATCGGAGCCAGGTCTCCTGCGTGGCAGGTGAGAATTCTACCACTGAATCACCAACGCTGATGTGCTTTTGGTGTTGCCCTTGTGGGGTGTGAGTGGTTCAAGCCAGTTACATACAGGTGGAAGAGGATCAACACAAAACAGCTTTTGCATTGGCCGGGAATCGGAGGCAGGTCTCCTGCGTGGCAGGTGAGAATTCTACCACTGAACCACCAACGCTGATGTGCTTTTGGTGTTGCCCTTGTGGGGTGTGAGTGGTGCAAACCAGTTACATACAGGTGGAAGAGGATCAACACAAAACAGCTGTTGCATTGGCCAGGAATAGGTCCCGGGTCTCCCGCGTGGCAGGCGAGAATTCTACCACTGAATCACCAATGCTGATGTGCTTCTGGTGTTGCCCTTGTGGGGTGTGAGTGCTGCAAGGCAGTTACATACATGTGGAAGAGGATTAACACAAAACAGCAGTTCTATTGGCCGGGAAAGGGACCCGGGTCTTCTACAATGCAGCCGAGAATTCTACTACTAAACCACCAATGCTGATCTGCGTTTTCTGTTGCCCTTGTTTGGTGTGGGTGCTGCAAGGCTTTTCCATAAAGCTGGAAGAGGATCAACACGAAAAAGCAACTGCATTGGCCGGGAATCGGACCCAGGTCTCCCGCGTGGGAGGCGAGAATTCTACCACTGAACCACCAATGCTGATCTGCTTCTAGTGTTGCCCTTGTGGGGTGTGAGTGGTGCAAGCCAGTTACATACAGGTGGAAGAGGATCAACACGAAAAAGCAATTGCATTGGCCGGGAATCAGACCTGGGTCTGCCGCATGGGAAGCGAGAATTCTACCACTGAACCACCAATGCTGATCTGCTTCTAGTGTTGCCCTTGTGGAGTGTGAGTGGTGCAAGGCAGTTACATACATGTGGAAGAGGATCAACACAAAACAGCAATTGCACTGGCTGGAAACCGGACCCGGGTCTCCCGCGTGGCAGGTGAGAATTCTACCACTGAACCACCAATGCTGATGTGCTTTTGGTGTTGCCCTTGTGGGGTGTGAGTGGTGCAAGGCAGTTACATACAGGTGGAAGAGGATCAACACAAAACAGCTTTTGCATTGGCCGGGAATCGGAGCCAGGTCTCCTGCGTGGCAGGTGAGAATTCTACCACTGAACCACCAACGCTGATGTGCTTTTGGTGTTGCCCTTGTGGGGTGTGAGTGGTGCAAGCCAGTTACATACAGGTGGAAGAGGATCAACACAAAACAGCTGTTGCATTGGCCAGGAATCGGTCCCGGGTCTCCCGCGTGGCAGGCGAGAATTCTACCACTGAATCACCAATGCTGATGTGCTTCTGGTGTTGCCCTTGTGGGGTGTGAGTGCTGCAAGGCAGTTACATACATGTGGAAGAGGATTAACACAAAACAGCAATTGCACTGGCTGGAAACTGGACCCGGGTCTCCCGCGTGGCAGGCGAGAATTCTACCACTGAACAACCAATGCTGATGTGCTTGTGGTGTTGCCTTTGTGGGGTGTGAGTGCTGCAAAGCAGTAACATACATGTGGAAGAGGATCAACACAAAACAGCATTTGCATTGGCCGGGAATCTGACCCGGGTCTCCCGCGTGGCAGGCGAGAATTCTACCACTAAACCACCAATGCTGAACTGCTTCTAGTGTTGCCCTTGTGGGGTGTGATTGGTGCAAGGCAGTTACATACAGGTGGAAGAGGATCAACAAAAAACAGCAATTGCATTGGCCGGGAATCGGACCCGGGTCTCCCGCGTGGCAGGCGAGAATTCTACCACTGCACCACCAATGCTGATGTGCTCCTGCTGTTGCCCTTGTGGGGTGTGAGTGCTGCAAGGCAGTTACATACATGTGGAAGAGGATCAACACAAAACAGCAATTGCACTGGCTGGAAACCGGACCCGGGTCTCCCGCGCGGCTGGCGAGAATTCCACCACCGAACCACCAACGTTGAAGTGCTTTTGGTGTTGCCCTTGTGGGGTGTGAGTGGTGCAAGGCAGTTACATACAGGTGGAAGAGGATCAACACAAAACAGCAATTGCATTGGCCAGGAATCGGACCCTGGTCTCTCTCGTGGTAGTGGAGAAATCTACCACTGAACCACCAATGCTGAAGCACTTCTTTTATTGCCCTTGTGGGGTGTGAGTGTTGCAAGGCAGTTACTTACAGGTGGAAGAGGATCAACACAAAACAGCAATTGCATTGGCCGGGAATCAGACCCGGGTCTCTCGCGTGGCAGGCAAAAAATCTCCCACTGAACCACCAATGCTGATGTGCTTCTGGTGTTGCCCTTGTGGGGTGTGAGTACTTCAAGGCAGTTACATACATGTGGAAGAGGATCAACACAAAACAGCAATTGCATTGGCTGGTAATCGGGCCCGGGTCTCCAGCGTGGCAGGAGAGAATTCTATCACTGAACCACTAATGCTGAAGTGCTTTTAGTGTTGACCTTGTGGGGTGTGAGTGGTGCAAGCCAGTTACATAGAGGTGGAAGACAATCAACACAAAACAGCTGTTGATTTGGCCGGGAATCTGACCCGGGTCTCCCGCGTGGAAGGCGAGAATTCTACCACTGAGCCACCAATGCTGATGTGCTCTTGATGTTGCCCTTGTGGGGTGTGAGTGGTGCAAGGCAGTTACATACAGGTGGAAGAGGATCAACACAAAAAAGCATTTGCATTGGCCGGAATCGGACCCGGGTCTCCCGCGTGGCAGGCGAGAATTCTACCACTGAACCACCAATGCTGATCTGCTTCAAGTGTTGCCCTTGTGGGGTGTGAGTGGTCCAAGGCAGTTACATACAGGTGGAAGAGGATCAACACAAAACAGCTGTTGCATTGGCCGGGAATCGGACCCAGGTCTCCCGCGTGGCAGGCGAGAATTCTACCACTGAACCACCAATGCTGATGTGCTTCTGGTGTTTCCCTTGTGGGGTGTGAGTGGTGCAAGGCAGTTACATACATGTGGAAGAGGATCAACACAAAACAGCAATTGCACTGGCTGGAAACCGGACCCGGGTCTCCCGCGTGGCAGGCGAGAATTCTACTACTGAACCACCAATGCTGATGTGCTTTTGGTGTTGCCCTTGTGGGGTGTGAGTGGTGCAAGGCAGTTACATACATGTGGAAAAGGATCAACACAAAACAGCTGTTGCATTGGCCAGGAATCGGACTCTGGCCTCCCGCGCGGCTGGCGAGAATTCCACCACTGAACCACCAACGCTGAAGTGCTTTTAGTGTTGCCCTTGTGGGGTGTGAGTGTTGCAAAGCAGTAACATACATGTGGAAGAGGAT